>CAJNDS010000147.1:1076721-1084521 GCA_905221605.1 Symbiodinium natans
AAGGCTTAGGGTTTTTAGGGCTAGCCCTAAACCCTAAACCGCCCCCCCTCCCCCCCCCCCCCAAACAACCCCCTCCAGCCTCGCATGTCCTGTCTGACACAGGAAGGCTGAAAAGTCATCATCAGGTTTTGTGAGTAGGTGCTTGACGGTTCATTGGTAGCTACATGTATAGGGTTAAAGTTATGAGCACCTGAATGCACGATGCAATATACGTTACTTCACTTGTAGCAATACTTAGAACTACTCCCACGAACCTTCATGTATCCCTAAGCTCTAAACCCTCAACCCTGAACCCTAATTAAGCCCTAAACCCTAAACCATCCTTGAGCGCTTGTTGGTTTTGGCAACAAGGCCTCAGCGTGAGCAGGTTCGCACTTGCTTGCCCACTAGGAATTACGACCCTTGCCTGCTGACAGGCAGTTCTTTGGCACCTGCTGCTTCGTTAGAGGGCTTGGGGTTTCGGGTTTAGGTTATTTGACAGGCTCGGGTGTGTGGACCCTGAACTCAGAACCCTAACCCAGAACCCTCAACCCAACCCTAGCCCTGATTCCTAAACCCTTAAACCCTTAAACCCTTAAACCCTTAAACCCTTAAACCCTTAAACCCTCAAACCCTTAAACCCTTAAACCCTTACACCCTGAACCCCACATCCTAAACCCTCAAACCGAAGCTGAATCCGACTCTGTCCTGGAGTGCGTTGACTACATCCGTGAAGCCGTGCTGGACGGCTGAAAACAATGCCGTCCTGGCGATTGGGTTCTAAGGTTCAGAGGTTTAGAGTTTTGGGTCCGCGAATCGTTGTAGAGATAGGGTCTTAGGGTCCAAACCGAAGACCGAGACCCCTAAACCTTTCAATGTACCGTTTGGTGTCTATCCCAAATTGGGGGGGGGGGGGGGGGTTAGGGTCCGAAGCCCTTAAAAGCCCATACACGCCATAAGCCCTGAACCGACCGTCCTGCCCAGGTTGTCCCGGTGTCCAACATCCGCACCGTGCTTCAACCTCGGCTTCGAATCTAGGGTTTAGGGTTAGGTTTTAGGGTTTAGGGTTTGGGGTTTAGGGTGGATTTAGGGTTTAGGGCCTAGGGTGCTTCAACGCACCTGTTCCCCAAGAAACCATAAGGCTAACCC
The DNA here is from genome assembly GCA_905221605.1 of Symbiodinium natans. Lineage (NCBI taxonomy): Eukaryota > Dinophyceae > Suessiales > Symbiodiniaceae > Symbiodinium > Symbiodinium natans. The sequence goes on from CAJNDS010000147.1 coordinate 1,077,850, forward strand.
AAAACCCGCAGGGCTTCAGGGTGCCAGGCCGAGGGATTTCGGGGTCACGACTTTCGAGGATCAGGGGACTCAGTAGGGCCAGCTTGTTAAGCAACTCAGGTTTTTTGAGTAACCCAGCACTAGAACATGGCTGGGATAGCATTAAAAACATAAAAGCCCATTCCATATTGAGTTCAAGCACCCTTAAAGATGTAACATGTTACCCCGCCATGACAAAGAACAAGGGAACTGCCTTCAGGGGGACCCTAGTTGCGGATATCCTACTAAAAACAACCCTACGTACTAACTACTTGGTAGGGAAGCTAGAAGCACCCGGGTCCACAACCCTGAACTCTTCAAGCCTCAAAGAGGTCTGCTGCCGGTGGGTCCGTCTTATAGGAGAGCGTATTGGGCTTCTAGCGAGATGGAGAAAGGAGAAAGCCCTGCAACAATTCAGTCCCGCAAATCGCCGCACCAAGCTTCACAACCGCATGGCCCAAAGCGAACTGCCCCCCCCCCCCCCCCCCCCCCCCCCCCGCCCACCCCACGCCCCCACCCCAACCCCCACCTACCCTCCCCCACCCCACCCCACCTCCTCCCCCACTCCCCCGCCTCCCCGCGCCCAAAAACACAGCCGACGCCGAGGAGCAGGGTTTCGGCAATGGAGGGCGATGATGCCTCAGGACTTTGTGGCCAAAACCTCTACACCAATCTAAACACGAAGACCCTATACGGCTTTAGGACTGGAAACGAAGCCCCAGGCCCTAAACCTCAGCCCCCCCCCCCAAAAAAAAAAACAAAAAAAAAAAACACCCCAGAACCTAAACACCAAAAACCCTCCCAAGCCCTACACCCCAGAAGCTAAACACCACCAAGTAAGCCCCTGAGCCCGAAGCCCTCATCTTGAAACCCTAAACCCTAAACCCTAAACCCTAAACCTAAAACCCAAAACCCAAAACCCTGCCAGACTTGGTAGAGTTAGGGCTTGAGGCTCTGAGCCCTGAAGGCCCTCAACCCCAACAGAGGCCGTAGGGTTTAGGGTTTAGGGTTTAGGGTTTAGGGTTTAGGGTTTAGGGTTTAGAGTTTAGGGTTTAGGGTTTAGGGTTTAGGGTTCGGGTAGGTGGGATGAGGCTCCGATAAAGCTCTTTTCTCATATAACCTATTTTGAACGGAAAAAACAAACCTTGGATAGTAGAAATTAAATACAGGATAGTAGATATCAGTTTTTGGATATCTAATTTAGTGCCTGTATCTTACACCGTGCGTATTTTACTGTACTATGTACAACATGAAATGAGAATCTCGCATGCTAAAGGCGCAAAGATTGCTCTATTGCATTGCATCATGTTATATACATGACACCACAAACTGTTACCCTGAACCTTAAACTCTCAACCCTAAATCCTAGCCCCTAAGCCCTCTGCACAAAAATCAGAGCATGTCCAGGGTTCCAGGTATGGGCCCTTGATTTGGGTCCCTTGTTATAAAACCTGACATACGCTGGACAGAACAAGTGCCCAATACTTCGGATGCCTATAGAGAAGTGTAAAACCATACTTGGGGCCCATGGTTCCAAACCTTAGAGTATTTCAAGTACCCAAAACCCTCTACCCTAAACCCTAAACCCTAAACACTAAACCCTAAACCCGAAACCCTAAACCCTAAACCCCAAACCCTAAACCCCAAACCCTAAACCCTAAACCCTAAACCCCAAACCCCAAACCCCAAACCCTAAACCCTAACCCTAAGGGGAGGGGGGGGGGGGGGAGGAAAGAGGGTTTGGATCCGAGAGTTGGTCCTCGGAAGGTATAGGGTTTTGGCCACATACTAGGGTTTAGGGTATTTGGGGTTTAGGCTTTAGGGTTTAGGGGCTAGGGTTTAGGGTTTAGGGTTTAGGGTTTAGGGTTTTTAGAGTTTAGGGTTTAGGGTTTAGGATTTAGGGTTGAGGGTTTAGGGGCTAGGGGTGAGGGTTCAAGGGTCCTTCGAGCCCCAAAAGCCTCCCCAGACCCTAAGTTCTTAAGCCATCTAAACCTCGAGACTCAAACTATAGGCCTAGGGTTTGGGAGTTAGGGTTTCGGAGGTTAGGGTTTGAAGCTTCGGGGACAGGGTTTGGGGTATTGGGTTGTTAGCCGGCCTGGAAAAGCGGCGTCTGACCACTCAGGTCACGAGCATCAACATCCGCTCGATACCTCTGGAGTCTTGCGGTTGAGGGTGCCGTGAGGGGTGTAGTTTAGGGTCTAGGGTAGTCGGGTTTCGGGATTTTTTACCGCCGCCGTGCGCTTCCTATTGTACTTCGAAAGAGCTAAGAAAGTTGCTGGAACGCGCGTGGGCGCTGCCACAAGCCGTGCAGGGAATCCCTCAACCTTTCGCACTGCGAGTGATAAAGATAGTGCGTCAAGCTGAGGGTTGTTGGCGCTTTGCCCAGAATATTCCAGGGCATAGTGTGTCGTGAGGTGTAGCCAGTGGGGTGGCGGGCCTGTTTTGTGGTGCTTATATTGCGATACTCGATCCTTGAAGGCTGGGCCACTGTGCATTGGGGAGTCTTTGGGAGATGTAAGTGCCTCGAGGAGTAGTCGAAATTGTGCGGTGAGGATCGTTTGAGAGGGTAGCGTGGGTCTACCTGCGCTTATCCAGACTGTTTGATTAGGGATTCTGGAGTAAAAAGAGGCTTTGATACCGATTGCACGTCTAAGATGAGAAAAGAACCATGGGTCAATGTGCTGGAAGTGTTTAGGGAGAGCATAGGAATACAGTGCAAGGCAGCTGGCACAACGTTGGTTAGGAAGATCTTGGCACGGACTATTTTGGGAAGAGGGCTACGCCAGAGATGTCGAAGTTGGTTAAAGGCGGAGCTGGCAAGCGAGAATCGGGCCATGATAGCGGGCGGGCTTTGTCCATGAGATCTGGGAGCCCTAAACCCTAAACCCTAAACCCTAAACCCTAAACCCTAAACCCTAAACCCTAAACCCTAAGGGCCCAGCTTTTTCTGCCAACTCGGGGCCGACCTATTTTCTCGCGTAGTGTCACATGTCAGCTGCCGTCCGTTTCTTCAACTTGGACTTCGCACAGAGGCTACTGAAAATTAGTTGTTTTACACGCACGTGTAAAAAAAACAAATGCTCAGTATGTTGCGCTTTTGCGTCTCCTGTGCCTCCTTGGCTTTGAAGGCTTTCAGCTGATCTGGGCTGCCTACCACGGTGTAAAGGTCATCGAAATCTTCCACGTCTGAACGCGTTGTGCCCTGTCGATAAATTTCAGGTGGTGAGCCCAGGGTGTTTCGTAGGATATGGTGTCCGTCAAGGTTACCATCTCACGTACTTCAGGTCGTTCCTCGTAGAGGGCATAGTCACGGCCGTCATCCGGCACCTTTGCCTGCCACTCGGGCGGCAAGTCACTTGTGACGAATTGGAAATTGGCCGTTTCGCCCTCGACATAATGTGGCTTGTCTCCGGCGCCGTTCGGGTTTCGGGTTTAGGGTACGTAAACTATTTGCTTAAGAACGCCCCCCCCCCCCCCCCCCCCCAAAAAAAAAGAAGTAAAAACGAAAAACGAACATCCCTATACATGCCTTTACAAGGAAAAATGTTGCATTTTTTGGGGGGTTCTTATGCAAATGATAGTTTAGGGTGTTTGGGGTTTAGGGTGTTTGCGGTGTTTGGGGTGGTCTAGGGTTTAGGCTTTAAGGTTTGGTAAGCAGTATACTTGCCGAAATGTGTATGGACACTTTACTGGCAAGGATTGTATTTGGGGCTATAACAAATGATAAAGCAAGTCTACGTTTCTCATCTAATCTTATATGGGGATAAGGGCCCTCAGAACTGTTGAAACACCCTGAACCCTAACTCCTAAACCCCAAAACCCTATACCAGACATCCCTTACGAGTTGGGCTGCTAGGGGTTTTGAAGTCCTAAACCCTAAACGGTCCTAAGCCCCAAGGTGAGAGTTTAGGGTTTAGGGGTTCAGGCTAGCGCAGCTGAAATGCGCCTTAAACCACTTGAACTCGACAGCCTTAGGGTAAGGGGGTTTAGGGTTCGGTTTCAGGGTTTAGGCTTTGGGTTTAGGGTAGGAATCTTGGTAAACAACTCCAACCGTTGATACCCCTTAAAAACCTCTAAAACCCGAGGGCCCGTACTTCAGCATCCTTGAACTAGGATGGCTCTTGAAACCCTCTGAAAAATCCTGAATATGATCCTCTTAAACCCAATCAGGGAAAACACAAAATGTCCCAAGGGCCCTAAACCCTAAACCTAAACCCTAAACCCTAAACCCTAAACCCTAAACCCTAAACCCTAAACCCTAAACCCTAAACCCTAAACTAACGAAGGTCAGGGACCACAAAATGCCATGTAATTAGCATTAGAAGCGAGAAGACTGAGGACAACAGAGCTTGACATAAACATCCCAACTCTTGGGGTTTAGGGTTAGGGTTTAGGGTTTAGGGCTTGGGTTTCAGGGTTTCAGGGTTTCAGGGTTTCAGGGGTTTCAGGGTCGGAGGAAGGGGGGGGGGGGGGGGGGTCATGTTTCGTTTGGGTAGGTCTAAAAAGGAATTAGAACTTAGGTCAGCAACAAATCCTAACACCCTAACAATCCTAAAGCCCTAGGAACCCTAAAACCCTAAAACCCCGAACAACCCTAAAGCAAGAAGCCCTCAAACCCTGAGACCCGAAAGCTGAAAACCCTTAAACCCTAAAGCCTTCATAACTTCGAGCTGTTGAAGCTTCTGCGTCCGTGGGCCCTAAACCCTAAACCCTAAACCCTAGACCCTAGACCCTAAACCCTAAACCCTAAACCCGAAACCCGAAACCCTAAGCCCTAAACCCTAAACTCTAAACTCAAACCCTAAACCCTAAACCCTAAACCCTAAACCCTAAACCCTAAACCCTAAACCCTAAACCCTAAACCCTAAACCCTAAACCCTAAACTCTAAACCCTAACCCCCTCTTAAAGGCGCCTCAGCAGGGCCCTGGTGCAGTGGTACCTCGGCTCCAAACTTCAGGGATTCATAAAGGCCCATGGGTTAGGGTTTAGGGTTTAGGGTTTAGGGTTTAGGGTTTAGGGTTTAGGGTTTAGGGTTTAGGGTTTAGGGTTTAGGGTTTAGGGCTTAGGGCTTAGGGCTTAGGGTTTAGGGTTTAGGGTTTAGGGTTTAAGGCTTAGGGGTCAGGGGTCAGGGGTTAGGGTTTAGGGCTTGGGGGTTAGGCGTTAGGGTTTAGTTTAGGGGTTAGGGTTTAGGGTTTAGGAAGGTCCAGGGCTAGTTATAAGTAGGGTTATAAGTAAGGTATCCAATGCTAAAACCAGCTGATGATGGTACAGACACTCAAGAGTCACCTAGGAAAATAAAAATGGCACCCTTTTTGGTTTCCAGGGGCTGATAAGTTAAAGGAACCTGACCCTAAACAGAAGCGGGAAAAAGGGCCCAATATAGGGGCCTGAATAATTACAATCGGGTTTTGGGGGCTTCTATAGTATAACTATAGGGATACTATGAGTCCCTAAAAGCTTAAACCCTCAACCCTAAACCCCTATAGTACTCTGGGTCCTGGTAAAGGCACTCAAAAGCCCTGCTATACTATCCGCCCCGGGAGGGAGCTTTCAAGTCGAGGCTTAGGGTTTAGGGTTTAGGGTTTAGGGTTTAGGGTTTAGGGTTTAGGGTTTAGGGTTTAGGGTTTAGGGTTTAGGGTTTAGGGTTTAGGGTTTAGGGTTTAGGTGTTAGGGTTTAGGGTTTAGGGTTTAGGGTTTAGGGTTTAGGGTTTAGGGTTTAGGGTTTAGGGTTTAGGGTTCAGGTTTCAGGGTTCAGGGTTCAGGGTTTGGGGTTCAGGGTTCAGGGTTTAGGGTTTGGTGGCCATGCTTGTCAGGTTCTCTTGAACGGGCAGGCTAGGGACCGTTTTCGAAGGCTCGGTAACCCAAAACCCTAAACCCTTAACCCTAAACCCTACACCCAGGTTCCTTGGGGCCGACCGATTCTTGAAGCGCACGAGAGTCGGAAGTATAGTACCCCCTATTATAATTCCTGTTAAGGACTCTTCGTATAAGGCGGAACATCCCAACTTGAAGCCCAAACCCGGAACGCTGAAACCTAAAGTTCCCTAAACCCTATAAACCCTAAACCCTAAACCCTAAACACTCAGACGGCGCAGAGGTACGAGGAGCTCGCTGCCGCATGCAACGCGGTGGCACCGCCCTGCGCAGGGGATCCAAGCGTTGGGGCCAGCTGGCATTGGGGGACCTATGTAGGGCCTAGAGGCCCTAAACCCTAAACCCTAAACCCTAAACCCCAAACCCTAAACCCTAAGCCTCTCTATCATACAGAATAGGGAGTTGTTAATGACTTTCGGGGGCATGGTCAGTTTTCACCAGCGGGCAAGGTCATATAAAGAGCGTTCAAGGAGCAAATGCAAGGTCACATAGGTTGGGAGGGGTGTTCCCCCATTATACAGTCCTTAAACAAGGAATTATAAGGGGGTACGACAATCCCTGTCAAGGATTGTTAGTACAAGGGGGAGCATCCCAACCTCTAGGTGTTGACGACAATAGGGGGGCGCCCAATATAGACTCCCCAAACAGTAGGATACCGTCATCGTAAGGACCCCAGCAAGGCGCCCCTACTTGCGGAAACCCCCCTATGAAGAGCGGCCCCAAGGTCATATAAAGAGCGGACCTTTCCCCTTGCCCCCCCCCCCCCCCCCCCCCCCCCC
>CAJNDS010000148.1:0-73406 GCA_905221605.1 Symbiodinium natans
CATCGGCGTGTTGAAGATTGATAAGTTCTGGAGCCGAAATAATTTCATTATTGTCTGGGCTCCGTGTATTGGCGCAATTCGGCGTGGTGGCGGGTCTTTTATCGGGGGGATGTATGGGCCCCCTTGATTTCGTTCCATGAATTCTCGACTCGGCCAAATGGTCGACACGCGGCGTTGTCAAGCATGTCTTCCCTGCTCGCTACGGACGATAATATTCAACTTGACATCGCATAATTCACACATATGTGTATATTCACGTGAAACGGTCGCTAGCCACTCAGGTCTTCACTTGCTATCCAAGTCACTCTGACCAACACCAGGAAGGGTATGACGCGTCATGAAAAAACAGTACTCGTGCAATCTATTTCAACCAATTCGGAACTTGAGCATTCTTTTTTCCGACTCTCCGCCGATCTGCCGGGTAAGGCAAGTCTTCGCTCAAAGCCGCTACAGACTCTCAGCTGCCGAGGGTGGCTCGGACACGCTCCGAGGCCCGATAGTGAACCCTTGCTGAAAACTTCAGAGAGAAGAGGGGCCGGGATGAGCGGCATGGCCAGAAGGGCGGAAGCGGGAGCACGGAAAGGGCTGCTTAAGCGCCATCACGTCCAGGCGAGCGCCGCCAAGGACGGGAAGGTGCAGCAGCGGCGTCTCTGTGTGAGCTACGTGTGCTGCGGTCTCGGTGGCCCGCGCAGTTTTTTTCCTCCGGCCACGAAGCGCCTGAGCTGCGCTCCAGCCCTGCCTCCAGCCTGTGCAGCCTGCGGATCCTGTGGCAGCGCCTGCGTGGCCTGCGCGCAGCGCCCTTCGTAAGGCGAGGGCTCCAAAACATCTCCAAACTTCCGCAAACGCAGGGGACACCGGGCACGTGAGGTTGGGGCGGTTGGGGCACAGGGGCCAAAGATGCCGCATCGGCTCGTAGCCTGGGCGAAAGCTTCCGGAAGCTTCGCTTCGGTGTTGGTGCGCGACTGCAGCCCGAATCTCGTTGATGGCTTGCGCAATCCGCCCATCGTCTACCAGCTGGTGGAACACAGCTCCGGGCCGGGCGGCTCCGTCTAACCACAGAAGTTGGCACAGACACAGCCGAGGCACACAATGGCATAAAATGGCGGTGTAGTCTTTCCGGCTTGGATCCTCACTTGACTCACGTCCCGGCCGAAATTACCCCCACGCATGGCCAGAGAGTGTTCGCACTTCGGTGCTGTGTGGTGTCGGTGTCCCCCCGTGCGTTAAACATCAGGAGCTGTCGTCTGGTGAGGTGGAATTGGCGATGGGGTATGACATTCCGCTCACGTCATGCCCGAAGAAGACATGGTGAAACACTCGCTTCCACAAACAGCCGCCCGATCGAGATGTCTGGTGGGCGCCTGAACATACGCACGCACGCAGTCAGGTGGCGCAACGACGGGCGCCCGGAAACGACAGCTGCTGGCTTACAACGCCTTGCCATCATTGGTGCGCGCAAGCATGGCGGCGAAGCACTGCATACGTGCGAAGCACTGCGCATGCGACGCGGGACCTTTGTGAGGCAGCCAGGGTGCTGACCAAGCAGCCTGCACGCGGCAGGTTCCTTGGCCTCAGGACAACACTGCTGCTTGTGGGCCAGATCGCATCTTTTTGCACCAGCTTAAGCTGACTACACAGAGACGCCGTAGTAGCGACCGTACCGGCCACGACAGTGGGCTCAGCTCAGGTCCTCAGCGACGGCACTTCATCAGGAAGAGTTCAGGAAGTCACCGAAAGCACAGCGGCGACAGGCCGGCCGAGCACCGGCCACGGCACAGGCTCAGGCCGTGCGCGTGAGATCGAGAGCATGCACGAAAGCAAGCGTGGGTTTCTCGGCCAAAGCTTCAGCCGAGCCGCCTCGCTCCGACACGCCGAATGCTCGACTGCACACGGGGCATGCCAGAGAGTCTCATCCGGCTCGCTCCACCGGCATGTGTACTAATTATAGTTGAACCAACTAGCGCCCCCCGAGGCTGTCTAAGCTCATCATAGAAAGCTTCATGATCGTTCCGTTGTGAGGGGCATAGCAGCGGTGCCTCCGGAACCTCAAGCACCGCTTGTAGCACCTGTGGGGCAAGCGCAGCGAGCGCCCGAGACAGCAGGGCCAGGGTCCCTGCAACGGCGCTCTCAAAACCACACAGCCGGCCGCGGCCCCGCAAGGTTGCCATGTGAGAACAAAGCAGAGAGCAGATGGCGAAAGGTGCACCACCTGGCGATCCGGGACTGTGGCCTGCATGGCACGCATGCTTTGGCACGTGCTTTTCGGAGGCGCGTTCGTATTCTTAAGCTGCAGCGAGAAACATGGCAAACCCTGTGCTGACGCGGTACATTGACAAGCTCACCCCCGCTCAGGTCCATACAATCTGTATGCGGTCAATGTAGTCCACCGGTGTATAAGTACAGTTATAATCGGGTTACGAAGTACCATGAACCTCCAAGTAGAAGACCTGAACCCTACACCCTGGACGCCCTGAAACCCCTTGCGCTGCGTAGTCCGGGTCGTACTTGTTGAGGTCGGAGGCGCAGGGGCGCGGGCCGCCGCGGGCGGGAGCGCATCATACACCTCCAGCTGGCTGTGTGTGTTGCGCGGGATGAGCCGGGTTTCCACAAAGCTGGGAGGGAGACAGCCGAAGCGCGCTCTGAGAGGCTCAACTGGGCTTTTGACCTATGTGCATGAAAGACCCGTGCATACCGCACCCCCATGCATGATAGACTGGCAGCTGAGGCACCTCTTATGTTTCAACTCCACACCGCCGGAGCCGCGAGAGAAGGGCCATGTAGCCACGCCACTTTCCATGGCCAAGTGCGCGCAGAAGTGGGGTGCCGAGGCTCAGCACGCAGTCGCGTGGCACGCCGGCCCTTCAGGTCGTGCCGAGGACAGAGGCACTGCCGATGGAAGGCACGAAGCATTCACCGGCTTGCGATGGCTTAAGAAGCTGGCGACAAGGAGTGCAGTTGCGAGGCCGCCGAGAGGCTTCTGGCAATCCACTGCCAATCCACACCGGAGAGCCTCGCACCTGCACGGCGCGATGCGGAAGAGGTGTGGCGATGGGGCTCTTCAGAATCAGCTTGGCTGGTCACAATGGCCATGGATCAGCAAATCGACACATCCATCTGCGGTAGCTGCCGGGCATCGCCTCTGTCGTCTTGCAAATAAGCGCAGGCACAAGCTTGGAGAAGGGCACCTGCTTGGAAGTTTAGCTGCTGGTGCTGTCTAGACTTAGCTGGCCAGGAAGGCAGGAGCCTCCTTAGCCTGAGCTCCAGGTGAAGAGGTCGAGACACACAGATTCCACCGATCTCACAAGCTCGGCTAGCACACGGGACTGAAGTCCACAGGGCTGTCAGCAGCCCGATCATCCCAATCAGTGGCGCAATGCGGTGGCGCCGGGTTTGGCTTCGGTAGGGAGAATAGCACGAAGAGTCGAGACTCTTCGTGCCGCACAAGTCACACGCATGCTCGTGCTGCACCAAAGCAGGTGGCCAAAGCGGGTACCACATTCACTGACAAGAGGTGGCACGTGTGACAAGCGTCAGAGTCGCACAGGTCCGCCTCGATCTCGCGGCCCACCGGCATCAGCGGCATCGGCGCTGCCTCCCCAGACCACATGCTGGGAGCGAGCACCGCAAGCACCGCTATGAACCTAGCAGGCGTGGAAGATCGGAGAATGTCGGTGCCGGCTGATGCATTTTGCTGCCGTGGTGTGGTAGTGGTGTCCGGTGGACCAGAATATATGCATGTGTATATATACATATGTGTGTGTGTGTATCTATCTATCTGCAAGTTCCGCATCTAAGCGTAGCCCCATGATTGATGTAGGCAGAGGTTCACGCATGAGCAGCCGCAACGGACAGAACACAAAACCGTGTGGACAAGCCTGCCATAGCCTGCCCCAATAAATGTGGCGACTTTAGGGCACTCAGCCAAGTGGGTGAAGCGGCTCGAGCACTTGTCCCGGTCTCCAAACTTTTCCTTGAAGGCAAAGACAAGAAGTTGGGGCGGGGAGCCGTCGGGTAACGAGAGAGGACTTATAGAACCGAGTATCCGGAGTACCCGAAGTATCCAGGGTGTCGGCAGCGACCAGCGCAGCTATGGCCGGTGCTGTGACTGATCCCACAACTGTGCGTCAAAACCTTCTAGAGCGCAGGCAAGTCCACCGTGTGCTATCATGTCCTTTTGGGGAGCACTACTCGAGTGAGTTGCTTACATGCTTGCAAGTGCAGGCTTGGCAGTCTGAAATTGCTGAGCGGCGGCTCGTCCTTGGGCCTACAAGGGGCTAGTTTAGCTCACATCTTTGCGTGTGAAGTCACATCTCCCCAGTGACACGCGGCTGCGAGCGAAGTCACATCACCCTGCATAAAGTCGCATCACGGAGACAAAAGTTGAAGCCTTTCCCCTACTGTGCACGTGCCGCACGCGCATATTCTCGACACACATGCAAACTATGGACTTGTCACCGCATGCCTGGGAGGAGAGTGGGTTCTGACCAATCCTGGAATTCGCGAATCCCCAGTGTGCACGCGCCCAAGATACGACTTTACACAAGAAGATACGACTTGACCTACCCCATGTACGTGCTGCGCACAATGGCAGTTTGCGACTGCTCTACACACTCTACACCAACCTTGGACATCATCTCCCAGGTGGTGCTTCATGGCTTGGAGGCATAAAGACAAGGAGCGAGAAAGCACAGATGCGAGCAAGGAGATGAACAGGTTCCACCTGCCAAGGAAGCATGCATGTGTGGAGAAGAGCCTGCCGGGCTAAGCAAGCCTTCGCTGTGCCAGTACTGCGTGAAGCTTGCATGGAGCTCACACCGGCGGACACCTGCAAGTGCTTACATATTTGCAAGCCTTCCGGGAAGGGTTGGAGCTGTTTGCTGATCCATTTACCTGACCGACGGCCAGAAGTGGCTTTGGCTGTAAGTAAACAATCAGCAAGCGTCGGAAAGTGCATGTGCAGCTGGCACAAGCAGCAACTCACTGCGTGGGTGAGCTATCCTGCACGTGCCCCACTCAGGCAAGAAGAAGTGCAGGCACACGGCAGGGAGCTTGCACTGTGGTGCCCGATGACCTGTCAAGACAAAAGTGCTGGTTGGCTCTGAACGCAGGAAACGAGGACCTTCGCAGCACGAGCCGGAGGCAGGATGTCGAGGGCGAGGCTTTTGCAGGTGGCCGGAAGCGGTGCTGAGCGCACATCATGCCTCCGCAGCGCGCGCAAACAGCTGGCCCACGGAGGCAATCAGCACAAGTCTGATGCTCTAGCCTCCAGCATGCTACGTCGTCTCCTTGCACTTGGCATCTAATAGTATTTTGGGGTAGAAGTGGTCAGCACTTTGGGGTTGAAGTGGTCAGTAGCCCTCCAAAACCTACTGGACATCTGCCGTGGCACCGGGTCCCGCCGCGAAGGGGGTGTGAAAGTGATGGGCAAGCCTCCGACTATAACATCTCCAAATTTTCAGAGGCAACGGCTTAATCAAGTTTAATCCCAAGACTGTAATCTACAACCGCTCCGCTAGACAAAAAGGTTGCCAGCCTCCTTCTGCCGAATAAGACCTGCACGCCTGGTCTTTGAACATCATGGCTTCGCGGTCACATGCCGGAGGCACAAGAAGGGCTGGCCGTGACCGAAACTGACAACTTTGATGGGTAGCCAGCCTAAGTTCCCATTCTGGGGCCACCCCACCAACAAAGGGACGGCTTGCAGAGGATGTAGAAGTTCGAAGTCTACCAGGCCATGGGAGACAAAGCGGCTGCTCCGCAGGGGCTTCTTGGATGGCTCAGGGTTTAGGGCGAAAGCTTCCGCTTCCGGCCTTTCGGCTTCGCAAAGGCCATCTCCTCAGCTGCTCTCTGTGTTCGGCCCCGGCGTCGACTTTCATCCTATAGGGGATAGGATTTGGGGGACCTTTGGGGCTATAGACCCTCTCCATAAGGTCTCTGTTTAAGAGAGCCAGAAGAAGGTTCAGAAGGGCTCCCTTTTCAGGGTCCCCCTTATCCTACCTAGGACATCCTTTCTCAACTATTGAGGCACAGCAGACGGATGAACGGAACCGGACAAACGGGGCTAAAAGGAAGGACGGGCTTGCCCGGGTTTCCCTGTCCGTGCGCAGAGCCTCGCCCACACTGCCGGCTCTAGCGCGGCTTCGGCCGCGCAGCGGGCCAGGGCGTTTTCAATGGGATCTGAGGCGTTTCAGACCTGACACGTGCCTGTCTGTGTGCTACCGGCTGCCGGGCGTCCTTGGACGTACAAGCAGCACAGGCTTGCGCTTCTCGTTTAGTGCACGTTGCATCTGCAGCTGCAAGCTTTTCGGGGAGCGCGCGAAAAGAAGCACTAGATTCGACTGCGCAGTGGCCTTCGCACTTTCTTTCGGCTACGACATAGCATGATAGGCAAGTATAGAGTCGTCCGAGTCCTCGGCATAGAGAGGCGCTTTTAATCCCTCAACATCAGGCAGGTGGCAGTCTCAGGCTTTCCTCTCACAGGCCAAGCCGGATAATCCAAACGCCCGACAGCTATATCGGCTGTAGGCCAAATCTGGCTCCAGGCTTTCGAAATGTGGTCTTTGCAGCATCCTTCATTGGAAGCCAGGTCTCATCCACAGATCACTTCGAGTCCACCGAGGCGCTCCCGTGTAAGGACCGATGGCTCTGGCAAGCACAAGCAACTATTTTAGGGCCCCTTCGACTGCGCGCGGCTTAGGGCAGCTGAGCAATGAGCCCAGGACGACGGAAGCACGAGAAGCTCTTGTACCTTCGACGATGTTAGAAGTGCCAGCGAAAGTGGGGAGTCAGAGACCATCTGCGTGTACTGCCATACCCTGGACGTGTGGCATTACAGTTGCCGGTCGCCTGCTGCGGTGACCACGGCTTCGAGTCAACTCCACTTCCATGTCTTCCATAGCAACAAAGCAGCTTCGCAGACCTGAGCCTGCATTAGGGCACGTGCCTCGCTGGACTCAGGGCCGGGCTTTCGCCAAGCTCGACACATGCAGCATGCACGGCGGCCGTGAAGCGATCGGCGTTGCCACGCGGCATGCCCTTGGCACAGCACCGTTTGGATGTTCGGCACTGCATGGTGCATCGACATTGAAGGGGCAGGTTCTGACGACATCTCCCTGTCTGCGCCTGCCTTGCTACCGCAGCTTAGGTTTACATGATTTGTATGTATAGAGCTGGCATCGCATGACGCAGGCAACATGTTCGGCCCTTTGGTGTAGACTCATTTTGTCTAGTTGCAGGTTCCCATAAGGCTGTTCTATATCCTCCGCTTCGATAGAACGAGGCAGTGTACGCTCAGACTTTAACAGTCTGCTTCCAAACCCGGAATGGGGAGATTAGCTTGATTAGGAGGCTTTCAGACTCTCGCCCCCGAAGCCTATTCTACCCGGAATCCAACACATTGAGCCCTAATCCTCACTAAGTCCCCATATAAGAAAGGTTTAGGGCTCGGCCTTGGGTAGGGCTTAGTACTGTGAGGAGCGTCTCGTGCGCGCTCTTGTCAACGACAGTGGGCGCGGCGTGCGGCATCTTGCTGCCATCTCAGTCTTCCCAGGCCGCCAGGTTCGCGAGGCTCTGCCCGCGGCGCCGCGGAAGTAGGTCCCTCCCCCGCCAGCAGCCAAGCTCAAGTTGGTGCACGGCCTGGGCAACCGCTCGGGCGCTCAGGAGGGTGCCGGCCGCATCCAGGTCGAGAAACGGGCGGACCAGGTCCGCGAGGGGTGGAAATGGCTCGAGTCAGGATTGCAGAATTATGCGATGCTTTCAATGAGCTCCCGAACCATGGGATTGCGGTTTCCGGACTCCCCCTAACAACACTTGCCAGCGCGCGACTTTAGGGTGCATGTTGGGATTTAAAGGCCTTGCTTGGAATCTTTGGGAAGACGAAGAAGAATTGTCGGAGCAGTCTTTGACAACTGTCGGATTCTTTTTCCGACGTTCGCAGTCAGGCCTGTCTTGCAGTCACCACGGACGTGAACCGAATCTCTGTTGAAGCTTGATTTTCCCCACGAGAACCACTCCCAGGTTTGTGCCAGCCAGCAAATTGGCAAAACGAACTGGCCATGGCTAAGTGACCTCCAAACCAGAAGCACTGACACAAGGTCCTGCCACTTTGAAGTTCAGGGCTTTGGGCTTGCACGGCTTCGAGTCAACTTCCATGTCTTCCATAGCAACAAAGCAGCTTCGCAGACCTGAGCCTGCGTTAGGGCACGTGCCTCACTGGACTCAGGGCCAGGCTTTCGCCAAGCTCGTTGAATTATGCGATGCTTTGAAAGAGCTCCCGAGCCATGGGGTTACGGCTTCCGTGGTACGGGGAGAGCACCGCACTTCAATAACACTTGCCAGCGTGCGACTTTAGGGCGTGTGTTCGGACTCAAAGGCCTTGCTGAGAATCTTTGGGAAGAAGAATTGTCGGAGCACTCTTCGCGCACAACTGTCGGATTCTTTTTCCGATGTTCGCAGTCAAGCCTGTCACGACGAAGGTGAACCGGTTCTTTGTTGAACCTCACAAGAAACATTCCCAGGCTTCGAGGTTTGTGCCAGCAAGCAAATTGGTTCTACCAGCAGCAGATTTTTTGGCACCCGTTCAATGTATATAGTCACCCCAACCCCAACCCCAATGGCGCAACCACTCCCAGGTTTAACCACCCAGCAAATTGGCAAAACGAACTGGCCATGGCTAAGTGACCTCTAAACCAGAAGCACTGACACAAGGTCCTGCCACTTGGAAGTTCATGGCTTCGAGTCAACTCCACTTCCATGTCTTCCATAGCAACAAAGCAGCTTCGCAGACCTGCGCCTGCATTAGGGCACGCGCCTCACTGGACTCAGGGCCAGGCTTTCGCCAAGCTCGACACATGCAGCATGCACGGCGGCCGTGAAGCGATCGGCGTTGCCTCTGATGGCTCGTCAGGGGTGCTGCGCCGCACACCCTTGGCAGCGATCAGCACCGTTTGGATGTTCGGCAATGCGTGGTGCATCGACATTGACGGGGCAGGTTCTGACGACATCTCCCTGTCTGCGCCTGCCTTGCTACCGCAGCTAAGGTTTACATGATTTGTATGTATAGAGCTGGCATCGCATGACGCAGGCAACATGTTCGGCCCTTTGGTGTAGACTCATTTTGTCTAGTTGCAGGTTCCCATAAGACTGTTCTATATCCTCCGCTTCGATAGAACGAGGCAGTGTACGCTCAGACTTTAACAGTCTGCTTCCAACGACTTTTACTCCCCCCCGATACAGAAACCCGGAATGGGGAGATTAGCTTGATTAGGAGGCTTTCAGACTCTCGCCCCCGAAGCCTATTCTACCGGAATCCAACACACCGAGCCCTAAACCTCAGTAAGCCCCCATAGAAGAAAGGTCTAGGGCTCAGCCTTGGGTTGGGCTTAGGTTTACTGCTCTTGTCAGCGACAGCGGGTGCGGCGTGCGGACTCTTGCTGCCATCTCAGTCTTCCCAGGCCGCCAGGTTCGCAAGCTCAAGTTGGCGCGCAGCAATCTTGCGAGCGCAGGCGGCACGCGGCCTGGGCCGCCCGCTCGGGTGCTCAGGAGGGTGCCAGATTCGGGTCGGACCAGGTCTGCGATGAACCGGTTCTCTGTTGAAGCTTGATTTTCCCCACGAGAACCACTCCCAGGTTTGTGCCAGCCAGCAAATTGGCAAAACGAACTGGCCATGGCTAAGTGACCTCCAAACCAGAAGCACTGACACAAGGTCCTGCCACTTTGAAGTTCAGGGCTTTGGGCTTGCACGGCTTCGAGTCAACTTCCATGTCTTCCATAGCAACAAAGCAGCTTCGCAGACCTGAGCCTGCGTTAGGGGCACGTGCCTCACTGGACTCAGGGCCAGGCTTTCGCCAAGCTCGTTGAATTATGCGATGCTTTGAAAGAGCTCCCGAGCCATGGGGTTACGGTTTCCGGATTCCCCGGTTGGTATGCGACCGTGGTACGGGGAGAGCACCGCACTTTAATAACACTTGCCAGCGTGCGACTTTAGGGCGTGTGTTCGGACTCAAAGGCCTTGCTGAGAATCTTTGGGAAGAAGAATTGTCGGAGCACTCTTCGCGCACAACTGTCGGAGACTTTTTCCGATGTTCGCAGTCAAGCCTGTCACGACGAAGGTGAACCGGTTCCTTGTTGAACCTCACAAGAAACATTCCCAGGCTTCGAGGTTTGTGCCAGCAAGCAAATTGGTTCTACCAGCAGCAGAATTTTGTCACCCGTTCAGTGTATATAGTCACCCCAACCCCAATGGCGCAATGCCGCTGGCATGCCACCGGCATTCGCGTGCGAAAGTAACTCACCTGGAACGCAAGCCTCTTTTGCGCAGCAGCCGCTGTTTCACGATTCTGGCTTCACGGGCGACGAGGCAGGGTCAGCGCAACCAAGGCCCAGCTCAAGCGAAGGGAAGACGCTCTGGCGGGCTCAATCCTGCAGCTCTTTGCACTTTTTTTCAGCAGTTGAACGCGGGTGTGTGCCTCGGCAACGAACTGCAGTTCGTTGCTTGCAAGCAATGGGGGCGGCATCTGCACCCTGCGGCAGCGGCGCAGCCTTCGGGCCGGAAAGCCTCGGGAAGATCTGCAGCAGAGTATTGTGACAATGGGCCTCGCGGCCCCAAGGCGAGCTAAGGTCTCAGAAACCTTTGCACCCAAAAGACTTCGAAGCAACATTCGTCGAGCCGGCACCTGGGAGGCTTTTAGACCTTAAGGCCTTTGTTCGTTCCTTTTGCGTGCTTGATCCCGACTTACGCCGGAATGCGCTGGGGTCTCAAAGGGCGAAGAACCACCCTCTATGGAAGTCGTGACAAGCGCACACATATGGCCGTGTGCCAGAACCCCCGGTTGTCGCGGACCGCGCGCGCACCCATCTGCTACAGACCTATGTACCGCCCGTCTTGATACAAACCTCTGTCGCGCGCGCATGCACGACTGGAAGCTACAAGGGGGCCGTGCAAAACAAGACAACAACAAGAAGGTCTGTCGCGAAACCCCGGGCGTTGATACATGCCCTATGTAGCGGGGTATGTCGCGTTGGGCCACGACCCTGTGACAAGCAATTAACATTGGCGCGCGGCCATATGCCACCGTGCAGCAATTCACCGGGCGAGTGCTCTGAACATCTAGACGCCTAGGCTTCAAGTGTTGAGATCAGGGCAACGTCTTGATACAGCTCTTGAAGAACTAGCTCAGTCACTTTGTTCGGGTGTCGGCAAGCCACAAATGGAGAGGGCACCCCGACAGCTCTTGAAGCGGGAGCGGTGTATGAGTTTAGCCAGACGCTGTGTCATGGTGGTCATGGCGAGATGAAGGTTGCACGGGAGTGAGGCGCCTGATGACATCCTAGCATCAAAGCATGATGTCACCCGGCTTCCCTTGCCGAGGGTTGTGGGCACATCCTGCTGCTGATCCACTTGCAAGGATACTCATAACAAAGCACTGGCTGCATCAGAATAAAATTTCGGCGAACGAATCTAGGCTAACCCTTGGGTGAGCTTGTATTACTTTTCAACCAATGCGCGACCCCGCCTCGACTCGCTAAGCTGGAAAACGGATTCGGTTTACATTGGCTTAGAGCAGAGTCGTCCTTGAAAGGAAGAGCGACTCTGAAGTTGACTCTACAAGATGTAATGTCTAAACCCACGGACATGGAAGAAGCGGCCTGCAGTTAGGGTTGGTCAAATGTGAAACCCCCTAAGTTCGAAACCCTAAAACCCCTTCTTCCCTGCACACTGAGGCCCCCCACCTCAGACATCTCCAGAACTTCTTGGAGACCTTTGCACTCTTCTTGGACTCTGGTTGTGAATTGGTTTCGGTTTCCCGCCCCCTTCCGTACCTCCCCAGCTGCCGCCCGGCCCCCGGCGCAGAAACTTGGTTTTGCGGAGCCTTCACTGCAGGCACGCACACACTGCGTAGGGCCGCCTCGTGGATGAAGCATTGAGTTAGCAATCGCCAGGTCTGATACTCGAATCCCACCTCAGCATGGGAGGCCCCCCCGCCCTATCCCTTTCCGACTTCCAAGTCACAAGTTTTGTGAGTCTGCTGTGCGGCTGAAATGTCTAGTAAGGTTCGAATCCCTCCGGGCGCTGGAAATTACGCTCAAACGGGCGTTCTCCCGCGTCCTGCTTCCGCGAAGCCGCCTCCGATTCGCACGCCGAAGCCACCGACGAGCACCCGGATGGATGCAGACGAGGGGCAGGGAAGGGTTTTGGGGTGCTTGGACAAGTTGGGAGGACCTCTCATTGAGCACAAATCAGGTGAGCTCGTGCATGTTTAAGGTCATTTTGGGGGGATCTACGGTCAGCTCGCCATCATTGAGCTAGAGAAGGCCCGGCAAAACCTGCAAGAGGGAGGCGCAAGAGGAATGCTCAGTAGCACAGCATCGCTCAAGTGAGGAGCATATGACAACGATCCCTGTCTGCGTGCGAGTGCACTTGACTCGCACTGCAGCGCCGAGGCGCCGGTGGACAGCTGGTCCCTGCCGCCATAAGTATGGCTCTGCAACGAGCGTCGATCATGCGTATGCAATTAGTGTCAACCATCAAAGCAGCTCCTGGGCACCCAGCTGTGGCCAGCAGCACGATGTCAGCACAGGGCCAGATCTCGGGGGCGATCATGGCCTTTCTTTGGGCCTGCATGGCTCTTCTCAAAGCAGGAGCAGCACTCGAGACGCAGACTGTGACTTCATCAAGGGCCTCAAAAGCCTGGGCGACATGGCTCGTAAACTACAGTCACGTGGACAGCAACGATGGGAGGCGGCCTTCCCGCTCGGTGACGAGCCACACTTAAGGCAATGCGAAGGTGGTCCAGCACACAGATATGGCAATCACAGAAGCAGGAGGACATGGGAGCAGGCTTGAAATCCCCTGCCTCCTCGCTCGCGCACGGTCTGACGCATCTCTGCAATGAGAGCTGGCGAACTGCATCGAGGGGTTGACAAGCGGTTGCGCGTCCTCTGCCTGATGGCCATCGCCTGCTTCGTGCTCCGACTTGCATCATGTCGCATCTTGCACTGTGCAGGCTAGGAGCCGCTCGCACTGTTCAGACGAGTAGAGACTCAGGAACTTCATGGTTGAGTGGGGGCCCTGCTGACCGTGTCGAGACACCCTGTGTCAGCGCTTTCTCCCACGATCCCGCGTATGAGTTGCCCCCCAGGCCCCCCAATCAGCGAAGGGCGGACCCTTCAGCCCATTCTAAGCTCTCTAAGCGCTCGCACACCCTGCAACGAGGCTTAGGCAGCAGCGAAGTGCTAAGATCGTGCTTTGGGTGCCTTCCGTGCTTTGCCTCTAGCGCGAGCTCGTAGAGCTCGAGTCAGATGCCATTCACTCCCGGCGCAAAGTGCCACCGCAGTTCTGCTGCAGCATATTCACGTTGATTCGAGGAATGGGGTCTCTGCACACGCTGACGCTTGGGCGGAGATGTAGCTGAGCATTCTGGACGGACTGTGCAATGTCTAAGCCTAAACTGGCCCAACAGCTAACATAGCTGGCTGGCTGAATGTGGTCACAGGCTCTCCGGCTCCGTTAATCCTACAGGCTCTCAGCCGCCACTTCAATAGAAATCCGCCTACACCAAGCACTCGCCTCCCACCTGGCCGTCAGGATGCTCTGCACCAAGCCAAGCGGAAAGCCGCGTGGCATCATGCCAAAGCGAGTGGGCTCCTGCCACGCAAGAGTGCTAAAGCACGGCCGAACACATGCGTGTAGGGTTTGGGGTTTAGGGTTTATGGTATATAGGGTTTAGGGTTTAGGGTTTAGGGGATGAGCAGCACATGGCACGAACAGGGGCTGGATGCATGTCGCACATATTTTCGTGGCAGACCCAATGCACTCAGTGCTGCTGCATAAATATCCCTACACGTGTATGGTTCGTATACCTGACTAGGGACTATACTGTTATCCCAAAACTTCAGGTTCAGTTGGTTCCCAAAGGTATGCATAACTGGCACATAGCCATGTCGGGTTCGTCAACCCCGCTCTGGGACGGGACCTATCCCAAAGCCCTCGGAAACAGCATTTTGGGTTTAGGGCTTAGGATTAAGAACGCCGAGAAGCTTTCACTCCTCGACAGCCAGATGCCACGAGGTTAGAAGCCGGGGTCCTTGAGCTGTACTCGCTTTCCAAAAGAGCATTTCCAGTTCGGGCTAATGGTTTTGGGTTTTGGGTTTAGAAAGGGTCGTCTCAACAAAGTGATTCAGCCCCGTAAACTCAAACAAAAAGCACCCTATCTCCCAACCTCTACCTTTTCAACCCTGGTGCTGCCAAATGATGAGTTGAATATGGTTCTAGAGCCGGAATGAGGTTTTTTTCGGGTTTATCTCTCTCTCTCTCTCTGCCGTGCCATCCTCGAGGGTCTTGCTATGCAAGAGCACGAAAAGTAGGCTAGGATATCAGGAGGTTTTGGGGGTTTAGGGTTTAGGGATTTTGGGGTATCAGATATAACAGTCATGACCAGTCCTCCGCAATGGCCAGACATGGCACGGGCAGCAGCTTCCAGCACGTGGCGCGATGTCCGATGACCACGGCCGTGTTTAGGGTTTAAGGTTTAGGGTGGTTATCTGAACTGTGCAAAGATGTCTGGCAGCATATGGTCGAACAAGTACGCTGCTTGGAGGTTCAGGGTACGATAACCCAATCATAAGCCCCTTAAGTACCCTTATGGGGTTGAAATTGTGTTATAAGTACACTTGGGTTACTAGGTACCCCGAACCTCCAAGCAGCTATTGTCAAGTTGGCTTGTAATGTGGTGGGTTCGGCTTGCAAACGTGCAGGTGTTAGTTTTGAGTTCGCCCGCGCAACAGGATGCCGCGTTCACGTGCAGAAAATCGTTCCGTAACATGAAAAGCAAACTGAACTCTTCGGATACACAGGGCCAGGTTCGCAGACGACCCAGTCGAGTGTAGCAGCCACCCAGTCGACCCACACCCCACACCCCACACCCACCCGAACCCGCGCGGCGCGCACACGCGGAGGTGAGACTTCCTACATGGGCTCGGCAGGTCCTCAGATCAAGTGCTATACACAGTCCTGCCTGCTTTTGCAAGGCTGGACCAGTGATGCTGGAAGATCTGATTCGACTGACCTGTTTTTGTTTAGACTCATCCGCGCATGGTCTATTAGGGCTCTGCTCGATGTGGTAATCCGGCCCAACAGCGTTGACCAACGCTCAACCATCAGCTAAGTGACTGCTTGCAACGCGATTGGCTGCACAGGCGGTATCAGAAGGTTCGACTTGTGTTACATTGTCTTGCAGCTTGCATGAACAGTAAGGCGGAACTCGCATGCCACAAGCCCTGTACTGCCTAGTCCTTGCTGTTGTTTATGTCAGGCAGACCGTGTTTATGTACAGTTCACAGGAGCATTGGCGGGCTTTTCACGCAAGACGCCGGCTGTGGGCGCATAGGGAACACGGCCACGAATTGGCACAGATGTACCCTGCTAAAGCCACGCCTACTTCGGAGGGCAGCGGCAAAACTGCAGGAAGCTGGCCCTAAACCCTAAACCCTAAACCCTAAACCCTCACCCCAAGCCCATCTTCCTTGAACCCATGCTAGTCCTCGGAGCATCCCGGCAGTGGCTGAAAGAAGTCTGTCTTCTGGCAGTCCCACTTGACACTTTCTAAGAGCGCCGTGTCTTCTGCACTCAGCGAAGAGCGGAGGCAGTGCAAGTCGTCCTTGACGTAAGACCTGCAGGCCACTGAAACTAAAAGGGGAGTCGAACCTGGGGCCTTTGATTTTTTTTGATTTTGGGCCCCCTGGCGATATTACCTAATACCCTTATGTACACTATGATTTTGGGCCCCCTGGCGATATTACCTAATACCCTTATGTACACTATATACCCAGAAGTATGAATTGCTTAAGAGCCCCCCCCCCCCCCCGGAAAAAAAAGGAAACAGATAAATATAAAACAAGTGTGTATATATATATACACCTTCCCTATAAGGGTCATATAGGGATTTCTATTTTTTATTTGGAGTTCTTAAGCAAATAGTAGATAAACAAGGGTAAGGGACCCATGGTTCCAACCCTAGATCAAAGCTTTCGCAAGGCCGCAGATGGGAGCTACACGTCAACCCCAAAGTTGGGGTTTAGGTTTTAGGATTTAGGGGCTAAACCCCTTTTTGCTACAATTCCTATAAGAAGCACTTGAAGGAGCCTCAAGAGTAGCCTAGGCATAAAGGGTGCCCGTTTTGACTTCAAATCCTTTCTGCATCTGGAAATCCTAAACCCTAAACCCTAAACCCTAAACCCTAAACCCTAAACCCTAACTTGCAGGTGCGACTGAGGGGCGGCTCCAGCATGCTTGTGCACATGGCAATGCCCTTGTCCAAGTACCACCGGGCTACGATCCTCGCTTGGTCGAAGACAATGCGGTTGCAAAGCACGGTTTTAGGCAACAGGGGCCACTAAAAAAGACCCCAAAGAGAAGGATTCTATTATCATAAGGATCCCAATTCGGGGTTTAGGGAGATAGGGGGTTTATGCCAGCAGTCAAAGGGCCCCCGCGCAGAACCTGAAGCGAAGAACCTGAGAAATGGCCAGTCTTTGACCAAAATCCCCAGGAAAGCACACTCCACTTGCGGGGAGGATTCCAGCGGAACCGAAGCCTCCCTACCATCCTCCATACACGGCATCCCGCAGCCAAGCAGCTGAGAAGCAGTTGCGCCGTACTTCTTCGCGAGCTCGCTGGTAATTGATCTGCATGTGCCATTCAGATAAGCAGCCTAAACCCTAAACCCTAAACCCTAAACCCTAAACCCTAAACCCTAAACCCTAAACCCTAAACCCTAAACCCTAAACCCTAAACCCTAAACCCTCCTAAACCCCAAACCCCAAACCCCAAACCCTAAACCACTACCCTTCCAATGACTCACTGTCGCAAAGGCCTGTGCGATTCAAGTTCGGCGGGCTCATCCAAGGAATCCCAGTTGTAGGGCCCCCAGGCCTCGTTGCAAAGGAACTCACTTCTCCTAAAGTCCTAGGCCCTAAACCCTAAACCCTAAACCCTAAACCCTAAACCCTAAACCCAGAACCCAGAACCCTAAACCTTGCGCGATGCAGGGCAACTGCAGACCAAGAAGCAGATAAAGTCATGCCCTGGTTCATGGCCCACTTGGCAAAACTCAGCTGCTTCTCGGGCATGAAGGGTGTGATCCATCCGTGCATGATGTCCGGCTTCACTCCTGGGCTATCTGGAGTCGAGTCAGTGGGTTTCGGGTTTAGGGTTTAGGGTTTAGGATTTAGGGCCTGCAAGATGCCCCTTTCAACCGCGTGTCCCAAAAACATGGGGGGATGGGACAGTGTGGCAAACCTACGACACAGGCGGTCCTGTGGCGTTCATCAGGTATTCGATTTCCTTCTGCGTGTGGACGCCAACCTGTACTCAGCCAAGTCAAAACCGGGTGTGTTGCGGAATTTCGAACCTTGGGGACCACATGAACCCCAACATTGTGGGGGGTCTTATACCTTTTCTGCTATCATGCCTAGAATCCCAATGACGGCACACGGCCCCACAAACCCTTCAAGGGCTCACTCCCAAGGAAGTCTTGGTGGAAGTCTTGAAGCCCTAAACCCTAAACCCTAAACCCCAAACCCCAAACCCCAAACCCTAAACCCTAAACCCTAAACCCTTCAAGGGCTCACTTGGTCCCCAAGGAAGTCTTGGTGCTGCTGAGCAGCACCAATGTGGCGAACCTTTCCGGCCCGCTGAGCATCGATGAGACCCCGGTACAGCTCCAAGTATTGCTCCCCCAGCCTTCAGGATCGAACACTACAATAATTGGGGTTTAGGGTTTAGGGTCTAGGGTCTAGGGTTTAGGGTCCAGGGTTTAGGGTTTAGGGTTTAGGGGTTTTGCCACCCGCTTAGCTGACCTCTCGGTTTAGGGTTTAGGGTTTAGGGTTTGGGGTTTAGGATTTAGGGTTTAGGGCTAATCCCTATTCAAGTACATGGACCATAAACCTTCCATAATATTCATGCAGTCACCAAGGAGCTCCACGTATTGCTCCTTCGTTACATTCGCCAGGGAGATCTTCGTTTTGTATTCATTCTCAAGACCCCAATGGAGATACATATCCTCAGTAGTGCAGGTAATAACATCAAGCAAATCTTCTAGAAACCTCAACAGGGCCATCAAGACTTGCCACGAACAAAGTCTGCTAGGCATGGGTCAGGAAGCATCAACGTAACTCACATTCAGCCGATGGAGGCTTGCATCCACCTGCCCCGCGGCCCAGTGCCGGGGATTCTGCAGCGCCTCGTCCGGAGGATCCAACGCTGTTGTGACCTGTTCGCCCGACACACGTCTGGGTATAAGGGGGGGTGTATAGGGGGGAATACGGCGGGTCCCCCCCCCCCCCCCGCCCCGCAACCCTAAATCCTAAACCTTTAAACCCTAAACCCGGCAAAGCTGAGGCGGGGTGCCCATATGTGCTCCCTCGGAACACCAGAGTCTCGAAGGCCTTGTCCCACAGCATGCTCATTGCCGTAACCTGGTCAAGGCTATAGGCTATAGGCTATGTGGTTCATTACTATCTGAATATGGGCATACTGTTGCTATGGTTTTATGTCATTTCTACAATGAGATGGGCATTCTGCTACTGTAGTGTCATGTCATTTCTACACAATCTTATTGCGAAGGCACCCTAACCCCTAAACCCTAAACCCCAAACCCGGCACCCTAAACCGGGCAGCCATCTCTTGGGTGGAGTTTTCATCGACACTGCCAAGGCGCAGGGAGCTGTGACAACACGGCGGCCACCAGCAGCCAAGTACCTCGCCCACATTTGCATGCACGGGTTTAGGGTTCAGGCTTACTTGTTGCATTGTGCATCTGTAGGCGGCACGTCGCTGGGACAGGGGAAGGGAACTCCGAAAGTTGTGCACTTCATTTTACTTGATACGCCCCCCCCCCCCCCCCCCCGCCAGCTTTCTTGACTTTGGCGGTAAGTGATTGGGTTATTCACAGGCGGCTTAGGTCACTTCCGAACTTCTGGGCAGAACGTCCCCGCTTTGTGCGTGCCTCAAAAGAAACTTTAAGCCGTGTCCAAGCTTGAAGAAGGATGTGAAAGCAGCTTGGGGCAGCTCTTGGGAGGTCGCTGGGTGATTCGGCACAGGGTGCGCAGCATGGTACAGCCTGGGTTTGGGGCTTATAG
Organism: Symbiodinium natans; assembly: GCA_905221605.1. Taxonomy (NCBI): domain Eukaryota; class Dinophyceae; order Suessiales; family Symbiodiniaceae; genus Symbiodinium; species Symbiodinium natans. Next base: position 19,138 of record CAJNDS010000148.1, read on the forward strand.
AGACTTAGGGTGTAATTAAGCTTGAAGCGGCTCTGTCAGCTGATTGCTCGATGGTTCTTCCGTGTCTTCTGGCCGCAGCCGGCATCGCTAGTTTGCCCGCCGCACCGCGCCCCTCCCTCGCTATCTAGTGGCCCCGGGCGTTTAGGGTTTAGGGTTTATAGGGTTTAGGGTTTGTCACATGCGTAGTTCTCTACATTAGGTTTTGAGGGTCCGGATCCCTTTTGGGGATTAATTATTGCCAACAAGGTGCCGTACTGTGCAGGGACCGAATTTAGAGAACTACCGTATCCCGGTCGAAAGAGCCTGCATTTGGCCTTCTTTGGGGCATTTCGGGCGGGCTTCAGGAGATCTGACGTGCGCTGCCACCGCACATTCCCATCCGCACCTCGCAACACCTGGACGAACGTTGGCAGGCTTCACATCTTCGGGCGAGCCTTGAGCAGTCTGTGGAACTACGCTTGACTTGCCTCACGTTCCACAGCATCTCGAGTGCACGAACTGAGGACGTGGCAGCATGCGATGTATCCAATCGCAGGAAGGCCCCTGGCAGAGCCCGTCACGGGTACAGTGTCGGTGCAAACGTCAGCTCGCGTGGCAAACCTCAGGGCTTCCACAAGTGGGGGTTGATCAACATCTGTCTCGAGGCCCCAAACCTTGCGTTCGCCCTAAAAACCCGTCAACCCCAATGTACTGTCCGGCATTTGACTGAATTTGCATGTTTAGGTACCCCTCCGCCTATGACCTCTGGACCTCCTGCCGACCCCGACGGACTTGCTTTGCTTGAGCCATAACCCCCACTGCACCCAATAATGTGCAACTCTTCTCTGGACCCTGCATGGAACCACCCCTTAATGCCACCCCCCGCATACAATTTGTGGACTCCCCACTATGGACCGCCTGTAGGGGATAGCACCTGAAAGCTCAAGCGTGCCTTTAGGGTTTAGGGTTTAGGGTTTAGGGTTAAGGGTTAAGGGTTTAGGGTTTAGGGTTTAGGGTTTAGGGTTTAGGGTTTAGGGTTTAGGGTTTAGGGTTTAGGGCTTAGGGTTTAGGGTTTAGGGTTTCGACTCTCACACTGGCATAAGCGGGCGAGGCAAGTTTAGGGTTTAGGGTTTAGGGTTTAGGGTTTAGGGTTTAGGGTTTAGGGTTTAGGGTTTAGGGTTTAGGGTTTAGTAAAATCCACCGGTCTCCACTTGCGGCGCGCCAAGCGGAGTTGGCACTTCGGGGGGGCTCGGAACTGTATGCGACTAGTTCAGGGTTTGGGCTTTAGGGTGAGGGTTTGGGTTTTCGGGTTAAAAGCCAGCCGCTGTCTTGGCGTCCACCGGGTGAAACTCTTCAGCTTGCCATGAGGAATCTACTACTCAGAGCGGAGATTTACAACAAGGGCCGATACTCTTCGATCAATCCCCTGCAGCCTAAACCCCAAACCCTCTGCAACGTTTTCTCCAGGGAGCTTGGGAGAGCGCAAGCGCTGAAGCTCGGTCTGCAGGAGTGATGTAGCGACGCCTCTGTGTTGCAAGCTCTTTGCACAGCGGACAGGTTTCGGGTTTAGGAAGTTTATAAATCCCTTCTTCTTCGCAGGACCAACAGTGCTCTTGATGCTCTGCACAAGGTCTCCGACACGGTGGCTAGGTTCAAGCCGCTGACCCTCTTGGGTCCAGTAAGGGAAAGCAGAACAGGACACAAGAGTTTGTTAGGAATAGAAAGGGTGCCCGTTTTGGTCTAAGGGAGAAAATCACACCCTTACGGGACCTACCTAAAAAGGGAATACGGACCTACTCTGAGTCCTAGTATCCCATTTGAGGGTTGGTGAACTGGAGTTTCTATAAACCCTAAACCCTAAACCCTGGGGCATCAGCCCAGGAGCTCTCGCTCTCCTCGGAAGTGACGGCAAATCTGTCACTCAGCGTCTGCAGCAGGGATGCCAGGAAACCAATGGCCCATAAGCCCACAAGTTTCATGGCGGATCATGGAACTTGGCAGATACGCCGTGGAGTTTCGGTATGCTGCCTTGATACAACACGGCGATTTGACAGCATCATGCTCCACTTGCACGCAATATGCTTGCCTGGCCCTAAACCCTAAACCCTAAACCCGATTCCCCAAAGGACCAGGGGGGTAGATCCGACCTTTGCATAGGGGTACCTGTTTTGGGGGTGCCTTTAAGGGGATCCTGCCTTGCCTGAGCTGTGAGAATATAAGCTTTGCCCTGCCAGGTCTCATTGAAGTTTGAAGTTTTCTTGGAAACTGCTCCAGGCGCCTCTCAGAAATCTTGATTTCCGTCTGGTGGTGGCATCCTTATCTAGAAGAAACTAGCATCACGAGTGCTTGTGTATGACTTCGCAAACCGCGCTCAAGCGTTTTCTAGACTGATCGCGGCTTTGCAGGCCTAAACCCTTTTTGCTTCAGCAGGCCTAAACCCTATCAACCCTAAACCGTAAAACCCGAGGGTTTGCTCTCTGTCGGACTGCATCACTTCATAAAGCACGCGCACGTTATACCAAGGGAGGTTCATGGGTACTTAAAACCCCCCCCAACTATAAGTCTACTTAACCTACTGAGAGGACTGAATTAGGGAGCTTAAAAAGTACAGTTATGATTGGAGTTTTCAGTACGTACAAGTAAGTACTCTGTTGAGACATCTGCAGAGTGGGTTGTTCCAAAAAGTTTTTTGGTTTGATCCCAGCGGGTTCAAACTCGGAGCTTCTTTCGCCATTGACGAGAATGACATGGAAGTAGTATATACAATACGCTATAATGCATCATAGTGTCAAAGCATCCATCGACATTTAACAAGTCAGAATACGCTACAATTGTATATGACAATGAAATACCCTCCTTGGGATCTTTATTTAGCATGCGTAATCACGGTCACCTCTGAAATTCAGAAAGCGTACCCAAAGTTCAAAAGGCTCCGATGTAGTTCCGTTTTGTGTTAGTTATTAATGGGGGTTCTAGTATGCTAGCCACAAAGGTACTACATTTGGGTACGGTCCTGGAGTTTCTCTTGTGTCTACGGATGTGAGTGCTCAAGAGGCATTTTTAAGGTTTAGGGTTTTTGGGGTTTAGGGTTTAGTGGTTGGACGGAGGATGGAGTTCAGGATTGAGGGGTCCAGGGAGGGCTGGGTCCTTCCAGGGATATGTCAGACTTGCACGCGCCTTTCGCACGACTTTCTACATTTCCTTGCAAGGACCTTTCGATCAACACCCATGTAGCAATACGCACTGCAGTCACCAGTCTCCTACTGAATACCAGTGCCGAGTTCCAGTAGGCACTTGGCGTGATTAGTTTGCCTTGCAAGGGTTAACCGCAAGAAGAGGCAGCGCATTGCGTCCAGGGCACTAGCACGTACAGTAGGGAGAGTAGGTACACTCCCCTAGAACCTAAATTTGGTTTTTAAATATCCTCTTGGAATTCAATATAAACGAAAATTCTAAAAAAAAACAAGGGGGATATAGGTATAGGAGAGTACGAGACTAAGTACATCTTCGCGCACAGTGTTGTCCTGTCGATCTTCTTTCACGTCGAGTTCCCCCCCCTCAAGGAAGCAGCGAAGCTCTCTGCACAGGAGGCTGCCGCGCGGGTCTGTAATGCAAATCGGCAGCCCAAAAAAGCTTTGCCTTCCATGGTGCAGGGGCACTTTTCGCCCTTTCGAGCTTTGGGAATCCTGGTTTAGGGCTTAGGGTTTAAAGGGTTCTTTTAGGGTTTGTAGGGTTTGGGGCTGGGAAGCGGTGGTATAAGGCCGTTCCCATTGCATGGCGAAGGTGCAAGAGCGGTGCGCAAGTGAGGGTTTCATCCGTTCGGCACTTGTGACCATGTGGATGAATCCTTGTGTTACTTCCCGCGCGCTCCGGATTGGACCGCTCCGAATTGGACCACAGCTTGGGCGTGCTCCTACAGACACGAGCAAAACTGTGGGACACTGACGTACTAGATGCTGTATACCTAAACCCTAAACCCTAAACCCTAAACCCTACTGTTCGCTTCAGCCTCAAAGTTCGAGCCGTGGCCGAAGATGGCTTTGGAGTTTCGCCTGCGGGATAGGGTTTAGGGTTTAGGGTCTAGGGTCTAGGGTCTAGGGTCTAGGGTTTAGGGTTTAGGGATAGGCTGGTCGGGGGCGACGAAGTGTTGTGTAGGCGCAAGCAAGTGTTTCAGTGTTTCAATCTTCACAGTTTTTTGTTTCAGCTTTCTCCTCAGTGGGTTGTGCAAAAACAAGAAGTGCCTGAGTCGATCAAGAAGCCGGCCTGGAGCCGGCGGAAGATTCGGCACTTTTTGGCGGCAAATTTTGAGCCCGGAGCTAAGCTCCATGCCAGTACACCCGAAACCTCCCAAAACATCTCTTAACATCCCGATAAACCCCAAACCATGAACGTTAAACCGAAACCCTAAACCAGCCCTAAACCCCAAACATCCCTAAGCCCTAAACCATCTTTAAACATCCCTAAACCCCAAACATCCCTAGGCCCTAAACCCTGGACCCAGCCTGCAGAAACGCGGGGCCCAAAAAGCGCTGGTGCCGAGACTTCCTGGCAGCTCGCAGAAGCTCGCATCCCAAGATTGACAAACACTCCTCCTACAAGGGTTTAGGGCTTAGGGTTTAGGGCTTAGGGTTTAAGCGGCACGAACAACTCATCATGGGCTCTTGAAGAATCATTGGCTTCTACTAGGCCGGGTCACTAGACAAGGCACCTCTACAGAACTCACAAAAGCCGACTCCCACTTCCCAGGAGCCTGGATCCCAGCGACGCCAAGGCAGGCGCCGTGGGACGCCGGAGGCACGTGAAGCCTTTCAGTGAAATGGTGGCCTGGATACCCTCGGCCCGGGTCCACACCTCACAGCGCCCCCGGGAGAACTCGACGCCTTTGCAATCGTCGTTGGCCAGGCAGGACCAGATGCAGGCATCCAAGCTCGGTTCCTTGGGGACGAGATGAGCCCTGAAAGGGCTTAGGGTTCATATACCTCAATAGGGATTACATAGTCGTATAGGAGATAGTAGCATAGGGTATATATGACCCCCCCCCCCCCAAGTTGTAGGTTCATTTCGTCCCCAAGGTTCCGGGAGCACGGTGTAGTAAGCCTGGGAGTTGTCGTTGCTGTGAGCCCCCCTGCAGGCCTGGTCGCTGCCGTCGCCCAGCAGTGGCTGAAACGGCTCCGGGGCCCGAGCCAGGCAGACAAAGCCCGAGACCATCCTCGGAGGGCCCTTCCTAAACCCCTAAAAACCCTAAACCCCTAAAAACCCTAAACCCTAAACCCTAAACCCTAAACCCCTCTCGAAAATATTCCTGCCTATGATCCTGTTAAACCCAGTAAGGAAAAACATGAAATGTTTCAAGAGGGCCTACCTAGCATCTGGGTGTGGCTCGGATATCGGTTCCACACCTCGCATCGACGGAGGTGTGGCGCGAACTCGATGCCCTTGCACTCCGGATCCTTGAGGCAGAGGGCCTCAACGAAGCGCAATTTCAGGCATTCCATTCTCAAGAACTTGCGCTTGCAGCACCCGTGATTCGCGAAGGCTACCAGTTTTTGCTCCCGCATTTTACACTCGCGATGCTTGGGCCTTGCACTCAAAGAGGCTGTCGGCCTCCATCTCTGTCATGTAGGACGGGGAGTTGTCCGTGGCACTCGTCCCGCGGCAGACGCGGTCCACTCCGCCTGCTCCGTCTTGCGGCTGCAAGGCAGAGGCCCCGGGCGGCTCGTAGCGCAGGCAGCGGAAGTTCGCCAGGGCGCGGGTGGCCCGGATCCCACCCACCCTGGTCCACACCTCGCAGCGGCCCTCGGAGTACTCCACGCCGCTGCACAGGGGCTCCGCCATGCAGGCGCGCTGGCCTCAAGAGGGCCAGCAAACAGCACAAACAGCACTTAAACAGCACAAGCAGCACAAACAGCACAGCTTTAAGTGGCACACAGGCATAAGGAGCTACCTCCCTCACTTGACCCGTGAGCTGCCCCTGAAGTCTCTTGAAGCCAAGCCGCATACTTCCAGGGAGGCCGCGGGCACCACGGAGTAGTAGTCGGCTCGGTTGTCATTAACATGGGCGCCGCGGCAGGCCTGGTCGCTGCCGTTGCCCTCACCGTGAAAGCCCTGGATGCCGGGAGTTGTGGTCGAGGTGACTGAGGAGGTTGTTGCCTTAAGCGCGCGCTACATTCGCTAAAAGAAACTGTGGCGGCCATGCAGCAGGACGCCGAACTCGTCACCTGCCGAGGTGCCGCCGACGACCGAAAGCTAGCACCCTGTGTTCTACAACGTCAAGTGTGAAAATAGCAGAAGTGCCGCAATTGTTGTGGTCGTCGCCGCTCTGGTGGTGGTTGCCGAAGTAGATGGCAGGTGTCTCGGATAGTACACCTCAGCACACACATCTCTCGGCAATGGTCTTTGCAAAAACGATATGTTGCATGACTCTTCACATCCCTCAGCTGAGTACAGCTAAGCGCTGGGCTGTGACCTTTGCAGCATTCATAGCTCCCGGGGTGAGGCCAAAGAGGTGCTCCGCCTCTTCCGACTGCGGCTTGGGATTATAGGGCCACACGCCGTTCGGGCTCCCAGGAGGACCAAAGTCCCCATCCGGGTCCGTGTGCCAGCTGGAGACCCACCTGGTTTAGGGTTTAGGGTTTAGGGTTTAGGGTTTAGGGCAGATGCTCGGACATGCGCGAGGTCAAATGAAAGGTCATGTTCATGTACTAACTAAAACATGCAATTCCAGACGCAGACCAACGCAAAAACCTTCTGCACCCCCCTCCCACAAAAGAACCACACAAAAAAACTATGACAGTGCACGTGCAAACGGGGACCGCTAAGTGATTTCTGCCACTTGCCCCGCTTGCCCCAATTGCTGTGCTCCCTTACCGAAAACCACTTTGCCCCACTTGCCCCACTTGCCCTGCCTTAACCGCTAAGTGATTTCTGCCACTTGCCCCGCTTGCCCCACTTGCCCCACTTGCCCACTCGCCCCCCTCCTACCCCAGCCCACCCTGCAAGTGGGGCGTGGGGCAAGCGGGGCAAGCGCGGCAAGCGCGGCAAGTGGGGCAAGTGGGGCAAGTGGGGCAAGTGGGGCAAGTGGGGCAAGTGGGGGCAAGTGGGGGCAAGTGGGGCACCCCCCCCCCGCCCCCCCCCCCCCCCCCCCCCCCCCCCCCCCCCCCCCCCCCATGGCCTGAGTGCCTCAAATCTTGTTGCCCCTTTCATGTTGCGTTTTCCCTTCCTTCCCCCCTCCCCCCCCCGCCCTTCCCCTTAAAATCCCCCCCTGTGTTGCCTGACAAGTCTGCCTCAAATCCGGCTGCGTTTGAGGCAGACTTGTCGTGCCGGTTTCCTACTCTTGATCGTGTTCCCCCCACCTCCCCCCCCCCCACTCCCCCCCCGCCCCCCCCACCCTTCCTGATCCTCCTCCCCTCCCCGTCCTTCCCTTCCACGGGACAAGGAAGTCTTGGTGCTTCCGAGCAGCACCAATGTGGCGAACCTTCCCGGTCCCCTGAGCATCGAAGAGACCCCGGCACAGCTCCAAGTATTGGCTGCATTTGAGGCAGACTTGTTGGCTAGGGTCTGCCCCCAACAAGCCCCACCCATAAGTCTGCCTCAATTTCAGCTCGATTTGAGCCACAGGTCTGCCTTGAATGCAGCCCGATTTGAGGCAGACTTGTGGCTATAGGTTGGTCATTTTAGGGTCATTTTAGGGTCCAATAGCACTCAAGGTTCTACTTGGCTAGGGCCTGCCCTCCAACCATAAGTCTGCCTCAAACGCAGCCGGATTTGAGGCAGACTTGTGGCGCGGCGAGGCCAAGGGGTGGGGGGAGGGGGGGGGGGCGCTTGCCCCACTTGCCTCACTTGCCCCACTTGCCCTACTTGCCCCAGATCATTTTAGGGTCTGTCCGAGTCCAATAGCACTTGAGGTTTTTTACATGGCAAGGGTATGCCCTCAACGAGTCCCAGCCACAAGTCTGCCTCAATTGCAGCGAGATTTGAGGCAGACTTGTGGCTGGTTGGTTACTTTAGGGTCTGTCCGAGTCCAATAGCACTCGAGGTTCTACTTGGCTAGGGTCTGCCCCCAACCAGCCCCAGCCACAGGTCTGCCTTGAATGCAGCCCGATTTGAGGCAGACGTGTGGCTAGGTTGGTCATTTTAGGGTCATTTTAGGGTCCAACAGCACTCAAGGTTCTACTTGGCTAGGGCCTGCCCTACAACCATAAGTCTGCCTCAAACGCAGCCTGATTTGAGGCAGACTTGTGGCGCGGCGAGGCGAGGGGGGGGGGGGGCGCTTGCCCCACTTGCCCCACTTGCCCCACTTGCCCCACTTGCCCCAGTTACCCAGGCAGCAGGGATTACTCCTGAGGCAAGTGGGGCAAGTGGGGCAAGTGGGGCAAGTGGGGCAAGTGGGGCAACATCAATTAGCGTTTCCGGGCCACCAAGTGGGGCAAGTGGGGCAAGTGGGGCAACATCAATTAGCTCTTCTGGAAAGGCAAGTGGGGCAAGTGGGGCAAGTGGGGCAACATCAATTAGCGGACCCCCTGGGCTCTCGCAATGAACTATGATGTCTGCGTATATATATATATATATATATACATTCATGTACTTCTTATGTATTTGTATTTATCTATTCAAGATACAAAATTGAAGGCAAGAAGCACGACGGCGCCCTGGGCTGTAGTTGTCCAGTCCTGATATAGTGGCCAGTGGGTGTGCTGGGTGACATCCATCCTGTCCGAGACTTCGTTGCAATCCCCGTCCAGCTCGACCAGCCACCTCGACCTGACAACCCAAGGAATTCTCAAGTGCTCAGTTTAAAGTTTAGGGTTTAGGGGTTTAGGGGTTTAGGGTTTAGGTCAGTGGCAAGTCTGGGAGACATGGAGAACCTGCAGGAACCTGAAAGCAAAAGCAAGGCAAAACGTGGCGAGAGGAACCGGTCTTCTTTCTCGAAGCCCAGGAGGAAGCGCTCGTCTGGGCCGCAGCGCGCAGAAGCCTCGTGTTCCGGGGTGCCCAAGTTGGCCAGGCGCAGCATCCGCCCCGGGGCCTGGTCGCCACAGTTCCCGCCGTTGGAGCCGCAGGGCATCTTGCCCACCGAGGCCTCGATGACTCGCCACAGTGCGACCTCCCCAAGCTTGGTCACCTTGGCGCAAACGTTGCCGGTGTCGGCGATGATCGCAACCAGCCAGTCCTCGCCACAGGGCCTCAGTGTGTTGGCCTGCAGCCCTGTCTCGTTGCCCACCACCAGCTCCAGGCGCCCCGTCTTGTGGCCTGGGGGTGCAAAGGCGCCCGCGGGGGGTTGACCGGAACCATCCTGGGCCAGACCGTACTGCTGCATGTAGACGGGGCCATGGGTGTGCTTCTGGAGGCCGATGTCCTTCAGCCTTGGATGGTAGCGCATGGCCGCCGAGGCTTGGTGATCGCCTGTACCAGTCCGGTGGTGGTCCTTCCAAGGCCCTGAAGCCTCCTGGCGTGGCTCCACCTGGTCCCTTGGCACGGGGTAGGCGTACTCAGTGTACTCCTCCTCGCTGACTGTGGGCGCATCTTTGTGGTAGGTGTGCATAGCAAAGCCCGTGTGGGATCCCACTGTGGCCCCGTACCAGGCAGTCCACAGCTGGTGCGCGGGCGAGTAGACGAGATAGCCGTAGCCCGCGGAGCGTTGGGCGAACCAGGCAGACAAGGGGAAGCTACCCCAAATCCCCGTGTTGGGGGCGGTGGCCTCTGCTTGGTACTGCTTGCCAATCTGCCACGGCATCCTTTGCTGCCTCATGGTCGTCCCGTTCACCTCGCAGACCGCCAGGACCATGGCGGCGTTGCTGACGCTGCTCCCCGTGTTCTCCACCCAGGGGTGCCAGTACCTTGGGGACCAAATTATGAAGCCGAAGCCTGATATACCCCCATACCACGAAAACCCGTTATCAAGGCAAATGGATAAAAACCCTTCTAGGGTTTAGCCCCATACTACAATGCCATAGTCCCTGTTATTGAAGCACAAACCCTTAGAGGGTCCCGGTATATACCCCCTGACTACTATTATATAACCACTGTCAGGGCATATGAACCCAAAACCCTGTTAGGGCCCCTGCTATACTCCCCTCAGAACCTTAATAATAATAGTATTGTTGATACCTTTATATAAACAACAGGGGGATATAGCCTTGCTCCCCCAAGGTACTTGGCGCAGAGCGTGCCGACGACGCCGTCCTCCGTGATGTCGATGCCTCCCGCGCGCACGAAGCCACTGAAGGCCAGGTTCTCTTCCAAGACCGCCGCCTCCAAACCCTAAACCCTAAACCCTAAACACCCCTAAACCCTAAACACAGAACCCGAAACCCTAAGCCCTAACCCCTAAGCCCTAAACCCTAAACCCTAAACCCTAAGCCCTAAGCCCTAAACCCTAAACCCTAAAAACTCTAGACCGCTGCCTCCTTCCAGGGAACCTTGAGCTTGCTGACCTCGGGTCCCCCCATGCACTTTTGCTGCAGGTCCCTATTTGAAAGCCCCGTATGGGCTTAGGGTCTAGGTTTAGGGTTTAGGGTTTAGGGTTTAGGGTTTAGGGTTTAGGGTTTAGGGTTTAGGGTTTAGGGTTTAGGGTTTAGGGTTTAGGGTTTAGGGTTTAGGGTTTAGGGTTTAGGGTTTAGGGTTTAGGGTTTAGGGTGGGCTTCGGGTTTGGGTGAGTCTTAGGTATCCTACAAACATGGAGGTTTCGGTGTTCTCAAGCCCCCCCAGCTTCTCTGAAACTCTTCGGATCGAAAGGGGCATCCCTGCCTCTGCTGCAAAGGGATAGGGCTTAGGGTTTAGGGTTTAGGGTTTAGGGTTTAGGGTTTAGGGGATAGGGGATAGACCCCAAAGGGCCCAAGACCCCGGTAATTGAGGAATTTACCTTAAATCAGATTCAGGATCCCTTGAAAAAAACTAAGAGGCCTATTCCTGAATTATGTAAGGGGTATTGGGCGAATCATATTCAGGATCCCTTTATAACAAAAAGGTCTCTTCCTGAAGTATGTCAGGGATATTGGGCTCTTTGGGTAGATTCTCCTTCACTGCGTCCAATCGGGCCGACAGGCTGGATGCATGAACATGGACATCTCTTGCAGAGGGTGCAGACACAGCAAATTGTTTAGGGTTCGGGGTGTAGGGTCTAGGGATGTAGGGTTGAGGGTTCAGGTTTTCAAGTACTCAAGAAAGTATCACTCAACACGACGTTTGCAACGTTGGACTCCTTGATTTTTCATCTCAGGAGAGCAGCATACACGCGCCCCTCGCTGCCCGCAGCACCGGGCTTGCCATACTCGGTGTCTGCTGTCCAGGAGAAGTAGACCTCAGCCCCAAGGTCAAGCAGAAGGGTTTAGGGTTTAGGGTTTAGGGTTTCGGGTTTCGGACCTCCAGCGACTCAATGGCATCGCCTGTTAATCACTATAGAGTAGGATCTGCTGGTCTGTATCTTCGGGAGCCACTCTCCTGCAAGCACCTTGAGGCCCTAAACCCTAAACCCTAAACCCTAAACCCTAAACCCTAAACCCAGATGAACCCGAAAAAGTGTGTATATGGTTCATTTTCCTTCGTCGGAATGATAATAGTGCAGGGGAAATGGCCCCCAATTTTAGGGTTCGTTTGGTCCCCAGGAGGTACTCACCACCCTAAACCCTAAACCCTAAACCCTAAACCCTAAACCCTAAACCCTAAACCCTAAACCCTAAACCCTGAATCCTTTGGCAGAAAAGAGGCCGTCTCGGGCCGCATCTTGTCTGCCACGGCGTTCATGGGCGATGGCCCACGGAAGATGTGGCCATTCCTCAGGCTCATGCCCCTTCAAGGGTAGGGTTCAGGGTTCAGGGTTCAGGATTTAGGGTTTAGGGTTTAGGGTTTAGGGTTCAGGGTTCAGGGTTTAGGGTTTAGGGTTTAGGGTTTAGGGTTTAGGGTTTCGGGTTTCTAGGGATTTTAGGGATTTCTGCCCTTTGTAGGGTAGGTGTAGGATTTTAGGGATTTTAGGGTTTCTGGGGTTTAGGGAGATTTGGTAACCGAGTCGCTACCGAAAGGAGTTTGGGACTCCACACCTTATGATTCCGGGCTCCAGTGGCAAGTCAGGGCAAGCTGGCCAGAACGATGTGTGCTTATAGGGTTTCGGGTTTCGGCTGATTTGGCTTTCGAGGCGGCTTCAAGGCCGTAACGAGGTTGCTTCATCGGATCGACATGCATCGAGCACTGTGACATTATAAGTTGTCAGATTTGTCAACCGTCCTCGTTGTCCTCTAAATATTAAGCCCTGAACCCTTTGAATCCCTTCTTGCAACTGGGCTGGCGAGCCAAACCAATGAAACCCTCAGCCCTAAACTCCAAACTCCACACCCTGGGCATTCCTAAACCCTAAACCCTAAACCCTAAATTTCAACCCCACTTCCTGGCCTTGCAGGTCCAGCGATCAATTCCGGCATGCAGACAGTGGACACCGTCATGAAGTCTGACACCTGGAGGTGCTTTCCGAAGCTACTTTTTGGTTGGTGTTTTAGGGTTTAGAGTCTAGGGTTTAGGGCTTAGGGTTTTCGGGTCTCGAGCACTTTCTTGGGTTGCATGAGGCATCAGGGAGTCAGTGTCATTGCTCCCAGCGCTGGCTTCTTGCTAGGCACGCGTTGAACAGCTCGCTGCAAGTGCTGTAGGAACTTGCGGAATTGCAGCCGAACCCTAAACCCTTTGGAGTTTCGGACAGTGGCACCTCCTCATGCCGAGCGTAGCAGCCAAACTGGTCCACGTCTGGTGGCACCTCCCGTGTGAAGGTTTGGGCCCCTAGAAACTCAACACGGACATGTCGGGATGAAATAGAAAAGGGGCCAAAATGATCAGAATAGAGTTTTGGGGGGTCAATATGGTATAAACTTGCAAGAACCATACAGGTCTTTCTTAGGGGCTTGAACATCTTCATCGTCCCTGCACCCCCCCCCCTCCGCCCCCCCGTCTCCTCGCAGTTCGTCCCTGTGTGGCCCTCGATGCAGTGGCACTGCCCGTCCACGCAGGACCCGCCCATGGGCTCGTTGCAGGCCACCGCAGCGCACAGCCCCAGCTCGCAGGCCTCGTGCTCCCAGGGGCGGTGAAGTCAGGGGAGCTTCCATCTCTACTTGAAGTGAACCGAAACACATGCGTGCGCCAAAATCCCGGACGTATAGACCCCACCAAAAAGCCCTGTGTCTTGCGAATATAGTATAGGGCGGTGTTTTGCCAGCCCCACTTTCAAAATCCTCAGACGGAGTGATTCAACCCTCCTTCAGGACGAAATGGTCCGGAATGCAAATATCCAGAACCCCAAAGCCCGCTGTTGTTGAGAGCGTTCAGGGCTTAGTATGTTGCAATTCGGGTCCAGGGGCGTGCTTGAGGCCTGCTGAGGATCGAAAGCGTGTTGAGGGCCACAGTTCTGGTGCCTGCTTGGGAGGCTCTTCCCTCTCAAGGAACAGATGTTTATTTACAAGGCCTCGCATATTTCAATTGGGTCTCTTTCCAAGTCTGTTTACACGCCCTCAATTTGAACACTGCCTCACCCTGGACGTTGGGATCGCAGGCGCAGGCTGGCGTGGTCGTCTGGACCTACGGGCGGAGTTTGGACCCCGTAGCCCAGCAAACGTATCTCAATAAACTCATGAGGGTTTTCTTCTGGAGAACTTCTGGTGTTGGCTACCCTAAACCCTAAACCCTAAATCCTAAACCCTAAACCCTACATTCATAAAGGAACCCGTGGGCTGCCATAAGAGGGTTTCTTTCCTCGCAGGATCATCCGCAGGGTGGCCCCCAAGGCTCAACAACCCATAGAACCAAACCGAGAGCGTGTAAGTGTAGGGAAAAGCATGTAGGGTTGAGGGTTTAGGGTTTAGGGTTTGGGGTCTATAGGGTTCAGGGTCTAGGGCTTTAGGGGATGCTACAACTTCCCGTCGCCTCATATCCTGCAGGCTCGCATCATCCCCCCTGACTACCATCCCTGGCCTCATCCAAAAAAAACACAAGCTATAATCACAGCCGCCAACACGCACAGCAGCTGCCTTCCCCACCCCATGGCCCTTTCAGGAGCTTTGAGCAAGAATTGAAATCAAGGCATCGCTGACCTTGCCTGTGGCTGGCGTTTTTCAAACTCTAGACTCTGGGGCCCCGAACCCCAGCAGCAAAACCTAAGCAGACTTCACCCGCAGAAACCTAAACTGAGTTCACCCTGGTTATTGCAAAGGACCAACAGGGCAAGGGTTTCGCCGCACTCTCGAGACAGGGATTTGTTTGGGTTGCTGATTGCAGGTGACATTCCGTGCATAGCTTAATGAGCCCCAACATTAAATCCTAAATCCTAAACCCGAAACCCATTGGGGGCATACAGCCTTGGGTTAAGGGGTTTAGGGGTTTAGGGTTTATAGGGTTTAGGTGTGCACCTGGGTGCGTGGAGGGGGGAGTGTGGAGATAGGCCTCCTCCAAAGCGTACTCATTCTCCATCTCCTCGTTCCCGAAGTCGCACTTCGAGGAGTAGTCGTAGAAGCTGGAGGAACTGCAGAACCTCTTTCTACTCTTTGGCTTTTTCCCAAAGAAGGGGTACCCCTTGTATACCCCAAATGGAAGAGAACGCCCCTAAAGGGACCCCCCAAAAGGGTGCCACTCTTTCGGAAGCCCCTACTTGCTTATCCCTTCATTGCCCTTAGAAGGAAGACGTTTTTTTTGTTTTTTTTTTGGGGGGGGTTCTTAGCAAATCACATCTCTGGGTCGTCATCCATCAACCCTCGCAACACGCTTTATGCTCTCTACTTGCGGTATGCTGTGGAACTGCTCTGTTAAAGCTCCCATGGACACCGAAGCCCTTCATGTGGCCATAAACCCTACACCCTACACCCTACACCCTAAACCCTAAACCCTACACCCTAAACCCTCCACCCTAAACCCTAAACCCTAAACCCTAAACCCTAAACCCTAAACCCTAAACCCTAAACCCAGCCCAGGGGCCCCTTGCCACAGGAGATGCTTTCACAAGCGGTGCAGCCCTCGGAGGACTTCTGAAACTCGAGGGTGGAGAAGCGGGCCTGTCCTCCACAACACTCGCAGCCAGGGTTTAGGGTTTAGGGTTTAGGGTTTAGGGTTTAGGGTTTAGGGGGATTCCGCGGAACTGTTCTGCAGCTGAGATTGTTCAAGAGCCTGCCGCGCGCTGCATTAAGCAATGCACTTCTGGGCAAAAGAAGCCTCTTTCCCATCATGAACTCCCGTCCTCCCTTTACTTCTGGATCTCCCTGAATGGTGACCTCGATCATGCCCGCCATGGTTGGGACGCACTTGAAGTGGTAGATGTCCGTGCGGGTGTGGTGGCACTTGGTGGTGTAATCTTTCTTCACGACCTTGCCGTTGATCATGAGGTCCATCTTTCCACCTCCATGCCACTGCTTCCTTGGTACTGTTTAGGGTTTAGGGTTTACCGGTAAGGCTGCCGGTAAACCCTAAACCCTCGACCCAAAACCCTAGAGAAAGGGTCCCTCTGGGGCTGCCAAACCCTAAACCCTAAACCCTAAACCCTAAACCCTAAACCCTAAACCCTAAACCCTAAACCCTAAACCCTAAACCCTAAACCCTAAACCCTAAACCCTAAACCCTAAACCCTGACGCAAGGGTCCCCCTGAACCTGCCCAGCTTCTCACAGAAGTTGTACTTCACCGTGTAGTAGCTCACGGGCTCCTTCGGGTCTTGCAAATTCACGCGGAAGGTCTGGTTGGTGCCAGCTTCAATGCCTTGGTAGCCCAGGAACCATATTACAATAACCCTACACCCTAAACCCTAAACCCTTAACCCCAAACACTTTTTTCTAAAAGGGTTGCTTACTTTACAAGGAACCGTTGAACCCCCAAAAAAGGAAAAAGGGTACCACCTGGGCTACCAAGATGCTGTAGTGGTGCAGAAGCGCCTGGCTACCGCTGCTTCTCTTACTACGTCCATACGGGCCCCCTTGCGGTTCCTACTTCACAAAAGCAAGTGCGCAACGCGGTAGCAGAGAGGCCTCGTAGTCCTGATCGTATTCCGGCGGCCAGTTCTTACATTTCATCCGGACACTGCCCCAGGCATTCGTGTAATCTCGAGGCTCAGAACCCAGCCATCCGCCCCAAGTGGAAGGCGTCCACGCGTCCTGCGCCAGTGTCACCCTAAACCCTAAACCCTAAACCCTAAACCCTAAACCCTAAACCCTGAACCCTGAACCCTGAACCCTGAACCCTGAACCCTGAACCCTGAACCCTGAACCCTGAACCCAAACCCTTCAAGGCTGCTTCCCATGACCTTGGTGTGATGCCAGAGCCGTCCCTGGCTGTCTCTGTAGTCTTCGCTGAAGCCCCCGTTAATGCCGAGCCAGTCCAGCCCGGCTCCTCTGGAGAGGGCCACCTGGCAAGGAGGGTTTAGGGTTTAGGGTTTGGGGTTTAGGGTTGAGGGTTGTGGGTTTAGGGTTGGATGTTCCCCCTTATGCTAACGGCTAACAGTCCTGAATAGGGATTCTACTACCCCCCCCCCCCCCTTTGATAATCCCTGTATAAGGACTGGTAGTATAGAGGGAGAACCTCCCCATAGTTGATCAACATACGGCTGGGGCTCCACAGACGTGGATGTTTGGAGCCCGCCCACCAGAACTGGTAGGAGCCGCAGTCCAGAGGCCCATGCAGCGCGCATGGCTCATGGAGAGAGGCCGGAGTCGCCAGTTTTCCCTGCTGAAATTTGGATCGGCCGGCTGATGATACGTGGGGGTTTACGAAAATAGGGCACCCCCTAAAATCGAACCTCGAGCCCTACACCCTAAACCTTAACACTCAGGACCCGAATAGGAGGCGCCCCCTAGCTCGGAAACCCCCCCCCATGTCTCCAAAGCTGCACCCACCACGCCTCACCAAGTGTCCGCCTAAAGCCTGAGCTTCTGATTCAGCATCTTACTACTACTTGCTTAAGAACCCACAAAAAACACAAATATTATTCCTTATAAGGGCAATATAGGGATTATTAGTGTTAGTTTTTTTTTTTTGTTTTGGGGGGGGGGGTTCTTAAGCAAATCGTAGCTTAGGGTGTCGGGTTTCGGGCTTTTGGGCTCTTTTCGCTGGCAATGCGCACCCCAATACTCCATGCCTGGCTGCTGTCGCACTCAACAGGGAAGCAGAAATTCCAGAGGTTTTGGGGTTTAGGGATATTAATAGGGGGTACTAGCATCCCGATTAAGGACTGTGAGTATAAGGGAGAGCATCCCAAGTTTAGAGTTTAGGATACCCTAAACCCTAAACCCTAAACCCTAACCTTTTCAACACTCACAAGGTGAGGCAAGGGGGTTGGACTCCCGAGCTGAGGGTTTTGAGCGGAGTTTTTGCTACAGGGGTGATGCATGGTTGTGTAAAATAGGGTGAGGGTTTTAGGGTCGGTTTAGGGTTTAGGGTTTAGGGTTTAGGGTTTAGGGTTTCCACTAACTCCTACAATATCCAGCACTTCTTGACTGTTGTGGGTAGTTGTATCGTTTCTGACTCATGGTGCCACCATGTTATGCACCGGAACCTGCTCAGCGGAATGCCGCAGAATGCCACGGCGGGCAAGTGAGCTTTTTCAAAGGTTGTCACGAGTCGGGGACCTTGTTGCGCCCTTTTCGGGCGGCAAGCGCGATGCTCCCCAAAGCCACATGTATGGAGCTTGGGTATTCCTGATCGTGTTCGGCCTCGAAATCTTCAATCCAGGCTACTGACATTTCGCCTGCGGTGAAAGCACTGGGCATGTCTGGAATATTGAGCTTTACATGCTGGCACACCTGTGCAGACTTCCCTCCGTGATGCCAACAATTCAAGTGGTGTTGAATAAGCCCTTCCACTGCAGACTTGCTTCTGCTGCCGATCCAAGCTAGCAAGCTTGGCCGTTGGGACTTCTGGAACTCCACATGGACGGATGAAACGACACAGGCATCTGATGGGTCCACCGCCAGCGACACACGATGAATCCATGTCTCACGCTCCAATGCAGGCTCGCTCTTCGAACTCTTCGAAGTCTTCGAGCTCTTGGCGCTGCTGGAGCAGGCAGAGCGGTGGCTACGCTGGCTGGGGGCAGTGCGGGGTCCAGGGTGACTAGCTGGAATGAAGGGCGAAGCCTCCACGGTACAGTGCTCCGGGATACTCATCATCTCAGCCGCTGCCAGTTTTATGCCAATGAGATGCTGCGGCTGAGACAAGGTTCCCGGCACGTTCACATGGAAGACTTGTGCCTCGAAAGGCAAGGCAGTGCAGGTTTGCATGCGGAGGTGGAGGGAGGAGGGTGCCTGAACATCATTGGACGCCGCGATGAACGCCTGGAACCGATGTCGGTCTTCTGCGCAAATGAATTGCAAGAATGGCAAGGAAGACATGCAAGGTTCAAGATGTGGCTCGTCCTCTGGGTTCTTGATTTGCAGCAATGCCAACGCCTTTTGGGACGGCTGGTCGATGTCGAAACTGTCAGTCAGCTGCTCGCAGCAATCACAGGTCACGGAAAGAAGCCGACGCGCAGCTGACAGCAAGTCTTCCGTCGCCCTCATGCTCTTCTCTTTCTCCTGCACCTGACATCGGCTCAAGTTTAAACAGGCTAAATAACAGAGGGTGAAGGAAACTCCGACAACATAAAACAACATTGTCCACTTTCTACGGGCCCTTGTTTGCACCAAGCGCTGCCTGATCTTCCAGATCAGCTGTCGTCCGCAGCAGCACGGCCAGCAAGTAATCGATATGCTGCAACATGATGAACATGAATAAACACACAATGGCATCGTTCTGTACCTTAGTGGTCCAGCACCCACCAGTTCTGATTCTGATTGGGTTTGGGTTTATAAGGTTGAGGGTTCGAGGTTTAAAGGTTGAGGGCTTAGGGCTTAAAGTTTTCAAACTACCCTCCCTCGCAGTTTTGGAAGCTAGAGGGATAAAGCTCCGTTGTACTGTTCATCCTAGAATTCCAGATTGGCAGCGTAGAGAATCAAATCGAAGGTGGCGGAGGTGTCGCCTTGTCCAGACGCCAGGACTAGTCGAAGTGGGCTAAAGGCGATGTACGCGCCCACGCCAAACCAGGGATCACCTATGAACCTCAGGGTGCAGGGTATAGGGCGAGGTTTGCATCAAGGGCTCTTCAGCACCGGCTAGCGGTTTCTAGAAACTTCCCTTCTCCGCCAATGTCTGTTAGAGCAGTCGCGTTTGCAGTCATGCCTTTTCCGTGCTATGCTCAGGCCCAAGGGGAACATGCAGCATGCTAGTACACAGCAGTAGGAAGTAGCCAAGTAGCAACTCCTAAAAAGAACCGGACCTTGTTTTTCGTCGGTGCATTGTGGCAAGAGTCCCTAAGCCCTAACCCTCTCGTAAGAAGACGCAACACCCCTACACCTGAAAAGCCACCCATGGCTCCTCACAGCTATAGTCTAAACAGCCTAGGCGACTTATAGTTTCATGTACGTGAAGGTTGCAGATCGACAGAAGGGAGGACAAATCGCCCAGGGCTTAGCATTTAGGGTTGTCGGTTTAGGGCCGCCAGGATACAATGTGAGTGCGACATACGCCACCCCACTCACGTGCGCCAGCTGCTTGGGCACGTCGCCTTGAGACATCAGGGAAGCGATGGCGAATGTCGTCGACGCGAGCCTCCAAAGGGTCTACCCTAAACCCTAAACCCTAAACCCTAAACCCTAAACCCTAAACCCTAAACCCTAAGTAGGGTTCACAGACCGACTCCCTCAGCATGGGGTATCGTGGAGCTTCTGCCTGCTGTGTGCAGGCACTGCGAGTGGGAATACTTGAAGGTTCATGGGTAGTTAGGAAGTAGGGTCACAAGTAGGGTAACTAGACGTGTAACCCTTATTTAGGGTACTTGAAGCCCGTTGAAGCCCTGCTACCCATGAACCTTCAAGTAGGCTCCTACTATGGGATGCTGATGCTGGGTTGGCATCAGGGCAGTTTTTGTATATTATTGGCCTTCGCTGCCACAATGACGTCCTCGCAGAAGGGTGGCATGACCCTCTTAGACCCACCAAGGTGAAGACAATGCTCCACCTGATGCAGTGCATGCATGACCCCGGTACAAAAAGACGTGTGCGCTGCGAAAATGTTCTACCCTCTTGCGGGGGCGGGGCAGTTTGCTAAATTAACTGAAGGCAGCTGGGCGAACACCGGTCCCCAACTTTCCCCAAAGCCCCCGGCATGTGCAGGTCTTGCCATGCAGGCTTCGTCCAGGCTCCAGGAAAGCTCAGGCGCAGCAGGGTCCAAACCACCAAGTAGATTTCGCCGTTTTTGGTGAAAATCGGCACCCAATCTGGCATGTGATTCTGCAGGTACTCTTGCCTCCGTGACTTCATTGCATCATCGTCTGGAGGGGACAAGCAGCTTGTGAAGAACCGCTGCCAGGCGTCGAGCACGTTGGGTAGGCGAAGAAACCACGCCACAGAGGCGTAGCCGCAAAAGAGGCTGACCATGAATGTCAAGTTCTCCATGGCTTTACAACGAGAACTCTCGGCTTGAAGACCCGGCATCTCGAAATCACTTCGTTTATGTCAGAGCTTGGAGTGTAGGATTATTCTTCTTTCAGACTCCTACTCCGTCCTACTCAGGCCTACTCTATGCATCTGCACTTCTGAGCCAATGCTGCGCAGCCGCCAATGCCGGCATCACGCAACTCTGACCGGCAGCAGCTGTGGGAGGATGTAGCGTGGTGTGGCGGATTGCTCTTGCAGCATCATCGGCTCAATACTGGAGCGAAAAACAAGTTTCATGGCAGGAACACATCTATGTAATGAGTACGATGCTCTTCCCATCACGCTTGCGAACTGTGTGCGATATCGTGCAAAACCTCCGGTCATCGGTGCCAAACTGCGACGGCTGTGGAAGCCCTGGACATCAACCGAGATGTCGAGGTCAAGGATTTTAGGGACGAGGCTTAGGACGTCAAGTGCCCGTACTTGGAGTTCAATCGTACTTATATATTTTTGGTTTTGGTTATTCATAAGAGAACCCATAACCAAAAAAAGGTAAAGGGTACCACTGGCCGACCAAGTATTGCGACCGCCTGCTAAACCCACCTTAAGGACCCTGAACCCTATAAACCCTATAAACCCTTGTCAACCCTATAAACCCCATAAACCCTAAAAACCCTACAAAAGCCCTACAAAAACCCTATAAACCCTATAAACCCCAAACCCTAAATCCTAAACCCTAAACCCTGAACCCCAACCGCCCGCTAAACCCACCTTAAGGACAGTGTGAGCAAGTTGATGGTGGCCCCCCTCCCGCCGGTCGCAGGCGGCAGAAGTTCACCAACCTAGCATCCTTAAATTCTCTGAATTGCAGTTTAGGGTTTAGGGTTTAGGGTTTAGGGTTTAGGGTTTAGTTTGTACCGTCTGTACGCACAGTTGTCCCAGTAGCTATCCTTCCATCCCAGTATGTAGCCTTCCCAACCGGCTACTGAATACGGCAGTGAGTCTACATTGCATTGCATGAGCTGAGACCCTTTTTTGAGGGCTGTCCTGAGTCACGGGTCTGTTGGTACACGCCCTTTCGAGCGGCAAGCGATGCTTCGCAAAGCTACTTGTATGGAGCGTGGGTATTCTTGACCGTGTTCGGCCTCGAAATCTTCAACCCAGGCTACTGACATTTCGCCTGCAGTGAAAGCACTGGGCATTTCTGGAATATTGAGCTTTACATGCTGGCAAACCTGTGCGGAATTCCCTCCGTGATGCCAACAATTCAAGTGGTGTTGAACGAGCCCTTCCACTGCGGATTTGCTTCTGCTGCCGATCCAAGCCATCAACCTTGGCCGTTGGGACTTCTGGAACTCCACATGGACAGATGAAACGACACAGGCATCTGACGGGTCCACCGCCAGCGAGACACGATCGATCTTGAGGCTCTCGCATGGCTCACGCTCCAAAGAAGGCTCACTCTTCGAACTCTTCGAACTCTTCGAAGTCTTCGAGCTCTTGGCGCTGCTGGAGCAGGCGGAGCGGCGGCTGCGCTGGCTGGGGGCACTGCGGGGTCCCAGGAGGCTTGCTGGAATGAGGGGCGAAGTCTCCACGGTACAGTGCTCCGGGATACTCATCATCTCAGCCGCTGCCAGTTTTATGCCAATGAGATGCTGCGGCTGAGACAAGGTTCCCGGCACGTTCACATGGAAGACTTGTGCCTCGAAAGGCAAGGCGGTGCAGGTTTGCATGCGGAGGTGGAGCGAGGAGGGTGCCTGAACATCATTGGACGCCGCGATGAACGCCTGGAACCGATGTCGGTCTTCTGCGCAAATGAATTGCAAGAATGGCAAGGAAGACATGCAAGGTTCAAGATGTGGCTCCTCCTCTGGGTTCTTGATTTGCAGCAATGCCAACGCCTTTTGGGACGGCTGGTCGATGTCGAAACTGTCAGTCAGCTGCTCGCAGCAATCACAGGTCACGGAGAGAAGCCGACGCGCAGCTGACAGCAAGTCCTCCGTCGCCCTCATGCTCTTCTCTTTCTCCTGCACCTGACATCGGGTCAAGGACTCCGACAACATAAAACAACATTGTCCTCTTTCTACAGGCCCTTGTTTGCACCAAGTGCTGCCTGATCTTCCAGATCAGCTGTCGTCCGCAGCAGCACGGCCAGCAAGTAATCCATATGCTGCAAGATGATGAAAATGAAGGAAGACGTTAGGACATCGTTCATTACCTCAGTGGCTCTGCACCCCAGCAATCTTCTCCAGTTTCTGAACTGTGCCGAATCTGAGCAGTCTCAGGCAATGACCAGGTCCCCCCCCCCTCCTACTCCCCTTCGCAGTTGTACCGTAGAGGTGAGGCTTGGCGACGCACAGGCTTCGATCTCCCGCTTCCAACCCCTCTCCCCCCCTATACCCCTAAGCCACATCGGTTTCTGCTGACCTCCTATTCACCCCCATTTCTTTACGCTTTGGCCAACACCCATTGCTTCTTGTCAGGAGGTGCTTTTGCAACAGCAACCCCGGCCCCGGCCGAGGCGGGTCGCGTGGCGTTAACAGTATCTAACAGGAGAGCCTCGACGGTACAAGCCTCCAATGTCTATAGACTGCTCTAAACCCTATAATTATAAACCCTAAACCCTGAACCCTAAACCCTCAACCCTTTTTGCAACTGGACTCCCTAAACCCTAAACCCTAAACCCTATACCCTAAACCCTAAACCCTAAACCCTAAACCCTAAACCCTAAACCCTCTTCCAGCAAGTGGCGTAAAGAATCACATCGAAGGACGCGGAGCTTTCGCCGTGTCCGCAGGCTAGAAATCGAAGTGGGCAGCAGGCGATGTATGCACCCAAGCCAAACCAGGGATCACCTATGAACCTCAGGGTTTAGGGTTTAGGGTTTAGGGTTTAGAGTTTAGGGTTTAGGGTTTAGGGATTTGCTGCAGGAAGTGTAGGGGCCTTGATTAAAACAGAACCTTCTCGTCGAAGCCTTGGATCCTCTTTAAACGGCACCGTGTGTTGTATGGTATATATGGCATACACCAAACCCAAAATCCTTAAGCACAACCCTAAACCCTAAACCCTAACTCCCGTCACTCCCTACGCCCTGTCATTCGTGCCCCCCCGCCACCCGTCATCCGCCTTCACTTCGTCCAAAACAGAGGGGCCCAAAATGACAGAGGTCCCCCAACTAAGCCCAACTACTATTTGCTTATAATTTCCCTAACAACAAACATAGACCAAGAATCCCTGCATTGCCCTTGGAAAAAGACTATCTCAATTTCATCTTAACTTGTTGTTTTCTTAATTGTCCAGTACCTAGGGGAACTAAAGGTTAACCTTTCGGATTATAAGGGGGGTTAAAATATTACCCCCAAAAAGGTTAAAGGTTATCTACTCTACTACTAAGTTTTGGGGGAGGGGTTCCTCAGCAAATTGTAGCAACCTTCCAGGGAGCGCAAGACCAGGCTGCGGACATCCAGTCCAAGAGGCTGGGGTTTAGGGTTTAGGGTTTAGGGTTTAGGGTTTAGGGTTTAGGGTTTAGGGTTTAGGGTTTAGGGTTTAGGGTTTAGGGTTTAGGGTTTAGGGTTTAGGGTTTAGGGTTTGGGGTTAGGGTTTCGGGTTTTAGGAAGCTTAGGGTTTAGGTGTTAGCGGTCAGGGTGTCTTGAAAGCAACCCAGGCCTTTGAAGGCCAAAGCCCTGGGCTTAGGACTTGAAGGGAATTCCCAAACCCTAAACCCCAAACCCCGAATCCTCCAACGCCCCATCCAAGGCTCCCTTGCCCTTCTTGAAAATCCGAAGCCCACTGCGCTAAAGATTTCGAGAGCTTGGCTCATAATTTTGGGGTTTAGGGTTTAAGGTTTAGGAAGGCCTTTGAGTCTTGAATCTTGCGTCTTGGATACAAAGGCCAGTTCTCTCCTGAAATCTTGAGCTCAGTGGGCTTTGTGAATCTTAAGGCAAGGGAGAGGATTTTGAAGGTCTTGGCCGAAGGCCAGGCCCTTGAAATCTGAAGCTCTTCATTAAGGGCCCAAAACCACTAGTTTTTTGTAGGCCACCCACAGGCCCCTACAAGGGGGTTTCGCAATAAGGGTTTAGGGCGCAGGGTTTCGGGTTTAGGGCTACAACAAAGTCGCAGGCTTTGAGCTCTTAAGGTTTGGATTTAAATAGCCTCGCCTCCTTGGTTGGTTCGAGGCAATAGGCTCAGACGGCGGCTTCCAGCCAAAAGAGGGTTTAGGGTTTAGGGTTTCGGGTTTCGGGTTTAGGGTTTCGGGTTTAGGGTGGGTTTAGGGTTTCCCAAACAGTGGGTTTAGGGTTCAGGGTTCAGGGTGTAGGGTGTAGGGTTTAGGCTTACGTGCGCCTTGAAAAACAGGGTTTCTGCACAGCGCTCCAAGTCTCCAAGTGCTCCTCCGATCGTCTCACAAAGCACGCACCAACCCACACCCAACCCACACCCGTCACAACCAGACAGGTATGGAAGCCCCAGCATCTGCCGGAAAGGGTACACCATCCCGTTACTTTGGTTTGGAGCTTCAGATTTGAAGCTTTGGTTTTGACACTTGTCTTCATAGAGGGAACCAACCCCCCCCCCCCCCCCACCCCCCAAACAGGGCAAAGTTGTCTTTATAGAGGGGGCCCAGGCTAAACAGGGTCCAGCAATAAGGGCATGCATAGACTACGACTTGCCTAACAGCCCCAAAGTTGTTCTATATTCTACTGCCAGAAACAAGGAATAATGTGTCTTTTTTTGCGGGTTCTTAAGCACATAGCAGTAGAGCACCCGGTAGACCTAGGCGACAAGATTGATGGGGCGACAGCATGTCATAAGCAGGCTGCGGCTGAGGCACAATGTGGTTGCGGCATAGGCCACCCCATTCACGTGCCCCAGTTGCTTGGGCAGGTCCTTACTTCTCCAAGAACCAAGGGAATACAAGCTCTAGGGTGTAGGGTTTAGGGTGTAGGGTTTTAAACTTTGTCATTCCTTCTAAATAAGGAAGCCCAAAAAAGTTTAAAGTTGAACTATTGGCTAAGTAAGCGTCAACTTGGGACATCATAGAAGCCATGGAAAAGGTCGTCGACATAAGCCTTTTCAGGATCTGGAGTCATCAGAGGGTTGTCCATTCGGGCCTTTGTGCCCTGAAACCCTAAACCCTAAACCCTAAACCCTAAACCCTACAAACCCTACAAACCCTAAACCCTTTAAACGGCGAATCGAATCCATCGGCATGACGCTTCTTTTTGGCGTCGCCTTGTTTTTCAGAGGGGCATGGTGAGATCCTTCGAAGTCTTGCTGGGATCTTTTCAGGGACTACAGGATCTTGGGAACCCTAAACCCTAAACCCTAAACCCTAAACCCTAAACCCTAAACCCTAAACCCTAAACCCCTACTGTCCTTGTATGTCCTTCATGCTCCCACAGAACACTCTTTTCGATCTTCATGTTCGACCATCTCTAGCAGGCGAGCCATCTTGCTCCGGAAAATCAGATAGGGGTTCCCCCCACGATTATAATCCCTACTAGGGACTGTTAGTGTAAGCTGTAACATCCCAACCCTAAGCCAAACAAATTTCTCATGTTTTCAAACCCTGAACCCTATAGAAACCCTAAACCCTAAACCCTAAGCCAACATGGGCCTTCGCTGCCACAAGGATGTGTTCGCGGAAGGGTGGCACGACCATCGCAAACCCACCAAAGCAATAACAAGGCTCCACCTGATGGGTTTGGGGTTTAGGGTTTAGGGTTCAGGGCTCAGGGAAACCCTAAACCCTAAACCCTAAAACCTTGTTAAAGGTTTGTGTATTCGGGGTTGGCATCAAGGTTTTGCTTTAATTAAGGGTTTGGGATTTTGGGTTGTATGACTGACCTTCCAGGATCACCTGCTGTTGGGTCCGTGATTGTGGGCAGTTCGCTACAGTGTATGTTCTTGGTTTAGGGTTTAGGGTATTTAGGGCGTCTCCAGGAGGGGTACGAGGGAATGCCGGAATGCAATTGGGCGAACACCGGTCCCCAACTTTCCCCAAGCCCCGGCATGTGCAGGTCTTGCCATGCAGGCTTCGTCCAGGCCGCAGGAAAGCTCAGGCGCAGCAGGGTCCAAACCACCAAGTAGATTTCGCCGGTTTTGGTGAAAATCGGCACCCAGTCCGGCATGTGATTCTGGCGGTACTCTTGCAGCCGTGACTTCACGGCATCATCGTCTGGAGGGGACAAGCAGCTTGTGAAGAACCGCTGCCAGGCGTCCAGCACGTTGGGTAGGCGAAGAGACCACGCCAAAGAGGCGTAGCCACACAAGAGCGTGACCAAAAAGGTCAAGTTCTCCATGGCTGTAAGTTGAAAAATCCTATAACAAAATTCAAAAGCACGATGAACAGCGACACTTCCTGAGATCTTGACAAGCTCGTAAGCTTGCAAGTTCAAAAGTGCCTAAACCCCAAACCCCAAACCCTAAAGCCTAAACCCTAAGCAGACTCAACAGCCGGCACTTAAGTGGCCTTCAAAATGGGCGCGACTGGCAGGAGGACGCCAAAGGTACGGCTCGGACCCATGCCATGAGGAAGCTCCAATCTTCGAGGCTTTCGGGGTTTGGGGGTTTAGGGGTTTAGGGGTTTAGGGGTTTTGGGGTTGGGGGTTTAGGGGTTTAGGGGTTTAGGGGTTTGGGGGTTTAGGGGTTTAGGGGGGTTTAGGGGTTTGGGGTTTAGGGGTTGGGGTTTTAGGGGGTTTGGGGGTTTAGGGGTTTGGGGTTTGGGGGTTTAGGGGTTTAGGGGTTTAGGGGTTTTAGGGGTTTGGGGGTTTGGGGGTTTGGGGGTTGGGGGTTTAGGGGTTGGGGGTTTGGGGTTGGGGGTTTAGGGGTTTAGGGGTTTGGGGGTTTAGGGGTTTAGGGGTTTGGGGTTAGGGGTTTAGGGGTTTAGGGGGTTTAGGGGTTTAGGGGGTTTAGGGGGTTTAGGGGTTTAGGGGTTTAGGGGTTTAGGGGTTTAGGGGTTTGGGGGTTTAGGGGTTTAGGGGTTTAGGGGTCTAGGGGTCTAGGGGTTTAGGGGTTTGGGGGTTTCGGGGTTTAGGGGTTTAGGGGTTTGGAATTAGGGTTTAGGTGTTTAGGGGTTTTGGGGTTCAGGCGCACGTCTGGGTGTTGTGTGAAGGTGCTGGAACTGGCACGGAACGCCCCCACAAGCCTGCTCGAAGTGATCACTAGGTATGCCTGAATCAACGATTCGATGCTGGGCATCTCCTAGTCACTTCAAAGAAGCTCCAGCAGCTCCAACTGCACGAATTTCGAAAACAAAGCTGTTTTGCTGCCTTCTATGGTGGGCAACCCAGGTATTCGTTACAGGTACCCAAGTCCACCGATGCCACCGACCTTCCCACATAACACCAACCTCGTGAGGGCCCACGACCACGACACATAAAGCAGCTGATTTCTGGACCTGCGGTGCTTCAACAGCCGCCAAGGGCCCGTCCTAAATCTGCAGGGCCATCATGGGCCATCCCTCATCTTGACAACGTCATCTGCGCACAGCAAAATTTGCAGAGGCGACGTGCCTGGGGATCCAGGACGCGCAAAAACGTGCTTGATTTCGAGTGTACGAGTATGTAGGAGCCTACTAAGGACCGCCCCTCTGCCAGAAAACATTCCCGAGGTCCAGTTGGTCAGATGTGACAGATGCAACTCAGTTTAGGCTTTGGGGTTTAGGGTCAAGTGCCCAGCGCGTGCGCGTAAAGCCGCTCCCTCTTAAATTCGCGCCTGGGATTCGTCAAGGTTTGGGCCGATTCTCATGTGCTTTTCGCGCGTGGTAGGGCGATACTTGTCTCGATCACCTGAGTGTGTGCCTTTGGGGACGCGCTGTAAAAAGCTTCATCCTTCTGCCAAGGCAAATCAACACACCAGAGCTTCGTACGGGACGTCCTTGAAGGCTCATGGGCAGTTATATGTAGGGTTACAAGTGCCCAAAATAAGGTTCTATAGTATGGTTGCCCTACTTCTAACCCGACTTTCGACGACCCATGACCCTTCAAGTCCTGTTAGAGATGAGGCCCCGCTTGCCCACATCGACGCGTTCATGGATCCCGTGGACTCGCGGCATGGTGCCGAGGGGTTTAGAGGTTTAGGGTTTTAGGGTTTAGGGTTGCGAGGCGAACATGCGACGCAGGAATCAAACCCACTAGATGCTAGGGTTCCTTCTCGTGTTCCCTATACTACGATAGAGTCCCTATTAAGGTAAACGGATCCATCAACCCTTCGAGGGTTCTTGTAGCCCCCCGGGGAAGCCCATATTGGAAAGCCAACCTTTTCAGGCCCTCCAACCTAATCCCCACACAAACCCCAAAAAACCCAAAAACCCCAAAAACCCCCAAAACCCCAAAAAACCCAGAAACCCCTAACCCTAAACCGACCACGGGGCGGAGGGGGCTTCGAGGGCTGGAAAACCTCTCCGGACCTCCCCGGGACCTCCGTGGGGCCTCTTCAAAGGACTCCCGAAGCGCCTTTGAAACACCTCTTTGACATAAAACCTGGGACCTTGACGAACCCTGGGCCCTTAGAAACTCCAAAATCTGGAAAAACATGGTGCCACTTTCTCCCGAATCTGGGGTACCCCTCACTGAAGACCCTCAGCCCCTCACGAAAGAAGTTGTCTGGAATCAGGCATGTAGAGTCAAGTACAAAATCTGGTATACAGCTCACATGAAAAGGGATTCTGGTGTGGGGCGATACCCAAACGATGTACAGGGGCCTGGCGAATCGACGGCCCAGGCCAATCGTAAACCCTAAGCCCGAAAGCCTAAACCCTTTTTGTGCCAGGGCTCTCTGAAGTGTGCACATGTCGTCCCCAAACCCCAATCCCTAAACATCCCGAAGCCCGAAGCCCTGGGGGGGGGGGCGGGGGGGACGTGGCCCCAATTTTAACTTTCACGTGCTCAGCAGCTCATCAGCTCTGGTTTAACATCTTCAGGGGGGGCTTGTCTGGCTGTCGAAGGGTTGCTTGGCAAGTCCTCCTCACATGCTCTAAGTCCGGAAGAACCGCCGTACAAAGGAAAAGGTGATCAGACATGGGCAACATGTGATGCCAAATTCCGGCCTATATGCCTCTTGGCTCACTTTCTGGAACAGCACGCCACGTTTCTGAAAGGGGCAACGACTTCTTCCTCAGATGTGGCGCCAAGGTGGGACAGTAGACTTCCTTTACCACCCTAAACCCTAAACCCTAAACCCTAAACCCTAAACCCTAAACCCTAAACCCTAAACCCTAAAGCCAACTGCAGCCACAGGTTCTTCACGAAGCATCTGGAATTTCAAAGATCTGGGGCCCATCATGGCTCCTTTCCCCACAATGGGTTTAGGGTTTAGGGTTTAGGGTTTAGGGTTTAGGGTTTAGGGTTTAGGGTCTAGGTCTCCATGCGCTCCCAACACAGTGAGTACAGGGCTTCCGGTTTTAACCCGCAAGCCTACTTACTAAGCCCTTGCAGGTTTCACAAAGGCTGCCAGAAACCAACAAACTTCGCAACAGAGGGTTTCCGCGCTCGAGGGCTGTAGGGCTTCCTTAGGCCTTCGAGGGAGGCCCTGAATCCCTTAAACCCTCAAACCCCTAAACCCTTAATCCCCTAAACGAAAGAAACCCTAACACCCCTAACGCGGCTCCTGCTCAGGAGCAGACGGGAGTCCGTCTCCCCGAACGAGAACCAGTCATTTGCTCGGGCACCCGGCGTGCAAAACTTGGGCTCGAAGCCTGAATCTCGTTCACGGTTGGGAGAATAAAAAAGAGAAACGTGAATTTATAGTCCTTGTTGAGATAATAAAAAAGAAAAGTGACTTTATAGTCCTTTAGTGAGTCACCCTTAGAGATGTAAGATGTTCCCCACAGAGCCCCCAAGACCCCTTAATTAAGGAATATACCTTAAGTCATATTAAGGATTCCTTTATTAATTACGGCATGTTCCTTAATTAAGGGGCATTGGGCTCTTTGGGTACCCCACTATGATTCAGGAATCACGGCGGGGTTACACATTCATGGGGCCTCCCGGTCCGGTGCGCGGTGACCTACTTGGAGGTTCATGGGTACTTAACACCCCAATTTTCACTGCCCTTGGTTTAGGGTTTAGGTTTTAGGGGGCCCCCTAAGTCCTCTAAGTAGGCTTTCAAACGTCCAGGTAGGGATCAACACTCAAAGCATTTCGAGCCCATGAGCTGCTACCAGTCCAGCCGTACACGGTGTTCGACTCGTCAGGGGTTGTAGCCATGGCCAGGTATTGGACACCGCTTGCGACGAAGGCATGGCAACCGTGCGCGTAGGTGAGCGGAAGGGTCTGGAGGACCACAAAGTCCGAGCCACTTTTTGTATAGATCCTTGCGCTGGGGAAACACTGTGATTGTCTGTCCGGCTGGCGGAAAAAAGGCGCGAGATGGCGCGAGAGAAAAAAACTAAAACAGTAAAACAAGCTTCCGGTTATCGTTCAGCGTTTTCCCGGTTTGGGATATGTTTCAGGGGTGTAAATGGCTCATTGCCTAAGGTTGATCCGCTGCATATCGCACATCCTCGTATTCTCCGTATGCTCTGCCACTGCCAGGTAAAACACGCCGCTGCTGTGGAAGGCTGCCAAGTCTACGGCGAACAAGGCATCCAACTCTTGCCAAAGTCCAAAGGATGTGCCGCTCCATCTGTGAATTTGTATGCCCCCGCCTTCGTGGCAAGCAATCCCCAAGCACTTCTCGCCATCTACCTCGAAGTAGGCCACTGCTCTGGGGTCGTAGTTGGTTCTAAAGACCTGAAAGTCATCGAAGGCGGTGCCGTTCCATGTGTAAACATTCACAGCGTGCGCGGTCTTGGTCACTGCAATGTAGGTCACCTGTTGAGGTCTTAACAAAACGAAAAGCGACGACCGGATCTTCCATATTAAAATAAATAAATAAATATACATAAATAAAAAAAAAAATATATATATATATATATATATATATATTATATAAGTTTAAGCGAACACCCCAAAACAACGCAGAAAATTGGATTGCTGGAGGTGGCTAGCCACACCGTCAATCACGAAGTCCTCCAAGGCGGATGCGCCGCGGCCGGTCGCCAGGTACTGAAACTCCACAAATTCGACACCATTCCACCTTGGTAGCCCAGCAACCATATTACAATAAGGGCACCCTTTTTTGGCTGTTTACTTTATAAGGGAACCCAGAGCAAAAACAAAAAAAACACAAAAACAGGGTCAAGGGTACCACTGGGCTACCAAGCCACCGGTAAATTGGAGATGTATCGTCCTGGACGCGTATGAACACGAGATAAGGTGTTGAACCGATTTCGAAGTATCGCACAGCGAACGCATAGCCAATGTTGAGGCGCTGGGTCTCGCTGAAGCTCGTTCCTTGGTTGCGGGAAAACCTTGAAGTTTTAGGGTTTAGGGTTCTTGGAGTGAATGTTGGTTGGGTGGGTGTCCGATTTTCCTTAAGAGCTCTGCTCCCTAGGAACCCTACAATGGTGGACCTGCTTTGATAGGGGCCCCCCTTCTACAAAGTCAAACCGGGCAATTCAGGACACCCTGACTTGCTAGGGGTGCAGAGTGGGGTCCGCAATTCAGTCAAATCGCCCGGGGTGTTGCAAGAAAATTCGTGGGGTGCGCCTTTAAGATCAATGGCCGGGCATCGCTGTCACTTTCTGAACTTATATAAACTCCTCCCTATTAAAACCATAAAAAAAGTCGTGGACCGTATAAACACGGCGAAAACCAGCTCTGGCAGAGTGGGGGGGGGGCACACACTAAAGAGAACCAAAAGCAATGGTAACTAGCCGTAACCCACCAAAAAGTAGGCTTTGTGTTCTTAAGGAAAGGTTCGGGTTTAGTGCTTAGGGTTCAGCAGCTCCGGGTCGAGCAATCTCTAGTAGAGCCGCTGTTCGACTCTAGAAAAAACCCACCCACCCAGAGAATCCCAAAACATTAAGACATATAGAGTTAATTCAAGCCCTGTCCCCCAACCTCACGCTGTCATGGAGCGGTCCACCCTACCCTCGAACCACTCAATCGGGGCACCAGTTCCAAAGCAAGCCATCGCCTGTTTTCGCCAGCTCGAGCCAATCCCCGCTAGACATTGACCAAAAACCTAACTTTGTTAACCTCATGTTTTGTTTTCCCCCACCCCACCCGAGCCACTCCAGTTCAGAAAGAATAAGGGACAAAGCCCGCATCTGCCCCAGAGTAAAGGTTTCGAGCCCAGAATGGGGGTCCAGGCCAGAAAAGGCCCTTTCCGCCTGTACAGGGCTGGGTAGTGGGGGGCGTAGGGGGGTGGGAGGGCCAATGGCCGCTTGGTGTTCCCCGTGGCCACTGGCGAAAAGTTGCTAAAACCCATGGCCATTGGCAATAAAGCGGTGGCCATTGGCAAAGTTGTCAATGGCCACGGCTTTTTTGCAAATCCCTAAGGTTGGGGGGGTGGGGGGGGGGGGGGGGGGTATTTTTGCGAATTGGTGCGAAAAACCCATTTTGGCGACCAGCCTCAATGACATTGGTGGCCATTGGCAAAAACAACTTGGCAACTTTAGTTTGCCAATGGCCATGGTTTTTTTTTTGCCAATGGCCACGGTTTTTTTGCAAATGGCAACATTCCCCAGCAACGTTTAACTAACTCAATAAATAAGTAAAATAAGAAAATAAGAAAATAAATAAATAAGCACAAAAATAAATGAATGAATGAATAAACAAATAAATAAATAAATAAATAAATAAATAAATAAATAAACAATATATCTTTTAAAAAAAACTATACAAGGAGAGATACATAGATATATATCGATTATATACCTATTATTTCTGAAAGAGAGGGTTTAGGGTTTAGGGTGTTGGCCCAGGCTCCATCCCACTTTTGAATCAGGGAAAACGGGCCGGGACAGGAAGCCGCAGCCAGGTACTGCGTGCCGTTGATCACGAAAGGCTCCCGATCACAAGTGACCTGAGCCAAACTTTGGACCAAACAAAAACGCATGACAGGGTTTAGGGTTTAGGGCTTGCCTTAAATAAAAACTATGCCTTAAGCGATCTGGGATCCTTCAATAACATCATTAAGGGGTATTGTGCTCGTTTTGGGACATGATCTTTCTCTTTGCATGAGTTTGGGAAATTTTGGGGAGGGTAGCCGCTCAGGTCTATGTTGTGTTGCCCCCTCCTACCTTAGGTTCGGGTTCACGCGTGCTTGCGCACATCGGGCGATCATCTTGGGAGATGCCCCACCCCCCCCTCCCCTCCGCCCCCGCGCAAACACAAGAGAGAGCCCCCCCATAAGCACGAGAGGGTTCACACATGTTCACACCCTCAAACCCTAAACGCCGAACCCTGAACCCTAAACCATGTAAAATTTTTGGGAGTGCCAAGCGGCCAAGCGGTTTTGGGGGTGCCGCCATGTGCCCTTCTGGATGGGCTGTCGGGGCATTATGGGGTTTAGGGTTGTGTGGATCCGCCAAGCTGGTGAGTCTAAATTGCTAAGAAATTCTGAAAAAGGCTGCCTGATTGCGAGTTCCGGGTTCAGAATGTTTCTTTTTTTCAATGGCTTAGATTTTGGCGCCCATAGCCCGAAACTCTCAAGTCTCTAATGAGGTCGGGGCACAGGGCCCCCCGACTCTTGCTGCACCAAGCGGAGCTCTTCGCATCCTATGTTGCAGCCCTGGAGGAACCTTGCGTGAAGTTGCCGGGGGGTTTTGTTTGAGTTTTTGTGGCTTCTGGCGAGCACAGGGTTTGGGCTTGATGAGGCGATTTCTGGCGCAAAGTGTAGAAGGTGCTTCAAGGATTTATCACTTCTGGCCAGCCAAAGCAACAAGTGCGCAAACAGGGCGAGGTGGGAAACGATAAGCAGCGTCGACCACTGCCCTCCGCCCATGCTTCACGGCAAAATTATACCCGAAGGCTCCAAATTTTTTTTTCGAAGCCCGCCTCTCCGGGTTTGAACCAGGGACAACATGAAAGTGAGCTTTGGAGCTCTGATGCGTGTTCAACAATCCGTTGTGAGGCACCTCGGCACGTGTTCTAGGATGGAAACCCCGCGCGATGAGGATGTGTGCAGCCAAATCGCGAATGTTTCCTGTTTCTCCTGTGCGCACCGGCGCTTCGCGGAGCCAAGATGAGCCAAGGGCAACCTCCTGCTCGGCTTGCCCTGGGCTTGGCAGTGACGCCTTCGACCGCATCCCGCAAGGCAACACGACGGGCATCAACTGGCGCATGAAGCTGAAAAGCTGCTATTGGGACCTCAACTCGCAGCAGCATGCTGTGTTTCGCACAGCAACATGTTCAGGAGGCCGTAACCAAATCCCGAGCGAACGGATCCAGGCTTGCTTTAATTACAAAGCGTCGTGAGGGTGAGTCCAAATTTAAATAATAAATCATCGCCAACCGCCCCCCGCAAAGCAAAGTCCGCCATGAACTTGGATGTGCCAGGCACTGTAACCCAGCTGTGCGTGCGGCGGCCAGGCGCCAGCGCAAGCAAACTTACCCTGAGCTTGACCGCGGCAGGCGATGCCGCTTGGTGGTGCTCGGGCTCGAGGTTGGTGTTCGGCTGTTCCTTCGCATCCTCACGCGCGCGCACGCGCCTCCGCCACACCGGCTGCACCCCGCCCCGCCGCAGAGTCCGCTCCGGTGGAGTGGCTTCAGGCGGGCGGGGGGCGGTCCCCCAGCGGGCATGGGCCAGGACCTTGTCGGAAAGCACAACAAAGCTTTTGAGGGGAAGACTTGTTCTTTGGGGCCCGTGGACTAAAAACCCCCAACCGAGCTCAATGAAAGCTGGAGCCTCCCTGCCCGAACAAATCTCCCAGGTGACAGCTGCATACAGCTGCGGTGCATCCAAAACAGGGTTGAGCTGTCCTCGCCGACAGTAGTCAAAAATGCGGTGTACATGGGCCTCGTGCAACTCAAGCACGGCATCATCGCGGTTGCTTTCGCCCCCAAGGGGGAGCTCGAGCAAGGAGGAGGCGAACGCGAGTGGCGCGGCGGGCCAGGAGGGGCACGAAGGTGGCTGCTTCAGGCTTCGGTGCCTCGCCAATCACCACCAGGCGGCACCGCCCGTGGGTGGGGCTCCCCCGCACGTGTGAGCGGGGAGACGAGCGTGGCGTGCGTGGCGTCAGCCGCGAGCTGCGAACGGCAACAACTTCGATGCGCCCTGTCGTCAGCAACGGGCACGTCGATGTTCATGTCGGCGACCCGGACGTTGCGGGCGACACGCGCGACGGTGCGCTCAAACGGCCCTGCGCGCGCGAGGAGAGCGCGCCGCTGGTAGCGCAAGCGGCGCGGTGGCCCCCGAAAGAGTCAAGCCTGCCATGCCTGCCACGACAGCTGCACGCGCGGGGCGATCGGCAGGGGCAGGCGCAGGCGCCGCAGCGGCAGAATGCGGAATCGCGCGCACACGCCGGCAACCATCCCCGTAGGGCGTCACCTGGCTCCAAAACACAGCCGCGTGCTGGCGGGGCGGCCGAGGCATCAAAGAGAGACGCCCACGCGGGCGTGTCGTATAGCCGGCCGCACGGAGGGCGTTGCGCGCCTGATTCGCGGGACTGGGGACAGGCAACGCAAAAGCGCGCGGCGGGCCGGGCTGAAACCCCTGAAGATCCGCATCATGCGGCCCCTCAGCGGCAGCAGGCTGGGCCCCGCGGCGTCCGCGAGCTCCAGCGGTGGCTCTTGTGTCGCCGCCCTCGTCGCAATTGGATCCCCTTCAGGGGACTAAAATAAAATATTAGTCGTAGTTTGGAAAAGCATGAATTCGCTGCTCAGGGAATTCGTTCTTCAATAAAAAAATAGCGTTCCCGCCATGTTTGGGCTAAGCGTGGCAAAGAAGCGGCCGGCCAAAAGCGCGTTCACACGCGCAACGCGTTGTCCGCCCATGAGAACCCCGTGTTAGCACTGCGCGCGAATGGCCAGAGCTTCCATGTCTGCACGTTGAACATGTCCATGTTACCCGCGCATCCATGTCCGTGCGATGATAACGTCCGTCTGCGACATCATAGCTGACTCAGCAGAGCAGCCCCCCTTTGCCAGTCGCCTGCCGCAGGTATCTGTAGGTTGTTCGTGGCTGTGGGCTAATTCACTGGGACCAGTGCAGGAAACGAGCGTGCAAAAAAAAAACCTGCATGCGAATGGCTACAGCACTTGGCAACAAAGTCCATGTCTGCGCGATGATAATGCCGTGGTACCAGAGCATCCATGTTCGCACGATGATAACACCTGTGTTATCACCGCAAAAATGCCGGTTTTTTTTCTCGCACATTTTTTGCTATTTTTCCAGTTGCAATATTACGCACAGGACGTGAGGTTTGCCGTCGCGCATTGTTTTTGCCATTGGTTTTTTGTGGGACGGGAGGCACCGCATGATGGTCAATTTTATTGGAGTTTTTTTTGGCGTTGCGCTGCCGCTATGGGTTTTTGCAAGAATTTAAACAAGTCCTGGTGTTGTTTGACGCCACGTTTGCCGTCAGGCAGCATTTACATGGTTGGCTGCCTGATGTGCGCGCGCGCGGGGCAAACACTGTTATTTGCGATGGTTTTATGCAGTTCTGCCAAGACAACCTCTGCAGCTGTGCTTTTTGGAGGCTTGCATTTCCGAAAACGCATTTGCCAAATTTCAGGACTTTCACGTTTTCGTGGGACGTGTTTTGAGCATGGTCGCACGCTTGTGACAGATTTTATGTTCCACATCCTTGTGCAGTATGTTGTACAAAGAGACGAAAACGCTGTAAATACCAGTGTTTTGGGCATGTGCATGCAATATGAATGACGTTCTTAACCCCCCTCCCCCCCACCCCAAACCCCCACCCCAAAGTTACAGCCGTAGCTGACGGCAAACCTGGCGTCCTGCGAGCAATATTACCTGTTGCGACTAGGACCCTCTTTAAGCCTTCCACATACACACGCGCAGCTGCAAGTGACCATTTATCTGACAATGTCGCCACAACCTCGGCGGGAGTACAATTTTGGCATCTTCTGAAATGTGGCAACGTTCTGACGGCGCGGCAAACGAGGTACCTCATGCAAAAAAAACAATTAATTTTGCGGTGCAAATCTTGCAGCATGGAGGGCACAGGCTTGGAGCGAATCATATGCTGCAGCGGCACCACTCGAATTGACGACAGCGCGGTGCTGGTGCTGGAGGCTCCCGGCCCTTCTGTTTTGTGAGCCGATTTTGGTGTACCACCCTGGAGGCTGAGCTGGTCCGTTGTTGCTCAGCTGTTCTTGGTCTCGCACAACCCGGGTGCAATTTCCTATTGGAATTTTGGACGACGCGTTGCCCACTTGCCTAACGCAAGGGAGGTTAAGTGGCAGCATCGTGGTAGACGCTGTAGCACGACGATGACTTGTCTGGACTCCGGCTAGGCCAATTGGGAAGCAGCAGTTGCAAACAAAATGCGGAATCAGTCGCCGCTGTATGCAAGTCTGTCATGGGGCAGGAATCTGCACGAAGGATGCGTGTAAAACCTTTGCACCGGATCATCAGGCCTCGACTCGGCTCGACTCGATCAGGCTTGAATGTGGTGCACCAGCGATCACCAGCGATGTCGATGCAGCGTCCTCAGCATCACATTCCTCATCGAGCTTTGACCCTGAGCCAGGTCGACGTGTTTGCCATGACGGTTGCTCCCACTGTGTTTTGCGACACCTTCGCGTGAAGGCATTGTCAGCTGACGGCGCTGGTGTCCCCTGCGTTCCCGTGATTTGGACCGGCCTCCCAAACGACAGGTAATTACCTGTAACCCCCTCAGTTCGAGCAGCCAATGAGAGACCTCAGTGTAGCAGTGACCCATGGCAGAATACGTCGAAGAATTTCCAGGTGTACAAACGGTTGGACCGACAGGCATATTCGAGTCGGCAGCCCCCAGCGCTTGAGCA
The DNA here is from genome assembly GCA_905221605.1 of Symbiodinium natans. Classification (NCBI taxonomy): domain Eukaryota; class Dinophyceae; order Suessiales; family Symbiodiniaceae; genus Symbiodinium; species Symbiodinium natans. Next base: position 57,355 of record CAJNDS010000148.1, read on the forward strand.
TTTTGTGTTTCGTCCTTCGTGCGCGGGTGCGCCAGCCGAGTCGGCGCAGCATGTCGGGTTAGGGTTTGGGGCTCAGGGTTTTCGGGTTTATAAATCGGCACGTAAGCATCAAAGTCCGCACCGTCCCCGTGGTAGAGACAGCACAGGTCCGGCAGCCGGTCGTTTCGTGTGCAGATCTCTTAGGGTTTAGGGTTTAGGGTTTAGGGTTTAGGGTTTAGGGTTTAGGGTTTAGGGTTCTCCCAATGCGAGCTGCGAAGCGTTGGGGCGCGTTGGCCTTCGGAGACGACGACAAGCTTTTGTTCTTGCACTCTCGGCTTTCACGTAGCTCAATCCTTGGAATCCATGCGTATATATATATATATGTATATATATATATACATATATATGTATGTACATATACATAATGCGTATATATATATATATATACATATATATATATATATATATATCTCGTCCTTGCGTTGGTGTGCTTGCAGCTCCACACGCATCTGTGCCCGCGATCACCACTTGCGCTTTGGAGAAGATTGATTGCGCAGACGGACTGGCGTTGAATGCAGGCTACGTAGGGTCGCGTCTCCGAATCGGGTGTGGCACTCGCTGCGTCGAATCGACTGGGTGAGGTGGAATTCGTCAGGGGGCGAAACCAGGCAGAACCCAAAGAGCCCAATACCCCTTAGTTAAGGAACAAAAACCAAGGGGTATTGGGCTCTTTGGGAAGCCATCCGACTGAAGGATGAGCCGCTTTCGCGCAGCGCAGACGAGGAAGGGACGGGGCCGTGTCCACCAATGGGCCAGTGCACTGCGCAGGCACCGGGAGAGAGGCAGCATATCACCCACGTGACAGCCAAGCAACGTTTCCGGCCACGGCTGGGCAGCAGCTGCTCGAACTGCGGCGTGTGGTGCCTACACGAGCTCGTTGATGCGCACGCCGCTGTTTCGAAAGTGCTGTTTTTGTGAAGACCAAGGACGAAAACGTGAAAAGTCAGCACTGGGATGTTGAGGCCGGACACATCCAGCACGCTCTTATAAGGAAACAAGCGCATGGCAGTCAACGGCAACTCTCGCAATCCTTCCTCCCTCTTGTTCGCCTTGCACGCTGCCCTCCTGAGACCCAAAGAGCCCAATACCCGTCAGGGTTTCAGGGTTTAGGGTTTAGGGTTTAGGGTTTAGGGTTTAGGGTTTAGGGTTAATTTTTCAGGAATACAGGGGATCCTGAATAGGATTTTATAAGGTATATCCTTGATGACCGGGTATTGGGCTCTTTGAGACTTCTCCCCTTCCTCAGCTTCCTCAACGGAATCGTGGGGCAGTCGCAACGGAAGAATAGCGGGCCCGCCAAAGTTGCTGCCATGAACACATGCATGACCAGAACAAATACTCGCAGAAGCAGAAGTCATCATGAATCGTAGTTACTTGCAAAGAACAGCAAGACAATAGCAATAATTCGGAAACACAGTGAGAACAGTGAGACAAGTCCAGCTTTGGGAAGGCAACTGCTGCAGCCTCTTCGCCTTTTTTTTCTCTGCACTCTCGCGAACTCTCTTCGAGCCTAAGAGTGGCACTAAGGGCAGAGCAGGAGGGACACTCCCCATCTTCACACCATCCCTAGGCAGATGGAGTAATCCAAACATTCTGAGTCTGGTTTTGGGCTTGTGATGTTGGGTTTGCTTAGAAGCACCCTGCCAACAGACTAAAAACAATCATCCCTATACTGCCCTTATACGAGCAGAAGGAGGGTTTAAGCCCTCAACACTACACCCTAAACCCTAAACCCTACACCCTAAACATCCCTAAAACCTAACCCCTAAACCCTAAACCCTAAACCCTACCCCCTAAATCCTAAACCCTACCCTCTACACCCTCTTGGTTCTGAGGCAAAGAGTAGGAATACCCCAGGAGCCAGAAGCCCGGAGCCTGAACCCTGCACTTCCGCAACTCATGCGGCGCGCTGCTCCTGAGGTACCTTGGGTTGAGGATTGAGGGTTTAGGGTTTAGGGTTTAGGGCTATGTAGGGTTTGGGGTTTGGGGTTTGGGGTTTGGGGTTTGGGGTTTGGGGTTTGGGGTTTGGGGTTTGGGGTTTGGGGTTTGGGGTTTATGGGCTTTAGGGTGTGCAGTCGATGTGCATGCTCAGCTTCAGCTCAGGGGCGCGCACCCTATAAAGCGATCTTGTAGCTGAGAAGTCCCGCTCCAGCCACCCTAGCTGACCCCTTGCAACATGAGGTCACTTAGCAAAATTATGGTTCTGCCCCCCCCCCCCCCCTGCCCCAAACCCAAAAAAGGGGGCGTTATCCTCACCCGCTTGCATGGGCCATTCCAGGCGCCCATCCGACTCCCTCAGCCCCGAGATTCTAAGCGCCTCAGTTCCTTTGCAAGCCTTTGGTGCAAGTTGTGACCTACATGCGAATCCCCTGAGCCCTCCAAAGAAAATCCACAGAATGCTCAGAACCTCCTCCCCCACCCCCCACCCGCTCTAATTTAAAGAAAACCCTACGCTCTCAAGATTTATAGGGCCTAGAAGCCCGAAGAACCCGAAACCCCAGACCCTGAAAACCCTGAAAACCCTGAAAACCCTGAAAACCCTGAAAACCCTGAAAACCCTGAACCCTAAACCCTAAACCCTAAACCCTAAACCCTAAACCCTAAATATGAGGTCCCAAGATACGACCTCTGCGGCGCGCTGCATGAGCAAGCCATGCCTCCGTGTTTTGGTGTCTAGCAGGAAGTTTGGTTTAGGGTTTAGGGTTTAGGGTTTAGGGTTTAGGGTTTAGGGTTTAGGGTTTAGGGTTTAGGGTTTAGGGTTTAGGGTTTAGGGTTTAGGGTTTAGGGTTTAGGGTTTAGGGTTGAGGGTTGAGGGTTTAGGGTTTGGGGTTTGGGGTTTGGGGTTTGGGGTTTGGGGTTTGGGGTTTGGGGTTTGGGGTTTAGGGTTCAGGGTTTAGGGTTTGAGGTGGGGAACCCTAAGCCCCCGAAGCCCTTGGAGCAACCCCAATTCCCCCGAAAACGCTCAAACCTTGAGCTGCAGCAAATGCCCCAACTAACCCCAAACCCTAAACCCTAAACCCCAAACCCCAAACCCCAAACCCCAAACCCTAAACCCTAAACCAAGAACGCACTAAGCCCTAAAGCCCCAATATCCATCAAGAAGTCTACCTGGCACTGGTCTGGGGAACCACAGGCCCCCACCTAGTTGAGGTGTTTCGGGTAGTTAGGGTCGTTAGGGTAGTTAGGGTTTAGGGTTTAGGGTCTAGGGTTTAGGGTTTAGGGTTTGCCATGCGCACTTAACTTGCCATCCAGGGCACGCCGCGTGCACAGTCCTCGGCTGCAAAAACCCAAGAACTTTGCTAGGTACACCTTGGGATGATCCTTGTTTAGGGTTTAGGGTTTAGGGATGTTCCCCCTGATGCTAACAGGTCCTCAATAGGGATTTTTGTAGCCCCCTATTATACTCCCTATTAAGGAGCTGTTAGTATAAGGGAGAAACATCCCAAGGTACGCCGATCAACCATCCCCCTATATGTTGCACAACCAAAGGTTTCATACAGTTTTAGGGTTCGGGTTTAGGGTCTAGGGTCTAGGGTCTAGGGTCTAGGGTCGAGGGTCGAGGGTCGAGGGTCTAGGGTCTAGGGTCTAGAGTCGGGTTTAGGGTTTATGGCTGAGCGTTTAGGAGCTTAGGTTGTACATTATACATACACACATTCTCACCCTGCGACGGGCCGACCTCGAAGGTGATATGTGAAAAAATACCTCGCAAGTCCAACAACTTAACGTTTTCTTGGTAGGGTTTAGGGTTTAGGGTTTAGGGTGTAGGGTTTAGGGTCTAGGGTCTAGGGTTTAGGGTTGAGGGTTTAGGGTTTAGGGTTTAGGGTTTAGGGTTTAGGGAGAACCTCCGGCGAGGTTTTGTGTCTTTGGGCTTTTGGACTTGCGCAAGTGCCTTGGAAACATCTAGAACAAACACACATTTGGCAACCAAACTGTTGTTTTTGCTAAAATGTGTGCGCCCTTTGTTTTGCCGAATGCATCTCTTTGTGCGCCACGCTTGGGCTTGTCCCTGGGAATCCAAAACAAAGTTCCGGCTACGGTTTATGTATTTGTTTTGTGGTTTCTGTTTCGGATGTTCGGATGTTTTGGCTTGTGCAACTATTTTAATTTGCCCAGGATAGCCCAAAGCAACACAAGTTCAACCAAATCGCAATTTTTGCAACATAGGCATACATTTAGACAAAACATCGGGCAAGAAAACGCCTTTTGGCTCAAAACTTGTGCCCTAGGCAAACTTAACTACACAAGTCCAAGAATCAACACGTCCAAACCTCGCCGGAGGTTCTCCCAGAAAAGCTCGATTTTTGCACATTGAATTTGCCTATGGCCTATGGGATTAGGGCGCCCAGCAGCTCTGATTGAAGGTTTTTCCCCTCTCAAAGGTGCCCCATAGTTTCGGGGGGCATAACGAAGGCTATCCTATTCGATCAAAAGGCGCCTATGAGAGAGGGAAATAAGCATTGCCTATAGGATTAGAACCTGAAAAACCCTATAAGGCTTGAGGCGTAAATCCCTAAACCTAAAATCCCATATGGTTATGCCTCTGTTTTTACGGCTTGGTGGAAATGCAAAGAATAAGCAGGTATCGGGTTCAAAGGTTTAGGGGTCTTCAAGGTTTATAAGCACATAGAGTTTAAACCATAAGGGCTTACGGCTTAGGCATGTAAATCTAAATCCTAAGCCCTTTAGGGTCAGAACCCTGAAAGCCTATGGGGCTCTAAAAGCCTCAAAAGTTTTAAATAGGGACTATAGGGTTTAAACCCTATAGGCCTAGAGGGTTCAAGGTTTAAGGTGGAGGCATTACCTATAGGATTAGAACCTTTTAGGTGTACGACTCACCTTTGCCCACTATTTGATGGTTCTGTTTCCCCTTTCAAAATTTTAAGGATTTTAAGGGATTTAAAAGGACCCTTCAAGTCTTTAAAACCTTCAAGCTCCTTAAGATGTTGAAAGGCCTCTGGCTTTCAAAATTTTAAGGTTTTTAAGGAATGTAAATCCGTAAAATCTTGAAAAAAGTTAAATTATTATGGGAAAGGCCCGGCCCGTTTGAATTTTCAAAATCCGTAAAGTCCTTAAATCCTTGAAATTTGGAAACAAAATAGGTATTTTGGGAAAAGGCCCGGCCAATTTAAATTTTCTAAAGCCCTTGAAATCCTTAAACTTGTCGAGACACACGGGCCGGTACAAGCCGGTACAAAACGGTACAAGTTGTACCGGCCCCACCCCTGGAACCAAGAACCAACAACCAAGATTGCAGGGAGGTCTTGCTCTGCAATCTTGGTTCTTGGTTCTTGGTTCTATGGGGCCGCTACAACTTGTACCGATTTGTACCGGTTTGTACCGGCCCGTATGTTTCGACAATGTAGAGACCGGTACAAACCCATACAAATCGGTACAAGTTGTACCGGCCCCATGGAACCAAGAACCAAGAACCAAGATTGCAGGGCAAGACCTCCCTGCAATCTTGGTTCTTGGTTCTTGGTTCCAGGGGCCGGTACAACTTGTACCGACTTGTACCGGTTTGTACCGGTCTCTACTGGTGCAATATGAGCATACAGATAAGCAACCAGATATAAAGAAAGAAAGAAAATAAAAATCAACACATTTGGGACAAAGAAAGCAAATCACGCGAAAAACAAAAGCACGCATGCAAGAACAAGAAAAGCACAAAACAAGCAGAAAAGGTGTGGATAACTGGGGGGGGGTACCATATATATATATATATAAAGAGAGAGAGAGATATATATATATATGTACGAGGAACCTTCCTGCATTATGTGACCATGCGTCTTTTCTGAACTTTCAAACGGGGGTTCGAATAGTTTGAATGGTTTGGGGGCCCGGCCTGGTCCCCAAACTATTCGAACTATTCGAACTATTCTAAACTATTCGAACTATTCGAACCAGAGGGGTTCGAATAGTTCGAATAGTTTGGGGGCATGGCCTGGTGCCCCAAACTATTCGAACTATTCGAACCAGATGGGTTCGAATAGTTTGGGGGCCCGGCCTGGGGCCCCCAAACTATTCGAACTATTCGAACTATTCGAAACTATTCGAACTATTCGAACCAGAGGGGTTCGAATAGTTCGAATAGTTTGGGGGCCCGGCCTGGTGCCCTAAACTATTCGAAACTATTCGAACTATTCGAACCAGGGGGGTTCGAATAGTTCGAATAGTTTGGGCGCGAGGGCTGGTGCCCCAAACTATTCGAACTATTCGAACTATTCGAACCAGGGGGGTTCGAGTAGTTCGAATAGTTTCGAATAGTTCGAATAGTTTGGGGCGTGCCCGGGGAGACCAGTTTGGGAGGAAGGGGGTTCGAATAGTTCGAATAGTGTGGGGGCCCCAGGCCGGGCCCCCAAACTATTCGAACTATTCGAACTATTCGAAACTATTCGAACTATTCGAACCCCCCTGGTTCGAATAGTTCGAATAGTTCGAATAGTTTGGGCGCGAGGGCTGGTGCCCCAAACTATTCGAACTATTCGAACTATTCGAACCAGGGGGGTTCGAATAGTTCGAATAGTTTCGAATAGTTCGAATAGTTCGAATAGTTTGGGGGGTCCCCGGGGAGACCAGTTTGGGAGGAAGGGGGTTCGAATAGTTCGAATAGTGTGGGGGCCCCAGGCCGGGCCCCCAAACTATTCGAACTATTCGAACTATTCGAAACTATTCGAACTATTCGAACCAGGGGGGTTCGAATAGTTCGAATAGTTTGGGCGCGAGGGCTGGTGCCCCAAACTATTCGAACTATTCGAACTATTCGAACCAGGGGGGTTCGAATAGTTCGAATAGTTTCGAATAGTTCGAATAGTTTGGGGGGTCCCCGGGGGGACCAGTTTGGGAGGAAGGGGGGTTCGAATAGTTCGAATAGTGTGGGGGCCCCAGGCCGGGCCCCCTAAACTATTCGAACTATTCGAAACTATTCGAACTATTCGAACCAGGGGGGTTCGAATAGTTCGAATAGTTTGGGCGCGAGGGCTGGTGCCCCAAACTATTCGAACTATTCGAACTATTCGAACCAGGGGGGTTCGAATAGTTCGAATAGCTTCGAATAGTTCGAATAGTTCGAATAGTTTGGGGGGTCCCCGGGGGGACCAGTTTGGGAGGAAGGGGGGTTCGAATAGTTCGAATAGTGTGGGGGCCCCAGGCCGGGCTCCCAAACTATTCGAACTATTCGAACTATTCGAAACTATTCGTACTATTCGAACCAGGGGGGTTCGAATAGTTCGAATAGTTTGGGCGCGAGGGCTGGTGCCCCAAACTATTCGAACTATTCGAACTATTCGAACCAGGGGGGTTCGAATAGTTCGAATAGTTTGGGGGCGAGGGCTGGTGCCCCAAACTATTCGAACTATTCGAACTATTCGAACCAGGGGGGTTCGAATAGTTCGAATAGTTTCGAATAGTTCGAATAGTTCGAATAGTTTGGGGGGGGCCCGGGGAGACCAGTTTGGGAGGAAGGGGGGTTCGCGCCGGCCTGGGGCCCCCAAAATTCAAAATTTGCCGGAATCCCCTTGGCACCCTGCAAAAGTCCCGCAAATACCGCACAAAACGGGAACGGGTAGGAACAACTTTGCGGGTCGAAATTTGCCGGGATCCCCTTGGCACCCTGCAAAAGTCCCGCAAATACCACACAAAACGGGAACGGGTAGGAACAACTTTGCGGGTCGAAATTTGCCGGGATCCCCTTGGCACCCTGGAAAAGTCCCGCAAATACCACGCAAAACGGGAACGGGTAGGAACAACATTTGCGGGTCGAAATTTGCCGGGATCCCCTTGGCACCCTGCAAAAGTCCCGCAAATACCACACAAAACGGGAATGGGTAGGAACACCTTGGCGGGTCGAAATTTGCCGGGATCCCCTTGGCGCCCTGCAAAAGTCCCGCAAATACCACACAAAACGGGAACGGGTAGGAATAACTTTGCGGGTCGAAATTTGCCGGGATCCCCTTGGCACCCTGCAAAAGTCCTACAAATACCACACGAAACGGGAACGGGTAGGAACAACTTTGCGGGTCGAAATTTGCCGGGATCCCCTTGGCACCCTGCAAAAGTCCCGCAAATACCACACAACACGGGAACGGGTAGGAACAACTTTGCGGGTCGAAATTTGCCGGGATCCCCTTGGCGCCCTGCAAAAGTCCCGCAAATATCACACAAAACGGGAACGGGTAGGAACAACTTTGCGGGTCGAAATTTGCCGGGATCCCCTTGGCACCCTGAAAAAGTCCTGCAAATGCCACACAAAACGGGAACGGGTAGGAACAACTTGGCGGGTCGAAATTTGCCGGGATCCCCTTGGCGCCCTGCAAAAGTCCCGCAAATAACACACAAAACGGGAACGGGTAGGAACAACTTTGCGGGTCGAAATTTGCCGGGATCCCCTTGGCACCCTGGAAAAGTTCTTCAAGTACCGCACAAAATGGGAACAGGTAGGAACAACTTGGCAGGTCGAAATTTGCCGGGATCCCCTTGGCGCCCTGCAAAAGTCCTGCAAATACCACACAAAACGGGAACGGGTAGGAACAACATTTGCGGGTCGAAATTTGCCGGGATCCCCTTGGCGCCCTGAAAAAGTCCTGCAAATGCCACGCAAAACGGGAACGGGTAGGAACAACTTGGCGGGTCGAAATTTGCCGGGATCCCCTTGGCGCCCTGCAAAAGTCCCGCAAATATCACACAAAACGGGAACGGGTAGGAACAACTTTGCGGGTCGAAATTTGCCGGGATCCCCTTGGCACCCTGCAAAAGTCCTGCAAATGCCGCACAAAACTGATGCCCCAAACTATTCGAACTATTCGAGCCAAGGGGGTTCGAATAGTTTGAAAAAAATAGTTCGAATAGTTCGAATAGTTTAGGGGGGTGGGGTGCCCGGGGAGACCAGTCTGGAAAGAAGGCTCGTGCTCGATTGGGAGAAGGCCCTGGCTCGTAATTTAGTATTGGGGGAAGGCCCGGGCTCGTAATTTAGTATTCGGGGCAGGTAATTTAGTATTGGGGGAAGGCCCGGGCTCGTAATTTAGAATTCGGGGAAGGTCCGGGCTCGTAATTTAGTATTGAGAGAAGGCCCGGGCTCGTAATTTAAGATTGGGAGAAGGCCCGGGCTCGTAATTTAGTATTGGGAGTAGTTTGGGGCCCGGCCTGGGGCGCCCAAACTATTCAAACTATTCGAACTATTTGAAACTATTCGAACTATTCGAACCAAGTGGGTTCGAATAGTTCGAATAATTTCGAATAGTTCGAATAGTTCGAATAGTTTGGGGGGGGGCCCGGGGAGACCAGTCTGGAAAGGAGGGGAAGGCCCTGGCTCGTAATTTAGTATTGGGAGAAGGGCCTGGCTCGTAATTTAGTATTGGGGGAAGGCACGGGCTCGTTATTTTGTTTTGGGGGAAGGTCCGGGCTCGTAATTTAGTATTGGGGGAAGGTCCGGGCTCGTCATTTAGTATTGGGAGAAGGCCCGGGCTCGTAATTTAGTATTGGGAGAAGGCCCGATTTAGGATTGGGAGGGGGGGTGTTCGAATAGTTTGGGGCGTGGCCTGGGGCGCCCAAACTATTCAAACTATTCGAACTATTCGAAACTATTCGAACTATTCGAACCAAGGGGGTTCGAATAGTTCGAATAATTTCGAATAGTTCGAATAGTTCGAATTGTTTGGGGGGGGGGGGGCCGGGGAGACCAGTCTGGAAAGGAAGGGAAGGCTCGGGCTCGTAATTTAGTATTGGGCTAAGGCCCGGGCTCGTAATTTAGTATTGGGGGAAGGCCGGGCTCGTAATTGGAAGGCCCGGGCTCGTCATTTAATATTGGGAGAAGGCCCGGGCTCGTAATTTAGTATTGGGAGAAGGCCCGGGCTCGTAATTTAGTGTTGGGAGAAGGCCCGGCTCGTAATTTAGTATTGGGAGGGGGGTGTTCGAATAGTTTGAGGCCCGGCCTGGGGCGCCCAAACTATTCGAACTATTCGAACTATTCGAAATTATTCGAATTATTGGAATAATTTCGAATAGTTCGAATAGTTCGAATAGTTTGGGGGGGGGGCCGGGGAGACCAGTCTGGAAAGGAGGGGAAGGCCCTGGCTCGTAATTTAGTATTGGGAGAAGGGCCTGGCTCGTAATTTAGTATTGGGGGAAGGCACGGGCTCGTAATTTAGTATTGGGGGAAGGCACGGGCTCGTAATTTAGTGTTGGGGGAAGGTCCGGGCTCGTAATTTAGTATTGGGAGAAGGCTCGGGCTCGTAATTTAGTATTGGGGGAATGCCCGGGCTCGTAATTTAGTATTCTGAGAAGGCCCGGGCTCGTATTTAGTGTTGGGAGGGGGGGTGTTCAAATAGTTTGGGGCCTGGCCTGGGGCGCCCAAACTATTCAAACATTTGAACTATTCGAAACTATTCGAACTATTCGAACCAAGCGGGTTCGAATAGTTCGAATAATTTCGAATAGTTCGAATAGTTCGAATAGTTTGGGGGGGGGGCCCGGGGAGACCAGTCTGGAAAGGAAGGGAAGGCTCGGGCTCGTAATTTAGTATTGGGGGAAGGCCCGGGCTCGTAATTTAGTATTGGGGGAAGGCCCGGGCTCGTAATTTAGTATTGGGGGAAGGCCGGGCTCGTAATTTAATATTGGGGGAAGGTCCGGGCTCGTAATTTAGTATTGGGAGAAGGCCCGGGCTCGTAATTTAGTATTGGGAGAAGGCCCGGGCTCGTAATTTAGTATTGGGAGAAGGCCCGGGCTCGTAATGTAGTATTGGGGGGAGGCCCAGACTCATAATTTAAAGCCCTGGTCCTTAAGATTTCGGGCTCAATTTTTGCTCCAAAGAGTCAAATAGCAAGCCCTGGTCCCTAAGATTTTGGGTTCAATTTTTGCTTCAAAGAGTCAAATCGCAAGACCTGGTCCCTGAGATTTTGGGTTCAATTTTTGCTCCAGTCAAATCCTTTTTTTTGCCTTAGATAGGCGGGTCTGTGAAGGTGCAAGATTGCGCCTAATGAGCAACTTGGTGAAAATCCTTCTGTTAGATGCCAAAAATCACAAAAACTAGCAATTTTGTGAAAATCCTTGTGTTTTGGCCTTAGATTGGTGTCTGTGAAGGCGCAAAATTGCCCACAAAAATGAGCAATTTGGTGAAAATGCTCATGTTTTGTCCTTAGATAGGGGTCCGTCAAGGCGCCACATCGCAAACAATCACGAAAATATGTTTTGGCCTTAGGTAGGGGTTCGTCAAGGCGCCACGTTGCAAACAAATCACCTAAATAAGCCGGTGAAGGCGCAAAATTACCAAAAGTCGCAATCTGGTAACATCCTTATGTTTTGGCCTTAGCTGGGGGTGGGCGCAGGCGCAAAATTACAAAAAGCACCAAAAGCAGCAGTTTGATGGAAATCCTCATGTTTTGGCCTTGGATAGGGGTCCGTCAAGGCGCCACATTGCAAAAAGCAACCAAACTCAGGAAAATCACAAAAATCAGCAATTTGATGAAAATCCTTTTGTTTTGGCCTTAGCTGAGGGTCGGTGAACGCGCAAAATTGCAAAAAATCACGAAAAATTGAAAATCCGGATGTTTTTGCCTTACCTGGGGGTCTGTGAAGGTGCAAAATTGCCAAAAATCGCCCAAATGAACAATTTGGCGAAAACACCTATGTTTTTGGCTTTAGCTGGGGTCCGTGCAAGACGCAAAATCATCAACATCAGCAATTTGGTGAAAACCCTTTTGTTTTTGGCCTTCATTGGGGGTCCGTGAAGGTGCAAAATTGGAAAAAGTCACCGCAATGAGCAATTTGGTGAAAATCCTTATGTTAAGTTGGGGTACCTGAAGGAGCAAAAAAGGGGAAAAAATCCAACAAAATGAGCAATTTGGTGAAAACCCTTATGTTTTGGTCTGAGATGGAGCTGTGTAAAGGGTCCTTCCGAGTCCTTGCTCAGAAGACTTGTTCCTTTTCAATCTTCAAGGGTTTTAAAGAATGTAAGAGATTTTTTCTAATTTTAAGGGGCCTCTGTGGCATATTCGTTAAGTATCAACAATCTTCTTCTGAAAGAACCCTCCGAGTTTTATCTCCTGAAAAGAGGAAAAGGAAAATGCTAAGCGAAGCGTTCACTCATTGTTTTCCCCTAAATCCGATCTGAATTCACTAGATCTTCAGCGAATATGGTTTGGAATAGGGTTAGGCTTAAGCTTCAGCCATAAGGTTCGCGATTCTCCCCCCTTTCCCGCAACCTCGTCGTGCCCAGGTGCGTGGTTTAAGAATCTAGAATTAATAAACCTCAGTGTCCGGCGCAAAACCTTAAACAACTAAGGCTCATGCGTGCGTTTTGGTCTTAAACGTTAAAGGAATAGGTTTAGGAATAAGGCTATGTCCCAAAACTAAATAAGAAGCATGTGTAAATCTTGGAATTTACCCTAAGCCTTCGTCGAATACGCTGTTTAGAAATCTAAACCTTAAACGAGAAGGGTTTATGAGATATGTATTTGTGAGTATTGGGGATGATGTGTGTGTGAGAAATGAGAATTGTTCTGGGAGACCCTTTGGGAAACATTGAAATGACAACCCATGTACTTGCGAGCAAGTTGGGCTTGTGGGAAGGCCCAGAACCCAGATACTTGCTCACAATATTCTCGCTGGATCGGGGTTACATACAAAAACCCAATGCCCTCAAATCCTAGTCTTACGGTTTGAGGATTCCCGCCCTTTCCTCTCCATTTCTCTATGTGATATACAATACATATACGATACATACCTACAAGATGTGGGTAGAATTCTAGCTGCTCCTCGTCGAAAGGAAAAAAGAAAATATCTGGACAGACTTGAAGAGAGAAGAGAACGATGGAACAGCAATGAGAAGCAAGAAGGATAGCCAAAACAGTCGATATCATGTTCCCTTCATCGTTTGTTCTTTTGTCTTCGGTTTGAGAGGAGCACGTAAAGAAGAGAAAAGAAGAGAAGAGATGGAGACTGAGGGGAGGGGAGTTTTTCCTCCTCTTACCTATCAGTTTCTCAATAAGATAAGAGAGAAGGGCTCTTGTCCATTCTTTGTTGTTTGCCCCCTGCAGTCTCTTCCTCTCTCGCTGAACGAGAAAAGAAAAGAGCAAGGGCCAGCAAGGGCAACGAAAAGAGACAAGAAAAACTCCTTCCTCCTTTTTTAGCAGTTCCCTTGAATTTCCTAAACGCAAAAGAACAGAAGACCTGGGAACGCAGGAGAGAAAGAAAGCAAAAGAGAGGGTGTAAGGGCTCTCAGCCCTGCTCTACGGGGGGGGGGGGGCTCCCTTCTTGCCAGGAACAAAGCAATCCACCCTGCCCTCTTTCCCGCCCATTAACTTCTCTTTTCCTTGTCCTCTTGTGTATTCATTTGTCACGTACAAGAGAACAAAGAAGAGAGAAGAGAGAGGAGGCTGTATTCTTGCATGTTCAGCTTTTCTGCTGTAAGAAAAGCGCTAAAGGAGTGGGACAAGAGTGAAACTGGCACCTTGTATATGTATTTGTCTTTCTGTAACGATAGACTACAGAACAGGGATAAGAGGGGAGAAGGAATTTCTTCGCCCTGTTGTATGCCCAAAAAGAGCAAAGGGAAGACTTGCTCCCCAAACAGTCTACTGTTGTTTTCACCCCACATTCTGCAGCGAAGCAAAGAATCTCTCTTTCCATCTCGTCTTATCCATCTGCTTCTCGTCTCGAAGAAAGGGACAAAGAAGAGAGAGAGAGAGAGAGAGAGAGAGAGAGAGAGAGAGAGAGAGAGCTGAGAGCTGAGAGCTGAGAGCTGAGAGCTGAGAGCTGAGAGCTGAGAGCTGAGAGCTGAGAGCTGAGAGCTGAGAGCTGAGAGCTGAGAGCTGAGAGCTGAGAGCTGAGAGCTGAGAGCTGAGAGCTGAGAGCTGAGAGAGAGCAGAGAGCAGAGAGCAGAGAGCAGAGAGCAGAGAGCAGAGAGCAGAGAGCAGAGAGCAGAGAGCAGAGAGCAGAGAGCAGAGAGCAGAGAGCAGAGAGCAGAGAGCAGAGAGCAGAGAGCAGAGAGCAGAGAGAAGAGAGAAGAGAGAAGAGAGAAGGGAGAAGGGAGAAGGGAGAAGGGAGAAGGGAGAAAAGGAAGGATAAAGGTAGGAGATGATTTTTCCTTGCGTGTTCATGTTGCTACTCTGCATGAAGAGAGCTGAACAAGATCGAGAAGCGAGGAGCGGGAGTTTCTTCTTCTTCCTCTTATGTATCCGTTGTTTTTTCAAGCATTCCTACTGTTTCGCTTCTACTGTGTCTTCCTCTCTCGCTGACTGAGACAAGATTCTTAAGATCAAGGACAGCGAAAGGGACAGGTAAACCTTTGTCGCCTATCTTTTCTGTCCCTTTGAATCTCCTCAAACCATGAACAGAAGACATAGGCACGCAGGAGAGAAAGAAGGCGCATGAGAGCCAACACAGGAAATCAACCCAACATGTCTTATTTTGCCAGTAAGAAAAGAGAAGCACCCGTGCGAGCTCCTTGTCGTTTTCTCCCAGTTGCCTCTTCATGTCTTCTTGTGTATTCATGTTTTCGTCTGCAAAACAAGAGCCAAAGCATACGGAAAAAGCGAGGAGGATGAACTTCTTCCCCGTCTCTCTCAATAACATAAGAGAGAAGCACTCTGGTCCATTCTTTGCTGTTTTCCTCCTACAATCTCTTCCTCTCTCGCTGAACAAAAAAGAAAAGAGCAAGGGCCAGCAAGGGCAACGAAAAGAGACAAGAAAAACTCCTTCCTCCTTTTTTAGCAGTTCCCTTGAATTTCCTAAACGCAAAAGAACAGAAGACCTGGGAACGCAGGAGAGAGAGAGAGAGAGAGAGAGAGAGAGAGAGAGAGAGAGAGAGAGAGAGAGAGAGAGAGAAAGCAAAGAGAGAAAGCAAAAGAGAGGGTGTAAGGGCTCTCAGCCCTGCTCTACGGGGGGGCGGGGGCTCCCTTCTTGCCACGAACAAAACAATCCATCCTTCCTTCTTTCCCGCCCGTTAGCTTCTCTTTTCCTTGTCCTCTTGTGTATCCAGTTGTCACGGGTTTAAGAAAAGAACAAAGAAGCCAGACAGAGACAGACAGAGAGAGAGAGAGAGAGAGAGAGAGAGAGAGAGAGGAGAGAGGAGAAGAAGAGAAGAGGAGAAGAAGAGAAGAGGAGAAGAAGAGAAGAGGAGAAGAGGAGAAGAAGAGAAGAGGAGAAGAAGAGAAGAGGAGAAGAAGAGAAGAGAAGAGAAGAGTAGCGAAGCGACTTGAAGAGAAGAGAAGAGAGAAGGGAGCGAGATTTGTGTGTGTGTTCTTGCATGTTCAGTTCCCCCACTGTAAGAACAAACTGAACAAAGAGGGAAACTAAAGAGGAGGGATGCTGAAAGTAGTGAATGAGCCTCAATGGGAAAAGGTACAAGAAAATGCAGGGAAGAGGAGGCGAGGGGTCCTTACCGAAGCTTGTCTCATTCCATTTCATCTCCATTCTCCTCTTTTGCCTGTAGCGAGACCGAAAGAAAAGGAAAGTGCCCGCCCTTCCATTCCTTTCTGAGACGAGTAAAAACATAGAAGGAATAGGAAGAGGGCAGGGGTAGAATTGAAGAGAGAAGAGAGCGATGGAAAAGCAATGAAAACAGAATTGTCTTGTCTGTCTACGCAACGCCCCCTTCTTCTCATCGTGTATTCTTTTGTCTTCGATGTGTGCGTTGTGTTCCGCTTCTCCTTTTCAAGAAGATAGCGTATCCATTGTTCTCAACAAGATAAGAGAGAAGCGCTCTTGTCCATTCTTTGTTGTTTTCCTGCTACAGTCTCTTCCTCTCTCGCTGAATGAGAAAAGAAAAGAGCAAGGGCAACGAAAAGAGACAAGAAAAACTCCTTCCTCCTTTTTTAGCAGTTCCCTTGAATTTCCTAAACGCAAAAGAACAGAAGACATAGGAAACACAAGAGAGAAGGAAGGCAAAAAGAAGAGTGCAATGGAATTCAGCCCTGCCCTGAGGGAGCCTCCCTTCTTGCCACCAACAAAACGATGCATCCTTCCGTCTTTTCTCGTCCATTTGCTTCTCTTGTCCATGTCTTCTTGTGTGTTCATTCATG
>CAJNDS010000148.1:73506-98506 GCA_905221605.1 Symbiodinium natans
GGTATCGAGATCGGGGTGTGCTCCTGCATGTTCAGTTCCTCCCTGTAAGAACAGAGTGAACAAAGAGGGAAACTAAAGAGGACGGAGAATGAACGTAGTGAGTGGTTTTGGTTTGCCTTGTATATGTGAATGTCTTTCTGTAAGGAGAGAGCGACAGCAGGGGAAAAGAAACCCGAGGACGGATGAACGTAGTGACTGAAATTTGTTTGCCTTGTGTTTTTATTTGTCTTTGTGTAAGGAGAGAGCCAAAGAACAGGGAGAAGAGGGAGAAGGAATTTCTTCCCCCTGTTGTTTGCCCGATCCTCACAAAAAGAGAACAGCGAAGCACTCTTGTCATGTCCTTGTTGCGTCGCTCTCTCATTTTGGCAGCGAGCCAAAGACTGTCGCCTTCCCTGCCTTCTCGTCAGTTAATCTTCTTGCATTTCAATTTTCGCGTGTGTAAGAGCAAAAGTGAACAGAAGAAAGACGACAAGGCATGAAGGTAGTGAGATTGACTCCTCATCTTCTTACGTTTTACTCTTCTCCGTTGTAAGAACACGGCAAAGAAGAGGCTGAAGAAGTGAGAGGGAGTGTGAAAACCTTTTGTCGACCTATTCCCTTCAATCTGCTCGAAGAGAAGACGGAACACATGACGTCGGAGCACGAGAAAGAAGGCAGCAGTGGGAGAATAATTGGACTCAAGCCTGCTCTAGGGAGAGAGAGCGGAGAGGGGAGAGGAGAGAGGAGCGAGGAGCGAGGAGCGAGGAGAGAGAAGAGAGAAGAGAGAAGAGAGAAGAGAGAAGAGAGAAGAGAGAAGAGACCAGAGAGAAGAGAGAAGAGAGAAGGATGAGATGTTTCCTTGCGTGTTCATGTTTTTACTTCCCAGGATCAGAGCTGAACAGATCTAGAGGAGAGGAGAGGGAGTTTCTTCTTTTCCGCTTATTTATCCGTTGTTTCTCAAGAAAACAGAGAGAGATGCACTCTTGTCCAGTACTGTGCCTTCCTCTCTGGCTGACTGAGAAAAGACAAGATCAAGGACATCAAAGGGACAGGGAAACCAATCTATCCCTAAAAAAGGAACAGAAGACATAGGATCGCAGGCAAATGAGAGCGAACACGGGAAATCAACCCTGCTCCAGGGAAGAGGGAGCCTCCTTCTGCAACGGACAAAACAAAGCTTTCTTCCCTTTCTCTTAGCACTCTTGTCAGTTCCATGCACTTTTCTTTCTCTTGTCTGTTCCTGGCCCCTTCTTCTTGTATAAAAGTTCTTCTGCCCTGCAAGAAAACAGCCAGAGCGGAGAATCGGAGAGGAGGGGGAGTCTCTTCCCAGTCTTATGTACCCAGTCTTCTCAATAAGAAAAGAGAGAGAGGAGCACTCTTGTCCAGCTTCCCTCCTACTGTGTCTTCCTCTCTCGCTGACTGAGAAAAGACAAGATCAAGGACAGCGCAGGGGTTTTTTCGTTTATCTATCCCTTTGAATCTCCTCAAAAAAAGGAACAGAAGACATAGGAGCGCAGAAAGAAGGCAAACGGGAGCGAACACGGGAAATCAACCCCCTTTCTGCAACGGACAAAACAAAGCTTCTTGTTTTCACGCTCTTTCCCTCGGTTTTTGTCAAAAAGAGAAGAGAGAAGCACTCTTGTCAGCTCCTTGCACTTTCTCTCTGGTGTCTGTTCCTGGTTCCTCTCCTTATATAAAAGTTCTTCTCCTCTGCAAGATAAGAGCCAAAGCAGAGATTCAGACAGGAGGGGAGTCTCTTCTCAGTCTTATGTGCCCAGTCATCTCAATAAGAAAAGAGAGAGAAGCATTCTTGCCCATGCGTTGTTGTTTCCCTTCTACTGTCCATTCCTCTCTCGCAGAGTGCAGACTGAGAAAAGACAAGATTAATTCAGGACAGCCAAAGGGGACAGGGAAACCTTATTTGTCCTCTTTAGTAGCTTAGCACTTCCCTTGAATACCTACAATCGACAAAATTGGAGACATAGGAACAAGGGACAGAAAGAAAACAAAAGAGATGGTATAAGGGAACTCAGCCGCTGCAGGGGAGGAGGTCCCTTCTTGCAACGAACGTGGCGATTTTGCGAAAGGCTGAAAGTTAATGGTCTACCTGCTTTAGTCGGGGCCCCTCTACTAAGTCATTTTGGCTGGGCTATTCAAATGGCTGGCCTGCAACCCAACCATTTGGTCTCTGCTCCTGCCTGTCCGAAACGTGTTGCCTTGCCTTTTGCTTGCGGCCTCTTTGCTGCCGTTGCATTTCGACCCACAGTGTGCCATTGTGCGAAGCTGCACGCCCGCTCTCCCATCAGAAATCGTTCGAGTCGCATAGATGAGCTTGAAAAGAAAACCCTAGACACTTCACCGTAAACCCTACACGTGAAACCCTAAATGCTCCACAAGGGGCGGGTCCCTATAGGGTTTCAGGTTTGTAGTCCCCACACCTTGAAGCCTTATAGGGTTTATTGTTCAACCATGAACCCCAGACCTTTCAGATTCACCGTGTATTTAACAACAAGAATGTTTCACAGTAATTTTCGTTCGAGCACCTGTCCCAACAATAGGTTAGTTGGAGGGTATATCGTTGTTATTCCGTTTTGCGGGGCGTTCGCGTGCACGGGGCATGAAGGGCATGAACTCGCATGCACGGGAATGAATTCAAAAAATGAAGTATCTGCTCACAGTATTCTCGTGATACCGTGTCCGAATGTTTCATAATCTTTTTAAAAAACAACCTATCCCAAGAATAGGTTCCCACGGCGTCCTCTCCCCTAGAGCTTAGGGGTAGGTCTTTGGGGTTCAGTGCGAAAGAAACACACGGTGTAGTCTCTCTGTTTCGCCTCTAGGGAGGTAGGTAGGCTCTTGTTTTATTATATTTCTTGTTTTTCGGGCTTAGGGTTTAGGGTTAGGGTTTAGTGTTGGGGTTTTGAAGCAGTCTTCAGAGGAGCGTGATGGCCCTATTCGATAACTCTGTTAATCGTAGCAGTAGTATAGGCTAGTATGAAAACAAAGAAAGAGGTCAAATCATACATAAAGGTTCCTGCCTCATATATATATATATATATATGGGTGGTTGTCAAAATTATGATCCCTTTTGGGGTACCCTAAATATTAGGTGCCGCCGTAATTTTGACAACCACCCATGTATACACATCAAAGCTTGCTCCACGCGGCTGGATCGGTCCGGAGACCGTCACGATCCGCTTGTCGCTCCCAGGAACTCTCTCGCCTCCCAAAGAAGCAGGCTTTGGGCCTCAAACCCCAACACCCTAATATAGGGGCTAGGGTTTAGGGTTCAGGGTTTAGGGTTTAGGGTTTAGGGCTACTATAGGGGCCTGAATAATTAGAATAGGGTTTTGGGGGGATTCTTATAGTACAGTTACAAAGGGACCCTAAGGGAAGACTGTTCGTGATTTTGTCCGCCCCCTATACTACCTTCTAAGAACCCAGAACCTACTTTTTTGTAGATTCTTATCATTCAAAACCCCTTGCAGGTTTATCAGGAACCTACCGAAAAGGTAGGTTTTGGGTGTTCAACCTTGGGGACCACATGAACCCTAAATGGGGATATGGATCCCCTTCATAGGGATTAGAGTAGTATTGGGTAATATGACCCCAACATGGGGGGTTCATTTGCGTTTAGGTTTTGGGGTTTGGGGTTTGGGGTTTGAGGTTTGGGGTTTGGGGTTTAGGGTTTAGGGTTTGGGGTTTGGGGTTTAGGGTTTAGGGTTTAGGTCCTCAAGGGAAGGCACAATTTAAGGGTAGGACTTAGACGTCTTATGGGGTTTACGCGGTCTTTGGGGTCCATCCTGCTTAGAGATCCAAGCCTCTACTTCCTTCCTGGGCCTATGCCCTGACGGTATAGGGTTTAGGGTTTAGGGTTTAGGGTTTAGGGTTTAGGGTTTAGGGTTTAGGGTTCAGGGGCTTCGGCGCTTTCGGCTTGGGTGCCCTAAGCTGGTGCCTCTCTTGGTGAGCTGCACCTTGGCACCGGTGTCTTGGCACACCTCAGCCCAAAGAGTACCCCTTAACAAAGGAAAAGAACATAATTCATAAAGGGATCCTGACTATGATTGAAGGTATATTCCTTAATTAACTGAATATGATTGAAGGTATATTCCTTATTTAACTGAATATGATTGAAGGTATATTCCTTAATTAACTGAATATGATTGAAGGTATATTCCTTAATTAAGGGGTCTTGGGCTCTTTGGGAGTGTGTCGGCTGGGCCCTGTTGACCTTCCGAGCATACGACTAGTTAAGTATCAAATTACTACTAAACCCTAAGCCCTAAACCCTATACCCTAAACCTAGTTGTGAGAAATTCAGAGTTTGTGTGGACTTGGAGACTCAACATGTCAGGCTGCAAGGCCAGCAGCGCTTGGTTTCGGTGGCGCGTTTCTGACCTGAACCCCGAACCCTGAACCCCTGAACCCCTAAACCCTAAACCCTAAACCCCAAATCCCTAAACCCCTAAAGAGCCCCTACAGTAAACTCCGGAAAGTTGGAACATGGGTGTGCGATGATTAGTGCTGGGTTGATGATGTTCCAACTTTCTGGAGTTTACTATAAAGCCCTAAATCCTGAAGCGAACCCAAAGAGCCCAATGTCCCATAATTAAGGAATAGACCATAACTTGTACAGGGATCCTCAATATGATTTAAGGAATATTCTTAACCCTAAACCCTAAACCCTAAACCCCAAACCCCAAACCCTAAACCCCAAACCCCAAACCCCCAACCCTAAACCCTAAACCCTATATTGGGCTCTTTGGGAAGCAGCTCGGTCTCTGAGCTCGAGACCATTTGCAGGTAAGATCCCGCCTTGCCTCGGGCAGCAATGGCCATGCGGGGTTTGGAGGGTGAGGGTTTAGGGTTTAGGGTTTAGGGTTTAGGGTTTAGGGTTTAGGGTTTAGGGTTTAGGGTTTAGGGTTTAGGGTTTAGGGTTTAGGGAAAATAGGGGACCTCTAGAAAAGTGCCCCAAATAGTAGGATTCCCTGAGAATAAGGACCCCAGCAAGGGACCCCCCAATTTCGGAAACCCCCCTGTTTGGTGCGCCCTAAACCCTACGAACCCTCTGAACCCTCAATTCCATCAACTCTAAACCCTATGAAGACTATGAACCCTAACTTCTATCAGCCCTAGACTCCCGGACCCCCATGAGCCCTGTAAACCCTGCGTTCTATCAACTCTAAACCAGGTTGGGGGCCCTGCGGTCCAGATCCAAAAAAAGCAGTAAACCCCCTGAAACCCCCCTAAAACCCGTAAACCCCAACCCTCCCCCCCCCCCCCCTTCATCTGAGCTGCCGATGATGTGTGCCGCCTCGGAATCCGTGACTTCGAAGAAGATTGAGCAGGGAGTCCCTGGAGACTTCAAGAATTGGCAGGTTTGCAGGGTGGCTTTAGGCTTTAGGCTCTCGGCTTTAGGGTTTAGGGTTTATAGGGTTTAGGGTTTAGGGGTTAGGGGTTTAGGGTATAGGGTTTTGGGTTAGGGTTTTTCAGAACGGCGGCTTTCAAGGGTTTAGGGGGCACATCGGACGCTGCTCAAGCTGCACAAAGAAATCTCCATGCCATCTTGCATGGCTGTCTTGGATGCCCCTGTCCTTCAAAGCAGGCCCTGAGGCTGCAAACCCACCCTAAACCCTAAACGGTTTAGGGTTGCGGGATTAGGGTTTAGGGTTTAGGGTTTAGGGTTAGGGTAAACCGCAAACCCTACCCCCAAGGCCAAACCCGAAGCCCCTCTTATGTGGTGGAGGACTGGCTTGCTCAGGCTCGCCTCCACCGAAGTCTCCCGTGCCGGAGTTGAACGGCTTTGCCTTGAAGCGCTTCCCTAAACCCTAAGCCCCAAGCCCTAAGCCCTAAACCCTAAACCCTAAGCCCTAAGCACTAAACCCTAAGCCCTAAGCCCTAAGCCCTAAACCTCAAACCCCAAACAAACCCTAACCCCTAGACTCTAGCTCTAAGTCGAGGCGAGCCGCTTGAGGCCCTTGAAAGAAAACTTGCGAGACTGTGCGGACCCTGAGTCTACTTTGCCCAGTAACCTAGGATGAAAAAGGGTGCCCTTTTTTGCTTAAAGGGGTTGTAAGGGAAACTGAACCTACCAAAAAGGGAATAAGGGTACTACTGGGCATCCTAGGAGTGGACTCTGGAGTAACAAGCCCACACCCCAAAGCCAGAAGAGCACGAGCCGAAACATGCCGCAACTCTCAACTCACGAGCCCTTTCCGGGTGTGAACTCAAACTCCATTCCCCGAAGCCCTTAAGCCTAAGCCCCTAAGCCCCTAAGCCCCTAAGCCCCTAAGCCCCTAAGCCCCTAAGCCCCTAAGCCCTTAAGCCCTTAAGCCCTTAAGCCCTTAAGCCCTTAAGCCCTTAAGCCCTTAAGCCCTCAAGCCCTTAAGCCCCAAGCCTACCAAGCCTACCAAGCCCGAAGCCCTAAGCCTTCTGCCATGCAGCTACTGCTGCGGGGGGTGAGACCATGGCGCTCCAGTCTCCCCTGAGGAGGATTTGGCATCGCTGCGAAGATTCAGATATCCCGGAATTTTGAGGACTCACGGAAACCCACTGTATTCAGGGTTTAGGGTTTAGGGTTTAGGGTTCAGTTGCATATCAGGCTGCAATCTTGATGACCCGAGTTGCGGTGCTTACAACAATACTAACACCAAGCGGAACAGGTCAGGTGGCTGGCCTACAATGGCATGGATGGGAGAACAAATGTCAGATGGCCCTCCGCAGTCGGGGGGTTTAGGGTTTAGGGTGTAGGGTGTAGGGTGTAACCTGCCCATATGAAGTGTCCGGAAGTCTTTGTCCTTCATGCCACGGCAAAACCTTGGCCCCGCATCTCTCAGAAAGCCCGACTAGCACCCTACAAACGGCCCCAGCGAAACGCTGCTCATCCAAACCCTACAACAAACCCCTCGACAAATCCTCATACAGGCCCCACAAACGCCCGAACGTAACAAACGAAACGATTGCAAAGGGAAAATGCCCTGAACACAAAACCCTAAACACCTTAAAAGGTGCTTGTAAAAAAACAAACGCACACAAAACCAGAAACACACACATACATACGTACATACATACATACATACATACATACATACATACATACATACATACATACATACATACATACAGACATTGTATGTATGTATGTATGTATGTATGTATGTATGTATGTATACATACATGCATACATATATATATATATATATGTATATGTATATGCAGATGTATATGCAGATGTATATGTATATGTATGTATACATATATACATCTATATATATATATATATATATATTGTAAACACAGAATATATACAATTCCAAAAATACGCAAAACATATTATGTACATAAAGTATGCATGATACATACATGAAACAGGATTCATATTACTGTTATTGGTGAGTGTACAGAAGGTTCCTTCGTATTATTGTTGAGTGTATATAGTGGGTGTCCTTTTTGGTGATACAAGGAAATGTTTTTTTTTTAAACTCACATAATTTTTAAACTCACATAATAAATTGCATGGCCTCGGCGGCGGGACAGCCCTGGGGGTGGCAGCAGCCCTGGGCGGCGGTGCGGGCTGCCACGGCTCAATGACCTGGGAGGTCTAGCTACTGCCAGGGTTTCGGGTTTGGGGTTCAGGGTTTAGGGTTTAGGGTTTAGTGGGCTTGTCCAAATGGCTCTCAGGCTCTTACTTTCGCTGTCGCTCTTACTGTCGCTGTCGCTCTTGCTCTCGCTCTCGCTGCTGCTGCTGCTGCCGCCGCCGCCGCTGCCTGTTGCTGCTGTTGCTGTTGTTGCTAGTGCTGCTGTGCTGTTACACTAGCACATCCTTCGTCGCCATCCTTTCGCCCTGCTACAGCTACAACTCATGCTATTTGAACCACATGATGACCATCTCCTCCTGGCCTCTGCTAGTGAAGCAGCCCGACACCCGTCTCACAAGAAATCGACTACAGGTTCCACCTGGCCTCAACCCTAAACCCTAAACCCTAAACCCTAAACCCTAAACCCTAAACCCTAAACCCTAAACCCTAAACCCTAAACCCTAAAAAAAAGCCGGGGGGTCGAGGGGTTTTAATGGGATTGAGAGGAATCGGGCGTAGGATCCCTACACCTTGCGGGGTTTAGGGTTAAACCTTTTTGGGTTGGGGTTTAGGGTTTAGGGTTAAACCTTTTTGGGTTGGGGTTTAGGGTTTAGGGTTTAGGGTTTAGGGTTTAGGGTTTAGGGTTTAGGGTTTAGGGTTTAGGGTTTAGGGTTTAGGGTTTAGGTTTTATGGTTTAGGGTTTAGGGTTTAGGGTTTAGGGTTTAGGGTTTAGGGTTTAGGGTTTAGGGTTTAGGGTTTAGGGTTTAGGGTTTAGGGTTTAGGGTTTAGGGTTTGGGGTGGGGGTTTGGGGTTTGGGTTTGGGGTTTGGGGTTTGGGGTTTGGGGTTTGGGGTTTGGGGTTTGGGGTTTGGGGTTTGGGGTTTGGGGTTTGGGGTGTGGGGTTTGGGGTTTGGGGTTTGGGGTTTGGGGTTTGGGGTGTGGGGTTTGGGGTTTGGGGTTTGGGGTTTGGGGTTTGGGGTTTGGGGTTTGGGGTTTGGGGTTTGGGGTTTGGGGCGAGGCTCCGCCTGCGGTTGGAAGTGGGCGAAGCCGCCCTCTGCC
Organism: Symbiodinium natans; assembly: GCA_905221605.1. Taxonomy (NCBI): domain Eukaryota; class Dinophyceae; order Suessiales; family Symbiodiniaceae; genus Symbiodinium; species Symbiodinium natans. Next base: position 82,121 of record CAJNDS010000148.1, read on the forward strand.
GGTGTCTCCTGGCACCCATAACTCTGGAGACCAGGGAACTTAGTAGGTTTAGGGTTTAGGGTTTAGGGTTTAGGGTTTAGGGTTTAGGGTTTAGGGAATCCTATATCTTAGGGTAGTCCCTGTCTTAAACTAGACCCAGAGGAACATAGGAATGAGAGGGTACCCTGTTTTGGTTAAAGCAGGCTGCGACGGGAACCTAAACCTTAAAGAAAGGGCGTTAGGGCCTAACCTAGGACTAAACCCTATATATAGAAAATCCAGACACTTAACGCCATCGACCCTAAAACATGTTACGTGTATTTCGGGGCAACTTCAAGGAAAGATGAAGTAGAGCCGGCATAGCAGAGTGATGAGTGCAAATCGTTTTTTCTGAAGAAATCTTTTCAGTATAGGGTTGATTCGACCAACTCCTAGGAAGACAAGCTGAACCGTAAAGGCTCCAAAGTATCCAAATCCCCAATGGCCGTTGAGGCGCCACGAGTATGTCTCACTGGCCATTCAACTCCCTCAACCCTAAACCCTAAACCCTAAACCCTAAACCCCGAACCCTGCTTCCGAGCAACCATGTGAGTGCCGAGTGAGGCGTCCGACTGTATGAGCCGGAAGACCTCGCAAAGTGAAGCTCTTGGAGTTTAGGGGTCTTTCCGCCAGACGACGCTGCAGCTGGAGGGCTCCTTCCTGGTTTAGGGTTTAGGGTTTAGGGTTTAGGGTTTAGGGTTTAGGGTTTAGGGTTTAGGGTTTAGGGGGGCCTACAAAGATCCTAAGCCCCCGCCTGCGTCGCCGCGGCGATGACGGATCCCAGGGAGCCCTGCAACGTGGCGATTCCTCGGGCAGCAACAGGGAGGGTTTAGGGTTTAGGGTTTCGGGTTTAGGGTTTAGGGTTTAAGGGTTTTGGGTTTAGGGTTTAGGGTTTAAGGGTTTAGGGTTTAGGGTTTAAGGGTTTAGGGTTTAGGGTTTAAGGGTTTAGGGTTTAGGGTTTTGGGGTTTAAGGGTGACTCTCGAACAGGCTGCATCCCGTGAAAGTCGAAGTTAGCGCATGTGGCCTCTTTTCAATTTTCTCAGGCGCAAAGGCAGCAGCCCTAAACCCTAAACCCTAAACCCTAAACCCCAAACCCCAAACCCCAAACCCCAAACCCTAAACCCTAAACCCTAAACCCTAAACCTCCAGGGGCTCAAGAGGGTTCCTTCCTAGACTTCCCCTTGGCGAAAAGAGTTGTGGATGGACGACGTCATGATACCTTGGTACCTCGCAGCCTGGAGTATTTTCTTCTGTAACCCTACACCCTAAACCCTAAACCCTAAACCCTAAACCCTAAACCCTAAACCCTAAACCCTAAACCCTAAACCCTAAACCCTAAACCCTAAACCCTAAACCCTAAACCCTAAACCCTAAACCCTAGCCCGAAACCCAAACCCAAAAGGTTTAACCCTAAACCCCGCAAGGTGGAGTCTCGTCTCAAAGCAAAAGATCTCAAGACCCCAGACCCCAAACCCCAAACCCTAAACCCTAAACCCTAACCGGTTCAGGCTTTGTGGTTGGGGGGTTGTCTTTACTCCGGCAGTCGGTGAAGGCGAAAAGTGTCCCCTGTGCAGGCAGGGGAGGGAGTTGTCTGTTAGACTATGCGTGGTTTGGGGCTTAGGGTTTAGGGTTTGGGGTTTGAGCGCAGCGTGTGGAAGCTCAAGCAACTCCAAACCCTAAACCCTTAACCCTACCTGGGACTCTCTTTACCTGCAGTTTTCTGGGCTATACCTACTAGTTAAGGGGCAGTTACGACTAAACTGCAGGCAAAGAAAGCCCCAGTAAACCCTAAACCCAAACCGCTATGAACCCTGAACCATAGCACGAGCACCTCAAAAGGATCACTCACACGGACCGGCATCCTCGAAACCGTTCAAGGCTGAAAGCCACGAGCACGCTAAGCATTAGGGTTTAGGGCTTAGGGTTTGGGGTTTAGGGCCCTAAACTCTTGATGGGGCTTAGGGCGTCTCATGGCTGGAGGTTGAGGGGGGGGCGGGGGAGCGGCGCAGCACATAGGGCTCGGGCATCTTCACATCAGGTCGTCAAACTGGGTACCCTATAACTTCGTATACACATCTACAGATACACAGGGGCTTAATACAAGGGTGTAAGGTTCATGGTTTACAGGCAGGGGCTTCGTGTTTCGGAAAACCCTAAACCCTAAGCCCTCAACCCTAAACCCTAAACCCTAAACCCTAAACCCGGGGCACCTCTGAGTGTCCAAGGAGCTCTCATTCGGCACCACGTTCTGGCCCTGCGGCGTAATCTTGACCATGATGCCTGCAAGCTGGAGCTCTATACCCTTAATTCCTGGCTGGTTCTTAGTAGGGAATAAGGGAATGAGGGTCTCTATACCCTTGAAGGGATGATATGGGGCCCTCATTCCCCCATTCCCTACTAAGACCCAGGGGATTCTTGGTAGGTCAGGAAGCATACTCTAGTAAGGGTACCCTTTTGCGGTTGGTTATTTTGTACGGGAACCCTAAACCCTAAACCCTAAACCCTAAACCCTAAACCCTAAACCCTAAACCCCAAACCCTAAACCCTAAACCCTAAAAAGGGAAAAGGGCTGCAGCCTTCCGTCCCAAGAACCAGGGGTTCACACGTTGTGGATGGTTCCGGCCTGTCTTCTCTCCAATCTCTTTCTGCATGGCTCCTGGGTCTGTTTAGGGTTTAGGGTTTAGGGTTTAGGGTTTAGGGTTTAGGGTTGAGGGTGGAAAGTAGGGTCGTCTAAGGGGTCTGGGGTATAAGCGCATCGGAAGCAATCCTGCTTCAGAAAAGCAGAGGAGAGGGATGCCTAACTCCTTTCCTCCTTTCTTACCCAAAGGCTCCTATGTAGTACCTTTTTGGGGTAGTATACTAGCATCCCCTACAACTAAACCAAAAAGGAACTACATTAGAGCCTGCAGGTAACGGGAGAGGAAGTCTCAGTTAGAGCTATCTTTTTTTTTTTTTTGGGGGGGGGGGTTTGGGAGCTGAGCAGCTCAGAACAGCTGAAGGCACCGTAAACCCTAAGCCCCAAACATTCGATACCGTTGCGACACTCAGCGTTCCTTCTGTGATCCAAGGCTCCGCTCTTTCCGATAACGAGGCCGCAGGAGGTGAAAGGCATGGCAACCTGGGTCCCCCCCCCCCCCCCCCCCCCTGCCTCGCCTGCTTCACCCGACTTGCCCTGTTTGGGTTTAGGGTTCAGATGCAGGGATTTGTTCATAGCCGCAGGGTTTTTAGGGTTTAGGGTTCTCCGGTTTGAGGATTTGAGGGCGAATGGGCCGACTAACCAGAACGTTCTTTGAGTTTGTGTGATGGTGTTGGTCGTTTTGGCTCCAGCAATCGCTGGAAGTGTAAGGACTACGAATTCAGGCGTATGCACGACTAAGAACTATAGGTAGAATTTCATTAAACCATTTGCAAAAAAAGGGTGTCTGAAATGAGGACGGCACCGAAATGAAATCCTGAGAGACTCTAGGGTTTAGGGCTTCCTCAGCCAAAACCCGAAAACCCCCTGAACCAGCAAGTGGACACATCCTCAGGCGCCCCAGTTCATCGCACACACCCAAGCAACCTAAAAAACGCACAGCGTTTCTATACAAATCCTCGCGGTTTCGGGCCTAAACCCTAAACCCTGAACCTAAACCCTAAACCCTGAACCCTGAACCCTAAACCCTAAACCCTAAACCCTAACCCTAAACCCTAAACCCTGCTTCAGGGTTGAGGGGTTTTGGGTTCACGCCCGCTTTATGGGATCAAGCGGGCGGCTTCAAAGCAGGTTACTCCCGTGACTTATGCAGGGCTGGGTTTAGGGTTTAGGGTTTAGGGTTTAGGGTTTAGGGTTTAGGGTTTAGGGTTTCGGGTTTAGGGTTTAGGGTTGAGGGCTTAGGGTTTAGGGTTTAGGGGTGGAGGTTCAGGGAGCTTCGTCCGCAGAGGAACAACTATCGGGTTCCAAGCACCGTGAGTTGTAGGGTTTAGGGTTTGGGGTTTAGGGTTTAGGGCTTAGGGTTTAGGGTATCCTGACTCTGGTCATAACCTACTTACAAGTTTCCTGCTCCCTGGTTAGGTGGGACTGTGTTTGGAAGTCCTGCGGGTGCCGACGGCAGCCTGCTGCAAACACCACGGGATGAGATCTTGTGGCGTAACAAACCCTAAACCCTAAACCCTAAACCCTAAACCCTAAACCCTAAACCCTAAACCCTAAACCCTAAACCCTAAACCCCACACACTTGTGGGCCCTCATCTCCGACATGGTCTCTGGGTATACTCTTGGGACCCTGAACCCTCACCCTCCCTCAAGCCCCCCTCCTCCCCCCCATCCCTTCCCCCCCCGTGCTTCCACATGCAATTCCCAGCTTGGGCTGGGGGTGGGGTGTGAGCTGATTCATGAATGAATTCATGCCAAGCTGCTTGGGCCAGGACCCTGGCCGTGCGAAAGGCTAGAGACTGATATAGATGTAGGTACGAATTTCAATACACAAGTAAGAACGACGTGTACATTCATACACATGCGGGTATACATATCTGTGTGCTACATTCTATGTGCGTATTCTATGTCAATTTACATGGATAAAAATTGACCAACGCGCTGCAACCTGGAGCTACTCTTCGGGGCGTTACACGGTCCCCTAACATGGGCCCTTAACTGGGAAACCCTTACAAGGGACCATGTAAAAACTAAACCTTGAACCCTAAACCCTAGACCCTAGACCCTAGACCCTAGACCCTAGACCCCAAACCCTTAACCCTTAACCCTAAACCCTAAACCCTAAACCCTAAACCCTAAACCCTAAACCCTAAACCCTAAACCCTAAACCCTAAACCCCGATCCGCCCGGCCTATCTTCGACCTCGCGGCCCTCCTTCTGCGCCTCTGCATCTTAGGGGTTTAGTGGGGCTTAGGGTTTAGGGTTTGGGGTTTAGGGTTTGGGGTTTAGGGTTTGGGGTTTAGGGTTTGGGGTTTAGGGCTTGGGGTTTAGGGTTTGAGGTTTAGGACTAAGGTTTTTTAGGGTTGGGGTTTGGGGTTTGGGGTTTAGGGCTTGGGGCTTCAGGTCGGGAGTGCAAAGCTGACAGAAGGCTTGCAGAGCACCCTAAAGCTCTGAGGTCCACAGAGCCCTGCATGAAAAAACACAAAGTATGTATTTAAATAACTAAAAAAACATACAAGTATGCATACGTACATACATACATACATACATACATACATGCATACATACATACATACATACACAGACACATATATAAGGCACGTGTTCTTAAAATACATATACATGTATATATATGTATGTACATATATATATATATGTATTGATGTACATATCTATATGCACAAACACACATACATATACATGTATAGATACTCTGCGGTAGCTGAAAGGGATTTTGGCAGCCAACACATGGCCTTGCATGTCGCTCCGCAAGCCCTTTACCCACTCTAAACCCTAAATCGAAAACCCTTGCGTCTTCTCCTCACGTCTTCCTCGCAGGTCTGATATTGAAGTCGCAATGTAGTCTCTACCCCAGTTCTAGATCGTGTGTCGTTTGTGGTGTTCTTGTTATGCTGTGCTACAGTAACCAGAAATGCGTCTAGTAGAATGCAAGCTGTGCGGGTTTTTGTCGCCCCCTCCCCCATCACCGCCTACAAGAAACAAGGAACTGCAATGGGTCGTCTATGTAGGTGTCTTTCCTTGTTCTGTGGTCATGACGTGGGATGTTCCCTCTTATGCTAACAGTCCTTAATTGGGATTAGAACGTGGTACTAGATCCCCATTAAGGGCTGTTAGGATAAGGGGGAACATCCCAACCCTTACCCTAAGCCCTCAACCCTAAACCCTAAACCCAGGGGGGCTCTTAATCAGTCAGTAGTTTCATACACATACATGGCTCAATTCTGGGCATCTGGTCGCCAGATGGGTGTCAGAACAGAGGAACTAGCCCAGGCGCAATGTGTCGCTCGGCTTCGAAAGAGGCTTCGAGGACCTGGCAAACGAGGTTTTAGGGTTTAGGGCTTAGAGGGTTTAAGGTTTAGGGTTTAGGGCTTAGGGTTTAGGGTTTACATACAGATTGCTGTGGCAGGTTTGGGATACATTCGCTGACCGAGGGCGCTGGCTTCGGCATCTGCCGCTTTGTGGCCTCGCCCCGTGTAGCTCCAACCGGCTTCCCTGCCTTCGTGGCGACCAAAAGAGTGCGAGACGCTAAACCCTAAAACCTAAACCCTAAACCCTCCTCCCACCCAGTGCAACTTTGTGGAGAACTCAGCCCGGGGATCGCCTGCTTATGGGATGGCGCGCAGAATGAATGGGTTCTTGCTGTAGGGTTTAGGGTTTAGGGTTTAGGTTTAGGGCTTAGGGTTCAGGGGAATATATTAAGTGACTTAAATAGGGTTACTTGGGCCAAAGCAAACGACTATGCAGTGTCCCCTTTATGGTGGGCTCTTCTTATGGAAAGTGATAAACGTTGTTAAGCTACCAAAACAGGGCTGCCCCTCTTGTAGACTCAGAATGTAAGGTCGTCAGACGACTATAGGGGACAGGAACGCAGCAACCCACAACAAGCCGCCCACTCTCCCTTTCCCGATGTACATAGTTATACACCCACTATTATTTGCATTGTAACTTAACCCTAAACCCCAGAAGCGAGCTAACCCTAAACTCCAAAAGCGAGACGTCGGGCACGCTCGCCAGAACTTGTTCCACCGAGTCCTCCGCGGCCGAGTGGGGGAGAGCATGTTTCCAAGCGATCCCCGAAGCCCCAAAGAACCTCACACACCCCTAACCCGAAACCCCAACCCAGCCAGTGCCTCGTGGCCGGAGACACCGACAACGCGGTAGCCTCCGCCTGAACTGCTTACGATCCGTGCATGCTTTATTGGGTTGGGGGGGGGGGGGGGGGGGGGGGGATCAAAAGTAGCACAATGATGGGCCTTGTTGTTTCTCAAAAATTTATTCATTCGTGCAATCTACTTCTAGCCTAAGGCACCAAGACAGGCACATCATTTCCATCAACTTGTAGTGTGACCATATCACTGCGTCGGAAGAAGTCGGGACTTCCTTGCCAGGAAGCCCCCAAGGAAAATCTCAACCTCATGCTTAAGCGGCTCTTGGGGCTTCAAAGGATAGGGCTTAGGGAGATTTAGGGGCAGCGACCCCCAAAGCCCACTCATGACCGTGAAGACAGGGGTCTGAACACGTTCATCAGCCGCCTTCTTCGCTCCCCGAACTCCACCCAAAACTGTTAGATCCCCCAACAACTTGAAGGCCCATGAATCGTTGTAAGTAGCACTAACTCCCGTAGCGTAACTTCACACACGTATACGCGTATGTATGCATGTAGGTAGGTAGGTATGTATGTATGTCTATATATGTACATACATGCGCAGATGTAGATATGCATCTACACATGCAGAATTTATAGGGGCATGCTGAGGCAGCTAAGTGACTCCCAGGATAGAAGGTGCCGGAGGGCGAAAGCTTCACACAGCAGCCAGAGTTGGTTTCGAGATCCTTCGGTTTGGCGCGAGATGAGAGGGCTGCTCCCATAAACCCTGATCTAGTTCACGGTTGGGATCGTATGAAAAAATCCAAATTGTTATTCCTTATTGGGTTTAAGTACCCTGAAAATTGTAAGATGTTGCAAAAAAACCAAGTTATATAAGAAGCCCTATAACCCTATGTAAGCCTGGTAAGCCCTGGAAGCCCATCCCCATCCCCAAACCCTACATACACCCTTCAAGCCTTTCTTTAAACAAGCAAACCCCATAGATCCATAAACCCGATAAGACCTGTAAACCCTAGAAGCCCTAAAACCGCTCTTCTCTGTGGATTCCCAGACATCAGAATGCCTGTCATTGCTCTGCTCTGAACTTCACCATGTCTGTGGCTATGACTGTCTCGTTCAAGGGTTTAGGGTTTTAGTACAAACTTGTTTAGGAATCAGGGTTTAGGGTTTAGGGGTTATAGGGGTTTTAGGGGTTTCGGGGTTTAGGGTTTAAGGTTTGCATTTTACTGGATGGATCGTAGGACTTACAGGGTTCGTGGCTCCCTTGGCCCCTTGTGCCAGGTCCTAAACCCTAAACCCTAAACCCCAAACCCTCAACCCTAAACCGTAAACCCTAAAACCCTAAACTGCAGGTCCTTGAGGGCACTCCCGCCCTTTCCGATCAAGATGCCCGCGGTGGCGTTGGTGACAAGCATCTTCAGGAACCTCTTCAAAACCCTTTTCTGCAAATACCGCATTTTCCCTACTTCCTGAAACGTCACTAGCGCTATTAGGTAAGATGGAGGTGGTGGATGCGCAGGCTTGTAGCACTGCCCCGGCGACCCCATGGACTGCGTTACGCCCAGAGTCAAAAACTTGTTCGCACGACTTTGGCACAAATGACCAAGCTGCCGTTCTGGATTATGTACAGCGTTGCTACAGCTTACGCTTGCCTATAGGGTTTAGGGTTTAGGGGTTTAGGTTTTAGGGTTTAGGGTTTAGGGTTTAGGGTTTGGGGTTTAGGGTTTAGGGTTTAGGGTTTAGGCTTGCCCAAAGAGCCCAATACCCGTTAATTGAGGAACATACCTTAATTTATAAAGGGATCCTTAATATGATTTACGGTATATTCCTCAATTAAGGGGTATTGGGCTCTTTGGGTACTTCAGGGCTGCGGGAACTTGGAAGCCGAAAGGCTGGGTTGAAACTTGAAACCGAACCCGAAACCGCTAAACCCTAAACCCTAAACCCTAAACCCTAAACCCTAAAACCAAGCCTAAAGACACAGTGGCAGTTTGCTCCGGCTCTGCTTCGTGTGCGCGAAGCTCTGGGACCGCGCAGGCCTCCTCCCTTCTGGGAGTTGAGGGTGTTCAAAGCTTCGGGCTTCAGGTTCTTGGCCCTACACCCCTGCCTTGGGGACCCTAAACCCTAAACCCTAAACCCTAAACCCTAAACCCTAAACCCCTAGAAGGGGTTGTGGTCCACAGACCTCAATAGGGGGTTATTTCGTAGCTTGGGGTATATGACCCCAACTTAAGGGTTTAGAATTTGGTCCTCAAGCTGAGTACCCCCTAAGCACGCCCGAAGTACCCCCCCCCAAAGCACCCGAAAACAGGGTTTAGGGTTTAGGGTTTAGGGTTTAGGGTTTGGGGCTTAGGGTTTAGGGTTTAGGGTTTGCCCACCGACTCCTCGCGCCTCGGCCCGTGTCGCTGCAGCTCCCCCGCATGGTGAGGGCTGATGCAGTAGCCTCTCGCTGTCTTGCAGCGCATCTTCCCAAAGAGCCCGATACCCCTTAAGTAAGGAATCTACCTTAAGGATCCCTTTTATGAATTAAGGTATATTCCTTAACTAAGGGCTCTTGGGCTCTTTGGGTTCTGGTTTAGGGTTTCGGGCTTAGGGCTTGAAGGCTTGGGGTCAAGATGTTGCCCCCTTATCCTTGCAGTCCTTCATAGGGATTCTAGTACCCCTGATTATGATCCCTCTTAAGGACTGCTAGTAATGAGGGGGACCTCCCAACTCATAGGTTTGCTTCAACACTGTTCAGGGTGTTTAGCGGACGGGTCTGGCCTTTCGGCTTCCCGAGTCTCGCTTGTCCGGAAGGCCGCAAAAGGCGGTGGGGGGGGGGGGGGCCTTGAAGAACTGACGCTGATTCTTGAATTCTTTTTTTAAGGAATGATTCCATATAATTCAAAAGTCTATGATCGCAGTGTGCGCGGTTTTTTGGCCGCAAAACGTGCGGCCGCCAATCAGCCAATCAGCCGATGAGCCACCCTGACCCTAAACCCTAAACCCAAACCCTACACCCTAAACCCTGGAAAAGCCATAACCGCACAGTCAATCAGCCAATTAGCTGATCGGCTGGTCGGAGTTTGAAAACCACAATGAATTGTCGTGCTATTGTGAACTCCCAGACCACCCCTTATAGGATTCTTAGGCAACCTGCAAAAAAAGCAAGTTTTTGGGTTCTGAAGGGAGGGGATGCAAGAAGGTACCCCTAAAATCGGAAACCCCCAAACCCTAAACCCTAAACTTTGAAGGTACCCCGAATTTCGGAAACCCCCATAATACGGACCCTAAACCCTAAACCCTAAACCCTAAAACCTAAATGTCTCATCCTCCAGATGCAGCCGGAGGCTCCCGAGTCCACGCGCGCGCGCTTCGCAGGCTGCCCGGCCATGGCGGTGCTGCGTCTGTGCGATTCTACCCAAGGGTTCTTAAGGGAGGGCTTAGGGTTTAGGGTTTAGGGTTTAGGGTTTAGGGTTTAGGGTTTAGGGTTTAGGGTTTAGGGTTTATTTAAGGCCTTTTTTGCCTGTTTTCGGGCCCAAAGGCCTTCTTATCTGGGGTCTTGGCCCTTCGGGTCTGGGCCGGTGAGGTCTTTCTTGGCTGCAGTCTTACAAGAGCTGTAATGCCACGTGTGCTTGAGTAGCTTGCTTGCCCAGTTACTATATTGTTGTAATGCACCCTGTTGTGGGTTGCTCACTTTTTAAGGGAACCTTGAACCAAAAAAAGTGCGAAAGGTACCACTGTGCTACCAAGGTAAGTCCGAGAAGGGTGGGAAAAAAGAGCGGCTTGCAGGGTTGCTGGGTCTTCGCACTCACCTTCCAACCCTAAACCCTAAACCCAAAACCCAAAACCCAAAACCCGAAACCCGAAACCCTAAACCCTATAACCCTATTACCCTATAACCCTAAACCCTAAACCCAAGCCCTCCACCAAAAGCTTCCAATCGGCACCGGGCGGGGAACATCTTCGTAAGCCTTCGAAACATGTGGGGGCCGACGAAAAGAAGGGGTTCAGAGTTTAGGGTTTAGGGTTTAGGCCCCTAATATAAACCCCCAAATGGAGGCAGCTTCCGAAATTAGCGGTGCCCTCTTGGGGTCATTCTCATACGGGGATCCTATTTTGGGGGGTGTGTATGAGGGGTCCCTTCTTTTCGTAAACCTCCCAAATAGTAGAGTAGGATTCCATGATAAAAAGGACCCCAGTAACGTACCCCTGATTTCGGAAACTCCCATGTAGTGGTTGTAAGGTAGCCTCTCGTCTGACCGTACTCAAGGTACTTCTCCTCCCTGAACCCCTCTCTGACCCCAAGCGAACACAAAGTGCAACACGCAACGCCGCAGACTCCCCAGATGTTGAACATCTGATTTTGGGATGGTCCCCCTTCTACTAGGGGGCACTATAAGATCTCTTCAGGACTGCTTATTATAAAGAGGGGCACATCCCAGATCTGATTCTTTTTTGCGGCGTGCCTTGGCCATGCACAATGTCTGTTGCTTGCGAAAATGATTCTCCTTCCTGGTCAACATGGAGTAGCGGTTGCAACGCTGAGGCTCTAGTCTCAACGCACACGGCTGACAGATCAGGGTTTAGGGTTTAGGGTTTAGGGTTTAGGGTTTAGGGTTTAGGGTTTAGGGCTTAGGGCTTAGGGTTTAGGGCTTAGGGCTTAGGGTTTGGGGTTTAGGGTTTAGGGCTTAGGGTTTAGGGTTTAGGGTTTGCGGGCACCTGAAGCTGCAGCTCTGCAACCTCCCCCCCCTCCCTCAAAACACTGCGGAATAAGGCAATTCTAGACCCGGGAAGTAACCTAGGAATAAAAAGGGCACCCTTTTTGGATTTAAGGGGATTATAAGGGAACTCCAACCCTAAAAAAAGGAAAAATTGGCCTACTCCCGGCCCTAGAATTAGACACCCGATGAGGAAAACCATGAGATATCCCCAAGCAGCATGTCACGTCATGAACCCTAAGCCCGAACAAAGCCTCCTAAACCCCCAAGCCTGAAACCCCAAAACCCAAACAATCCGCACCATCGGCCAAAGCCTCCTAACCCTAAACCCTAAACCCTAAAACCTAAACCCTAAACCCTAAACCACAAACCCTAAACCCTAAACCCTAAACCCTAACAAGCCTAAAACCCCAGAACCCAACATCCGCGCCATCGGCCACAGCCTCATGCTTCGCTCCAAGCGCGCACGAGGTACCCGGCTTCTCATGACGGGCGGCATGGCATGCCCTTTTAAACGCAGCCTCTCAAGACACCCCCATTTGCTTAGGAATTAGGAACCCCGCCTCCCCCCCCCCCCACCCAAAAAAAGGGTAAAAACATGAAAATACAATTAAAAGACAGTAACCCCTCTCTTGCCCCTGTAAGAAGATATCTGCACTTTTCAGGGCGGGGGGGGGGGGGGTTCTTAAGTAGCCCCGTTGGAAGTAGCCTCTAAGGACTGTTACTTTAGGCCCAAAAGGCCTTGCTACATACGGTTTGCGGGCTATTTTGAGCTTAAGGGTTAACACACACCATGTAGTGTTTAGGGTTTAGGGTTTAGGGCTTAGGGTTATATCCTATATTGGACCCAAGAGTAACCCAGGAATAACAAGTACTGGGGCAAAAGGGCACCTTTTTTTGGGGTTGGTCACTGTATAACGGAACCTTGAACCAAAAAACGGGAAAATAGGGCCCCAACAAAAAGCACATAAGAAAAAATTAGGGTAGGGATATCCCATACACAACCCCCTTATAATGAAGCCCAATGAGGTAGGGATATCCCTATAAAATGCTTATGCTTATGTCCTTTTGGGGCACTGGGCTACCGTCTGGCGGTCTTTGCTACATTGCGGGGTCCCTTACGGTTCCCCACTGCCGGAGATGTTGTTGATGTGTATGGGCACCTAGCCCAAGTCCCCCAACACCCTCAACCGCAAACATGTAGGCTTGCGGAGCAACAGGGTTTAGTGCACGAGAAGGGCCCCTTGAACCCCCTAAACCCTAAACCCTAAACCCTAAACCCTAAACCCTAAACCCCAAACAGGCCCCTGGAACAACCTTCCTCTGTCGCCCATCATGGGTTCAGCTCTCAGCTTCCGAAACCTGGTCTTGCTCAGCTCCCAGGCCTCCCGCCCCCCCCCGTTTAGGGTTTAGGGTTTAGGGTTTAGGGTTTAGGGTTTAGGGTTTAGGGTTTAGGGTTTAGGGTTTAGGGTTTAGGGTTTAGGGTTTCCTCCCCCTCCCCCCCCCCAGGTGACGGTTCAGGGCTTCGAGTTTTAAGGGTGTTAGGGGTTTCGGGTTGAGGGGCTTAGGGTTATAACTTTTTTCTAGGGTTTAGGGTTAAGGGTTTAGGGTTTAGGGTTGAGGGCCTAGGGTTCAGGGTTCAGGGTTTGAGTAGAAAGCCAACATCAGAGAGCGCAGATTGCAAGTTCTGACTATGCACATCGTCAACTCGGAGAACCCCAAATCATCGTCAAATGGGAGCATGTACCAACCAACCCCAATGCAACAAACGAATGCTGGAACACCACATGCAGAAGGGCCCGTACTTCGGATCACTATAACGGAGGGCAAGGGACCCTACTAACAAGTTTTGGTTCCAACCTGAGATAGAGGGGTTTAGGGTTTAGGGTTCAGGGTTTTTAAGGCATGTGCGCACACGCGGCCTTGTCCAGGCTTTCAAAGGGGTTTTCAAGCATCATTTTAAGGGCTTGAGCTTCTGGATTGCAGGGCTCAGGGCGGGAGTGTTCCGGGTCTCAGACTGGCAGCCAGGCTCCGCTATGCAGTGCGGCGTACCTCTGCGCGCAAAATCGCTCTCAAACCACTCGTCTCAGGGTTTTTCCTCTACGATCATTTATTCCAGTTCTTTATTCCATGTGCCGCAGCACGTGAGCAACTGCCGGGTGCGAAGTTTAGGGTTTATAGGGTTTAGGGTTTAGGGTTTAGGGTTTAGGGTTTATAGGGTTTAGGGTTTAGGGTTTAGGGTTTCCCCCAAACCAATCAGCCCGAAACTCCCACACGCATCACGGCGCCTACGTGAGTTTTGCTGAGGCTGCTCGGAGACTTCAGGCGGGTAGGACTTAGATGCTCTAAACACAAGATCGCGAAGATGACCTTGTTCTCCCTTTAGCACACTAAGTCACGAAGCCAAGCACACATGCGGAGACTGATGTGACTATCCAGGGTACCCCTAAACCCTAAACCCTAAACCCGAATACCCCGGAATTCTCAAGAGGGTCCCTAGGGGCGGCTCCATATCTGAGAACTCCAATCGAGCTGGCTCTCGTGAATATAGCTTAACTATATACATAATACGTTGTACACATGTATATACATAGGCATGCGTATTCCTATTCAAGGACATGTTCGGTAATGTTGAAGGTGCCTCGCTTGAGCCGCTTGTCGAGAGATCCCCATCCGTCAGTGCCTTGAAACGAAGCCCTCAACCTCTTCCACCTTTCCCTGAACGCTCAGCTTTGGTTGCCATTCTGTTGGGGGAGCTTGTCGTACCCAAGGAAACTAGTCGTGTATTCCGGCAGCGGCTGCTCAGGTCGGAAAAAAAGGCGGCAGCCGAGCTTTCAAACGCATCTGCGGCAGGCAGGCTGATATCCAAAGGGGTCTCAGTGGAGGGCCTGCCTGACCCGGCGAGTGGGCCGCGTTGCCGGCCGCAGTAAGCGGAGGAGATTCGCAGTGGTTCGTCCACGAGCACCCCTGACCCTGTACCCTGCACCCCACATGTACAGACATACATATGTACATGTATACATACGTATAGATGTACGTCTATACCCATATACGTATATGCATATATGCATATATGCATATATGCACATCATTTGCACATCTACATTCACGTGTACTATTTTTTGCATATGTACATATATAGATATGTACATATGCACATATGTACATATATACAGATATACAGATATAACAGATATACAGATATAACAGATATACAGATATACAGATATACAGACATACAGATATACAGATATACATATATATATATATATATATGTATATACATATATACATATATACATATATACATCTATACATATATTATATATACAAATACACATGTCTACATATGTGTGTGCGCGTGTGCGAAATAGTCCGCAGGTTTTTGCTGGCCATATTTGTTCGACATGCCCTTCGAAGTCTCGATACCTGCTGAGGTGAAGCACTCGCAGGGCAGCTGGGAGCTTGCGTGAGCTTGCGGTTGCTTTCGCATGCGTGGCGTTGTGACTCTTAAGCTCCCCAACCCCTAAACCGTAAACCCTGAACCCCTAAACCCTGAACCCCAAACCCTAAGCCCTGAACCTCGATTCCATCTTCCTCCGACTTTTCAAAAAAGAAGCAAAGACTGCGGGGCACGCCACGGCTCTGTGCAGCTGCTACGACGATAAAACCGACACTTCGCAGGGCCTTTGCGGACCCAGCCAGCGAGTAGCACCTAAACCCACAACCCAAAACCCAAAGCCCAAAACCCAAAACCCACAACCCAAAACCCAAAAGCCTAAAGCCCAAAGCCCAAAGCCTAAAGCCTAAAGCCTAAAGCCTAAACGCTAACCCTAAACCTTAACCCTAACCCTAAACCCTAAACCCTAAACCCCAAACCCCAAACCCTAAACCCTAAACCCTCCGCCCCAAAAAACACTCCGAGCCCTAAATCCTTTGAAGATGAAGACAAAAAAAAACTTCAGCTCGGAAGGGGTCCAGGGTTTAGGGATTTAGGGTTTACAGAGCCATATCTTCGGCTCTGGCCCGAATTGGGGGTTTCCGAAAATAGGACCCTAAACCATAAACTCTAAACCCGATGGAGTACCTCTTGCGGTAGGTCCCTTTCAGGGGGCTCTCTTCTGCCTGGGGTGTATAAAAGGGGTGCCCCCCCAAATTGTCGTAAACCCCCCCATATCTTCGTTGTAGTTTAGGGAACCCACCCAGTATAGGTTTTAGGGCAAAAGGGGTACCACGAATTTCGAGAAATACCCAATTAGGTGGTTCTCACAAAGCTCCAGTGGGATTCCAAGGCCTCAGGATTTAGGGTTATTATACATATGTTTGTATACGAATGTGTGATTGTGCTCATGCCCCTCGTATTCCGACTACTTTAAGCATTCATACTACTACCTGGGTTTGTCATTTTGGATATGGGAAACCCTGAACCCTAAACTCTAAACCCTAAACCCTGAACCCTGCTATAATTGGGGTTCGAGGTCGAGGGTTCGGGTCTGGGAGGCTGTGGGAAGGGTTTAGGGTTTAGGGTTTAGGGTTTAGGGTTTAGGGTTTAGGGTTTAGGGTTTAGGGTTTAGGGTTTAGGGTTTAGGGTTTAGGGTTTAGGGTTTAGGGTTTAGGGTCGACCCCGAACCTGACGAGCCACAAAATACAAGCCGGCGAATCGGTTACTTGGAGGTTCATGAATACTAGTTCCAGCAGGGGTATGGTTTAGCTAGACCCGGGAGTAACCTAGGAATACAAAAAGGGTACCCTTTTTGGATTTAAGTGGGAATTATAAGGGAACTCCAACCCGAAAAAAAGGAAAACATGGGCCTACTCCCGACTTGCAAGCTCCCCCTAAGTCTTCGAAGTAGGAAGCAAGGCAGACGTCTGGTTGGGGTTCTAAGTGAGCCTCCATGAACCT
>CAJNDS010000148.1:103506-181006 GCA_905221605.1 Symbiodinium natans
AAGGGGGAACATCCCAACCTACACTTACACCGGAAGTCCTATGCCCCAAAAACCCTAAAGCCTAAACCTAACTAGGGTTTTGGGTTTAGGGTTTAGGGTTTAGGGCTGTTTGGGGTTTAGGGCCCTAAACCCTAAACCCTAAACCCTAAACCCTGAACCCTAAACAATAAAGGCTTTGGGGCGAACATCCGCCACCCGAAGCCACCACGAAGCTTGAAACTGGCCCCAAATCTATAGGGTTCTTAAGGGAGGGGGGTTTAGGGTTTAGGGTTTGGGGTTTGGGGTTTAGGGTTTAGGGTTTAGGGTTTAGCATGGGGGGTAGGTACCTAGGGAGCGCTATAGGGAAGCTTAGGGAGCCTTAGGGAGTAGTAGGGAGTATTAGGGGACCTTGGGCTGCATACCCCTTGAAACCCCCCTCTTTTCAGAACCCTATAACAAGTCTCCCGCCCCACCCCCCCCCCCCCGCACCCGCAAGCTGAGACCAGGGACGCCGGATAGATCCTGGCACGCGCAGGGGAAGACCCAAACCCTAAACCCCCAAACCCTACCCCCGCCCCCCCAAAACCCTCCAGAACCCTTGAAGTGCAAAAACCCCCCAAAAATCCCAAGCCCAACGCCCCCAAACCCTCCAAAACCCTCCAAAACCCGCCAAAAACTCTCAAACCCTCAAAGCCCAAAACCCCCAAAACTCCAAAGCTCCAAGTCCTGAACGCCCCAAAAGCCCCAGCGCACACCACGCACTAAGGGAGGTTCATCCAAATGAGACAGCACCCTGCAGCGACACCCTTGAAAAAAAAACAAGGGTTTCGGGTTTAGGGGACGACCGTCTGACGACCCCCCCCCGACCCAGCAAGGGCTTCGGGCTTTGACACCTTTAGGGCTTTAGGGCCTATAGGGTCCAGATACCCCTTTCGGGCCCAAGATCCCCCATGAGACTGGGTAGAGAAGATGGGTCACGACTTCTTGCATGACTTCTACCCAAGCCCTGCCTGCGCGTGAAAGCCCCGGAAACCCTGTGAGTCAGAGCCCGGAACTCCCAAACCACCAACGCCAACACAAGCCTTGCCAGCTCGACCAACCATCTAGACCTACTTGGCGGTTCATGGGTACGAATGATCAGAATTATCACTGTACGTATAATCCCCCTAAGTTCCTAAGTCTTCTAACTAGGGTAGAAGTAGACTGACAGTTCGGGTTACAAGTACCCATGAACCTCCAAGTAGTGAAGATGGCACACAGGTTATGAGAGAGCGAAGCATGAGAAACCAAGAACAACCCGCAGAAGGTGGCTTTGCACGACGCAACAAGACCGGCGTCCTCACACAGTGGTTGCGCGGGCAAACCTGGACAGCGCCACAAGCAGGCTGGGACGCTTCCGGGGGGGTGGGGGCCGAACAAGGAGGCCTTAGTACCTTAGAATAGGGTTCATGCCTTTTCCGACCCCTTTACTATACCAAGACTCAAAGCCACTAATTCTCCTCCTGCCCCGTGATCGCTTTAAGGGAGGGGGGCGCTTCCAAAACTTGAGGTAAAGGGTCCGATCGCACACACGATCCTGAAAAGCGGCTATATACATATATACATATACCACAACCATATACATATACATTATACATTATACATTATACGCTATACATTATACATTGTACATCATACATTATACATATACACATATACATATATACATATACATATATATACACACACATATACATATGTATATATCAAAATATACATCAGGTATACATACATACACCTTTTGCAGCCAACCCTAAACCCGAATCCCTAGACCACATACATGCATATATATATATATATATATATATATGTATATCTTTATTTATATTTATTTATTTATATATTTATATGTACCAAACTCCAGAATCCCCCAAGGCCTATGAACCTGTTTGAAGCTTCATTCATGGGGTAGTATTGAGGTTGTAGCAGGGGTTGTAACTGGCCATGCTCCCTAAACCCTGAACCCTAAACCCTAAGCCTATTTGAGGGCTGCAGATGCAACTATCCATGAACCAAGGGTTCCAGTCTAGGTTTTTGTGGGCCTTCGGGCTTCAGAAACTTGGGGTCCGGGGGCGGAGCGCAGGGTTTAGGGTTTAGGGTTTAGGGTTTAGGGTTTAGGGTTTAGGGTTTAGGGTTTAGGGTTTAGGGTTTAGGGTTTAGGGTTTAGGGTTTAGGTTTGGGGCTTAGGGTTTAGGGTGGGCTCACGGGATCTAGGAAGGGGCTCGGAGCCTACTAAAAGTCCGAATGCCCCCCGCCCAAAACGAGGCGTCAGTGAATTATCCCTACCTGAACAACCCCAAAAAACTACTTTGTTGTAGGTTACCAAAGAATCCTATAAGGTAATGTAGGTTTTTGGGTTCTTAAGGTACACTACTTTGTTGTAGGTTGCCAAAAAGTCCTATAAGGTAATGTAGGTTTTTGGGTTCTTCAGGTGCAGCCTACCTGAAGGCCCCAGTGTAGTTCCTTTCCTTGGGTCAGTTCTAGGGGCTTCTAGTATACTACACCAAAAAGGTACATGGCATGAGGACCCCAAACCCTAAGCCCGAAACCCTGAACCCTGAACCCTAAACCCTGAACCCTGAACCCTAAACCCTAAACCCTAAACCCTGAACCCTGAACCCTAAACCCTAAACACTTCACCCCCAGGGGTGCCTCTGGGGTGGTGCTCCCCACTCCTCGTCGTCCTGACAACGGACACCGGTAGGGGTTTAGGGTTTAGGGTTTAGGGATGAGGGTTTAGGCTTCAGGGCGCAGGAAGCTTGCTTGAAGGTTTAGGAAATTTGCCTTGGGGCTTAGGGTGCAGGAAGTTTAGGGTACAGGGCGCAGAAAGTTCAGCGTTTGGTTAATGAAGTTTTTTTCTGAAGACTCTTCTGTGGGAGCCTGATGTCTGCCTTGATGAGGGACCAAGGTGTGAACTCCTTCAATTGAGGGGTGGCGGAGCTCCTTGTTGTCAGGGACCCTAAACCCTAAACCCTAAACCCTAAACCCTAAACGCTGAACCCCTAAACCCTAAACCCTAAAATGCCCCCCCTAAACCCCAACAAACTCCCCTTGCCTCCTTCTGCGCACGGAAGCAAGCGAAGGCGCCAAAGCCGAGTCGTACTTGAAGCGCGGCTTTGAGCTTGTCTGCGGAGGAGGGTTTTAGGGTTTAGGGTTTAGGGTTTAGGGTTTAGGTGTGAAGGCTCAGGGAGCTTCGTAAGCAAGTCATAAGCAGTACCCCAAGTGGAGCCCTCTTCTGTGCACATCACCTGGGTCTGAAGACTACTTCCTGCCGAGAATGGGAGAAGGTTCCTAAACCCTGACCCTGAACCCTAAACCCTAAACCCCGACACCCCTAAACCCCTAAACCCCTAAACCCCTACACCCCTAAACCCCTACACCCCTAAACCCCTAAACCCCTAAACCCCTAAACCCTAAACCCTAAACCCTAGACCCTAAACCTGAGCGGATGGATCCTTGGCACGGCTTCCCTCAACCCTAAACCCTAAACCCTTCTGCGTGGAAGGGGTTTGACACAGAAGCGTTTGAACCAGCCCGATCCCCGATGATGAATTCGTTTTTGAGGCGTCGTTCTGTCGCTGTTAGCATGCCCAACCATCGAAATTTTTGTAGGGTTGTTAACGGAGGGGGGTTCAAGGAGGGTATATAACCCTAGGTATTGAACCCCCCCCTCCCCTCCCCTCCCCTTAAGAACCCTATGAAGAGCCAGAGCGTCCGAACCAGCTTATCTTGCATGACATGTGATAACAATCAATTCTCGCGAGCGGGTGTTCCTGCGGCCTAGAACAAGTATTTGGTGACCACAAAACAAAGAACTTAGCAACCACCAAAAAAACAAACCTTTCACTAGCAGCCGCAAAAAGACAAAAGACTGTCCACACCATGAAGCGCACCGCCTTTGCCATCCAGTATTCAATTAGCACCTTGACTACGGTGTCTGCACCATATCCCTGAATCCCTGATTTAAGGATCCTTGCACTTGTAGGTGGGATCCGCATAAGATATAAGGAATCTTCCGTTTTGAAGGGATACTGAGATTTGGAGCCTTGGGGCGAGGAAGGCAGGTTTCATCAGGGTTGCAGTTTGGTGGGGGCCCTTGGCTCAAATCACGAAATGCCTCGCGTGCTGACCACACTCTTCGCGTTCTTCCCGAAGAACTCGTGTCGCACCAGCCTGTGATGAGTTATTGTGAGAAGAAAACAAAACCTTACACTAAGCAAGAAGGAACAGATATGGCCCCAAGAAGGACACTCATCTAAAGCAAGCCCTATATTGTCCAGGGGCGAAGAGGGGGGATGGGGCTCGGATGCGCATACGTTGCACTACCTTGCGCCTTACATTGCTGACCCGAGTTTGCAAGTGAAAGGCACACTCTCAACCCGAAGCCCTCAACCCTCAACCCTCAACCCTAAACCCTCAACCGTAAACCCTGAACCCGATAAAGGCCAATTCAGAAGAGCCGCTGATGGGCGGTGGGTCGATCCTGCCTTCGCAAGCCGGGGGTAACGTGAATCAAGGCTCAAGGAACACTCCTGCCCCAAACACCTGCCCCCCTACCCGCCCCTCCAAAAAAAGCTATATATATATGTATATATATATATGCATATATATATATAAGAAGAAGCAGAAGAAGAATGAACAACACATGATGATGATGATGATGATGATGATAATGACAAAATGTATTATGGTAATAATAATCGTAATACCCTAAACCCACCCGAAGCTGCATTGTCCCAATCTTGGTCGCCCGGTAGCCCCATGAGAATCTTGCACATTATTTATTTATCTATTTATTTTTTATTCATTATAATTTTGTTCAGTCTGATTCTATTTATAATAATAATTACTATGAAATAATATATATATATATATATGTATTTATGCATGTGTTTTTTTGTTTTAAATTGGGGGCGGGGCTTGTCAGGTTTGCTGGATCCACGAGTGACCTAGGCATAAAAAGGGTGCCCTTGTTTGGATCAAAAGGGTATCTAAGAGAGTCTAAGCCCTTAACAAACATGGGCATAAGGGCTTACGCTGGGTCCTGGTTTACAAGGGAACCGACCAAGCGAGAGTTGCCTGACACCCTACGCCCTAAAGGCATGTTCAGGGTTCAGGATTATCAGATTCCGAACACACGCCGTTCAGTGCCAGCGGCATCTCGCGCGACATCAGCTCTCTGACCAAAGCCTCGCCATCATTTGCTTGAAGACGGGGTTTAGGAAGTTTGGGCTTTTGGGAAGTCTAGGGTTCAGGGTTCAGGGTTCAGGGTTCAGGGTTCAGGGTTCAGGGTTCAGGGTTCAGGGTTCAGGGTTTAGGAAGTTTCGGGTGTAGGAAGTTTAGGGTGTAGGCCCAAACCCTAAACCCCAAACAGTCAGCTGCTCTTGGTACCTGATTAGTTGCCCGGGCCTCGCCACCCCCTCCCCTCCCCCCGCCACAAAAAAAAGGACCCTAAACCCTAAACCCTAAAGCCTAAACCCTAAACCCTAAAAACAAAAAAACAAGCAGAGGCTCTCCTGGGCTTGGGGCTCAGGCGCTGAGCTAGCAGGAGAGGGCTCCCCTTCAGTTCTGTGGTTGAGGGCTGAGGCATTAGGGATGAGGCTCTACAGGGTTTGTGGGGCTTGGAGGCTTTAGGCGGTTTACAGGGTTTATGGGGTTTGTAGGGTTTATGGAGTTTATGGGGTTTCGGATTGAACTTGGCTTGGCACGAAGGCTCCGTTTCACCTGGGGATATGAACTTCAGCTCGGCTCAAGTGGGGTTTACCGGTGTAGGACTCTAAGCCTTACAAGGGTACCCCTTATGTGCCACTGAGAAGCATTATACAAACTAAGAGCCCATACTTCAGAACCCTTTAAAAGGAGGCCAAGGACCATATTACGGGCGCATGAAACTACTAACGGAGCCTATCCAGGAATCCAGGAACCCTGAGGAGCCCATGTGCCTAAACAGGGTCGCCCTAAACCCTAAACCCCCTAAACCCCCTAAACCCTGAACCCAACCCTAAACCCTGGAGTCCGAAGCCTAAACTAAACCTCCAGGAAGGAAACCCCATGCACCCCCAAGAAGGCCTGAGACGCAATAGCCGACCCTCCCCCCCCTCCCACCCCCCCGTAAACCCTGCACCCTCAACCCCAAGCGCTCCCCACTCAACCCGTAAGCCCTTTAGGGTTTAGGGTTTAGGGTTCAGGGTTCAGGGTTTGGGGTTTGGGGTTTGGGGGTTGGGGTTTGCGGTTTGGGGTTTGGGGTTTGGGGTTTGGGGTTTGGGGCTCGCTGTGATAGGGCGTAGATGCTGTGAAGGTTAGGTTTTGGATCAGGCCCGATTGTGGAGGGCCATCTAACACTTTTCTCCCACCACACGCCGTCCAGGCGGCAAGGCCACACAAACCTATTCCGTTTAGGGTTTAGGCCTAAACTCAAGGCAACAGTCCACTTCTAAAAACTTATTCAGCTTCATGACGTTCGGGGTCTGGGGGTTACCCCCCCCCCCCCAACCCCTGTTCCTGGAAGGTGCTGGCATTTTCGGGGGGATTAGGGTATGGACTTCATTATAAGGGACCAGTACTGGTCCCGAGGAGAACGTTCTCCGGTTCGGGGCCCATCGACCCCCGAGCTGCGGGAGGCGGGCGAGCGACCTGGGTCGGCTTGCGCCATCGAGGTCGAAGGGCTTAAGCGCCGCCCCCCAACGTAGGGGGGCGGCCTAGGCCCTGAGTTTAGGGTTTGGGGTTTGGGGTTTAGGGTAAGTAAGGGTTGAGAACCCAAAGCAAGCCCTAGGCAGCAAGGACCCTGACATCTCCCATATGTTAGACTCCAGCGCCTTAGCGCTCTCTGGTCGGTCTGGCAGAACCTGTCTTGCTCTGACTTAGTTGCTGAGTTCATAAGTTAAGCCCCCAAAAAAGTGTACACTTCAGGAGATGATGGTATCCCCAAAATGTCCCAAAATGTGTAAAGTGTAACCATTCAGCTGCTAAGTTGAGGCTGAGGACTTGCAAGGCGCCAAAAAGCCTGAAGCCCGAAAGCCCTCAACGCCCTTGTTTTCGCTGTTCTTCGTTTCGTGCCAAACCCTATAAACCCTAGACCCTACACCCTACCGTACCCTCGAAACAAGCCTAGACCCTAAACCCTGAACCCTGAGCCTTGGACCCTACATCTAACCCTCTGCACGAGTAGTTGCTAGGCAGGGCTCTGGAGCTTTGTAGGTTCTTAAGCAGGCGAGAAACAGAATCGGACCCGAAAACCCCCTTAACCCCCGAACCCCTAAACCCTAAACCCTCAACCCCCAAACCCTAAACCCTAAACCCTCGACCCCCAAACCCCCTGTCCAATGCCATCTTAAGTCGGCCGTTTTCGAGCCTCTTGCGGGCTTGGGGGGGGGGGTTCGGAGTCGAGCTAGCTTGCCCATCAAGAAAGCCTAAAGGAATGGATGAGGGGTTTAGGGTTTAGGGTTTGGGGGTTTAGGCTATGGGTTTAGGGTTTAGGGTGAAAAAAGATAAACACAGCCCCTTGCCCCTAAGAACTCAACCCACGTGGCACCTCCGATTTCCTCTGATAGGGAGGGTCGATGTTGCCTGGCGGACAGGGGCTTCTCCATATGGGTCTGGGGTCTAGGGTTTAGGGTTTAGGGTTTCGAACCTAAACCCTAAACCCTAAACCCTAAACCCTAATCCCTAATCCCTAATAAACCCTAAACCCTAAAAACCCCTCAACCCCCTAAACCCCTCAACTTAGGGTTGTTACATGGTCCCTTGATATGGGCCCTTCAAAAGGGAGCCCGTAGACACCCCTTATCTACCCTATACAACCCAAGGGCCCATACATCAGAACCCTTTCAAGAGGTTAAGGGACCGTACCAAGGGACCACGAAGTTTACTACCCTTAGAGCCTACCCAAAGGCTCCTCTGTCGTACCTTTTTGGGGTAGTATACTAGAATACCCTATAGCTAACCCACAAAGGAACTACATTGGAGCCTTCAGGTAAAGTCCCCAAAGCCCCTAAGCCTTAAGTCAAGCCGCAGCCTGCAACATAGCGGGGGCATAGGGTCGCCCTTCATCCTACACTCATCCCCCACCCCCCCCCCCCCCGGCCCTCTACACATGCTGCCTTGCTACATCCATAGCTACGCATTCCTCAAGAGGGGCGCCTAAACTCTACACACCACAACCCTTAGAGGTTCCCTCTATGGCCCTAAACCCGAAACCCTTACCCCTAAACCCCAAACCCCAACCCCCAAACCCGAAACCCGAAACCCTAAACCCTAAACCCGAAACATCAAACGGAAAACCCGAAAGCCGGCGCCTGTCACGATGGCCATCTTTACATGCTCCCGAGTCATGGTCGACGGCCCTGAGCATCAAGCAACAGTGGCTGCCCCCCTTTAGGGTTTAGGGTTTAGGGTTTCGGGGCCTCGGCGCCCCTGAGCCCTAACAGAAAGGACTGTTGTGAGGCGCAGTTTAGGGTTTAGGGTTTAGGGTTTAGGGTTTAGGGTTTAGGGTTTAGGGTTTAGGGTTTAGGGTTTAGGGTTTAGGGTTTAGGGTTTAGGGTTTAGGGAACCCTAACCCTAATCCCTAAACCTCATGTGGGAAGCCAAAGGAAGACAACAAGCGCCCAGTCTGGGTCACAGGCCATCTGGGCGCAGAACCGAAAACCGGTAGAGTTTGCTCGAGCCCGGTTTTTCTCTGGCTTTCGGGCGGATAAAAAAATGAGAGCGAGAGGGGGGGGGGGGGAGGGGCTGAACAGGCCTGAGCTCTGATTCCGGAGAGGTCCCTGAGCCTTGCTGGACCACCCTAAACCCTAAACCCTAAACCCTAAACCCTAAACCCTAAACCCTAAACCCTAAACGCCCTAAACCCTAAACGCCCTAAACCCAACTCTGGGCCCTAAGAGCTCAAACGACATCAGGAACCCTAAGAGAACGTTTAAAAAAAAAAACTCAAAAGCCTCAAGAGCCTTAACAGAACCCTAAAGCAAGCCAGAAAACCCCTTACAAACCCTTATCATTTCTTTAGAAAGCTTAAAGGCTGAAGAACCACGAAGCCGACCCAAACCCCAAACCAAGTGGCTGTATGGGTAGTCGCCAAAGGTCATCAGATAGAGCCTTGACTGTTTTAGGGTTACACTGCTTTAGGGGTTTCAGGGTTGGTGTTTAGGCTTTCACAAAGGCGACGCCGAAGGTTACCTTTGAGCAATGCGCCAATAAGCAGGGTCACGACTAGATTTAGGAGCAACCTAGGAACAAAAAGGGTACCTTCTTTTGGTTTTAAGGGGATTAGAAGGGAACCCCAACCCCCAAAGAATTAGGAGTAACCTAGGAACAAAAAGGGTACCTGCTTTTGGTTTTAAGGGGAACAAAAAGGGTGCCTTCTTTTGGTTTTAAGGGGGATTCTAAGGGAACCCCAACCCCCAAAGAAAGAGATAGGGCCTACTCCGGATCCTAGACGAGGTACCAGGGTGTGACACCTGCGACAGCCGACCAATGACACAGCGAAGCAATGCAACCCCCGCACCCACGCAGCAAGAATGATTGTAAGGGCCTGAACAAATTTTATATAAAGGCGTTTTTTGTTTTGATTTTTTTTTTTTTTTGGCGGGGGGGGGGGGGTTCTTTTATGATTACAAAGGGAACATATAAGGGAATGCCATTAGCAATTATTCCGACCCCCATATTCCGGCATCCTCGGTGAAACACGCGAAGGCAACTGGAGGGTTTAGGGTTTAGGGCCTAAGGCTCAGGGTTTAGGGGAGGCAATCTGGCTTTTTGATGTGGAACCTTAAGCGTCAAGACCGCTGCAATTTTCAGTGTGAGCGCAGCCAAGGACAAAGAGCTCACACTAATTATGTCTTGATGTATATATACAACATCACCAACAATTGATCAGATTACTTATTACTATTGATAATCTTGCTTTTGCTTAGAAGAACAGCGCAGGCCTTCCCTAGCGCAGTGCAGGGAACCACGAGATGAGAGCCGCAAGGCAACCACATGGTCCAGAACATCATAACAAGGTCACCCTTTTTTGGGTTGGTTACTTTTGGGTTGGTTACTATTTAAAAAGGGGCCATGAACACAAAGAAAGGGTAAGGGTAGCATTGGGCTAACAAGGCAATCATCGGATTCAAAAAGGCCGAATGAACGCCGACGGTTTCTACAACACGTCTTTTGTGCCCAGACACACTCAGAGCTCTTAATGCAGCTTGAACTTGGGTACTTTCAGGGCTTAACGCGGGCATTTCCCTGAAATAGATACTCCTTTCCATCCCCGAGCTAGGACATGTGGACCAGATAGAACAAGTAAAAAAAGGGGGAAAATCTACACCCCCTCGGGCTTAAGGTTGAGGGATTTGTGGTTTGAGGTTTGGGGTTTTCGGGACTCAGGGCCTCTGGGACATTCGGGCTAGGCACACACACCACAAACAAACACCAACAAGTACAAGGAACCCTAAACCCTAAACCCTAAACCCTAAACCCTAAACCCTAAACCCTAAACCCTAAACCCTAAACCCTAAACCCTAAACCTAAATCCTACAAGCTTAAGCCTAAATCCTATAAGCTTAAGCTCAGTCGAAGTTCGTGGCACCGAAAGACCACATGTCTGTACCTCGGCAGGCTCGGAACTTCGCACACAGCAGGGCCTGAAAGCTCCCAAGGTTTAGGGTTTAGGGTTTAGGGTTTAGGGTTTAGGGTTTAGGGTTTAGGGTTTCGGGTTTCGGGTTTAGGGTTTAGGGTTTCGGGTTTCGGGTTTAGGGTTTAGGGTTTAGGGTTTAGGGGGTTTAGGGTTTAGGGTGCAAAGGCAGGTGTTGAGACTTGACAGGTTTACCTGAAGGCTCCAATGTCGTTCCTTTTTGGGCTAGTTACAGCGTATTCTAGTATCCTACCCCAAAAAGGTCCTACACAGGAGCCGTTGGGTAGGGTTTCGGGGGGAGGCTGCCTTCCTCGTCGACGCTGCTTCGAGGGAGATGCGTTCCGAGGTGCAGTTAGGGTTTAGGGTCAGGGCTTCTGTGCTCTCTAAGGCTTCTAGGGCTTCGAGGATTTATGCGGCTTCTAGGGCTTCTAGAATTTCCAGGGTTTCTAATTTTACCAGGGTTGCCACTGGGGCTTTTTGAGGCTTATGGGGTCAGGGACTTCTTGCTTACCCAGAGGGTCCATGTGCCCATATAGTATATACTTGGCACCTTTTAAGGCCCAAGTATATACTACATATAGGTACATGGACCCTTAGGGTTACCAGAAACCCAAACCCTAAACCCTAAACCCTAAACCCTAAACCCTAAACCCTAGCTCTAAACGGATCCAGAACCAAGGCACTGAAAGTGTGCCCGGCGGCAGAGGCCATCTCCGGAGACATGAACGGCAACGTCCCATAGCGCCCTGACAAGGTGGTTTAGGGTTTAGGGTACAGGGTATAGGGTTTAGGGTTTAGGGTTTTGCGTTTAGGGTTTAGGGTTTACGGTTTAGGGTTTAGAGCTTTAAGGGTTTAGTGTTTAGGGTTTAGGGTAGGGTTTTAGGGTTTCCGGTTCAAGGGTTTAGGGTTTGAGGGTGCATTGGGTACCGTTAGGCACCCCATTTCACCAGAGACCCAACCCGCCCCCCCCCCCCCCCCCCAACAAAAAAAGGGAAAACAAGAAAACAAGGACAGGGGCGGGTTTCGCACGGCACACATTTCAAACGCCAGAAGTTGTTCAAAGGTATCCCGCATTACGCCGCCAAAGTGTAGCCCAAGAGCCTAAGACCCAAAACGAGTTTATGGCTTGGGTTTCAGGGTCAGAAGGCAGGGTTTAGGGTTTAGGGTTTAGGGTTTAGGGATTTAGTTTAGGGGTTAGGCAGTATCTGCGGGATCAACTTCAAAGTTTTTCTAGAGGTTGAACCCTAAATCCCTAAAACCCCATACGAAGCCCTTAACCAGCAGCCCCAAACCCTGAACCCTCTAAACCCTAAGCTCTTCCAGACCCCAAGTCAAGCCCTCGACGCTAAAAAGGAGTTCAACCCTAAACTCAACCCTCTAAACCTTCTAAACTCCCTAAACCCCCTAAACCCTCCAAACCCCTAAACTCCCTGGATCCCTAAACCCCCTAAACCCCTAAAACCCCTGGACTTGACCCTCTAAACCTCCGAAACTTAACCCTCGAACACCCTCCTAAACCCTAAAGCCTCAACCCTACCCGGCAAGGGTCTAAACCGTAACCGTTTCACCTCGTTCATGGTTGGGATAATCGGTAACTTAAAATTTCTATTCCTTATTGAAGTTAAGTATCCTTTACAACGTGAAATGTTACCCACGATCACAAAGTAACAGGAAGACCCTCCTAAACCCTAAACCCTAAACCCTAAACGCTAACCCCTAAACCCTAAACCCTACCCCGGCAACAACCACCACAACCCTCGATGGCTTCGCCCCCCAGGTTCCCTAAACCCTAAACCCTAAACCCTAAACCCTAAACCCTAAAAAGTTTCCGCCTGGCAGGAGCTCTCCTTTGGGAGCCACAGCGGCCAGGCCAAAGTCGCACAGCTTCCTGGGGGGCTTTTGGGGTTTAGGGTTTAGGGTTCAGGGTTGAGGGTGTAGGGTTTAGGGTTCAGGGTTCAGGGTTGAGGGTTGAGGGCTTAGGGTTTAGGGTTCAGGGTTCAGGGTTGAGGGTTCATGGTTTAGGGTTCAGGGTTCGGGGTTTAGGGTTGAGGGTTGAGGGTGTAGGGTTTAGGGTTTAGGGTTTCGGGCTTAGGGTTTCCGGTTTGGGGTTTGGGGTTTAGGGTTCAGGGTTTAGGGCTGAGGGGCTTCAGGAGCTTGTGGGACTGTGGGCCTTAAGAGGTTTGGGTATGAGGGTTTAGGGTTTAGGGTTTAGGGTTTAGGGTTTAGGGTTTAGGGTTTAGGGTTTAGGGTTTAGGGACGGTTGTAGAGGGCTTCCTAGGGCTTATGGGGCTCTAGGTTTCCGGACGGTGCACGAATTTACTTGTTTTGCTGGGGGGGGGGGGGGGGGTTCCTCTCTTCCCCTGTTGCGCTTTGGCTTTGTGGGCTGATTTCGGCCGGGCAGAGGGAGGGAGGGAGCGGGAGGGAGAGGGGAGAAGGATGGAGGGGGGGGATGAGGGAGAAAGGGGGAGGCTTGTTGTTTGTTATGATATTATTTTTTCCTTGCTTTTATCTCTGTTGAAGTGTTTTGTTTTTTTTTCACACGGGCTGTGAGAGCTTTAGCGTTTTCAAGCTTTTGGGGTTTCTGGGTGTAGCGTTTAGAGGTCGGGTTTTGGGATTTATACGCTGCCCAGCGATCCCGGCATAACTGTAAGGCTTCTTCCTGTAGTTACATGGTCCCTTAATATGGGCCCTTACAAGGGGACCCCCCTTATTTACCCCTACATGCCGTATACAACCCACGACCCCATACTTCAGAACCCTTTTCAAAGGAGGTAGGGGACCACATGACGGGCCCATATAACTACCCTTAGGTTCCTTCCAGGGCTTGGCAGGATCAATCCGTTGCTTGATCCTTCGCGAAACCTCAACCATAAAACCCGAAACCCAAAGAAGCAGACCCCTTTTTCTCACGCCCCTCTTTCGGCAACTAAACGGGAAATCCGGTACCCAGGCACAGACAGAGAGAACCAGAAGGGATCCCAGCCGAGCCAAAAACCGACGCCCAAACCCTAAACCCCAGAACCCAAACCAAAAGCCTCTGCCCTATAAACCCTAAACCCTAAACCCTAAACCCTGAACCCTAAACCGTCAACTGAAAAAAACTGAGCCCTAAGCTCCAAATCCAAAACCCTCGACGCCCTCGACGCCAACAAAAAGAGCACCATTCAGATCACCCGCCTGCCCCTTGGGTTTAGGGTTTAGGGTTTAGGGTTTATAGGGTGTATGTCAGCACATCCCACTGTTGGAAAGTATCCGACCACTTCAACACCTCCCCATCTTGAATTCAAGCCTAAACCCTGACCCTTAACCATTTTCGGGTTTTGGGGTTTGCCCCCGCCCCCCCGCCCCCCTGTCCCCGGATCAAGAATCAGGAAGTTATGGGGTTCGGGGCGTCTAGGCGTTATAGACTTACAGGAGTTCTAAAGAGCTTCGGGTTGTACAGAGTATGTAGACTTATAATATTAAACCCTAAACCCTAAACCCTAAAACCCTAGCCTTAAACCCTAAACCTCTTTACCATATAACCCTAAATGTTAAACACCAATTGGAGAATTTGATCAATTTCTCTTTTTTCACTTGTTTCTACCCCCCCATTGTTCAGCATGGATTGGAGAATTTGATCCATTTCGACCCTGAAATTTTGACCTCTCTAACCCTCCA
This sequence comes from Symbiodinium natans, assembly GCA_905221605.1. Lineage (NCBI taxonomy): Eukaryota > Dinophyceae > Suessiales > Symbiodiniaceae > Symbiodinium > Symbiodinium natans. Next base: position 117,803 of record CAJNDS010000148.1, read on the forward strand.
TGGTTCAGCACAAATAAGAAATTAATAAACTTTCTATTTTCGTAATGTTATGGGATTCTTTGGGCGGGTGGGTTTTGTTCCGTTGCCTGCACACTGCTGGCCTAGTAAATGCTCGAACTTGAGATGCTGAACCCTAAAACCCTAAAACTCGCACAGGGCGGGGGCTTATGAAACGGCACTTTGCAAGACCGAGCCAAGCAGCAAGCCGGTTTTCTTCTCATCCGTAAAGAGGAGGTTTTCCTTGACCCCAAACCCTAAACCCTAAACCCTAAACCCTAAACCCCGAACCCCGAAGCCCTATACCATGTAGACCCTAAGCCCCTGAGCCCCCGACCGGTGGTTGGAACGACTTGGAGCTTCAGGGTACCTAGTAACCCATGATAGGTGCAGGTATAGCCCCACGTATAAGCCCCTCAAGTACCCTAACAGGGTTATCATTGGGACACTAAGTACAGTTATGATTGGGGTACTGGGTACAGTTATGAGTGGGCTACTGAGTTCCATGAAAACTCCAAGTAGGCGTAGGAAAGAGCCCGCAGCAGCTCCGGACGCCCCGAAACCCGAAACCCGAAACCCGAAACCCTAAACCCTAAACCTTAAACCCTAACTCTAAACCCTAAACCCCAAGCACTTCACCCAGCTGCGGGCTTGACGTCGCGATGTACCACTCCGCACTTGTGGATGTGGGCCAAAGCTCGGGCGGCATCCTTGCTTGCGGAGTTGTGCGGCCCTAACCCTAAACCCTAAACCCTAAACCCTAAACCCCAAACCCTAAACCCTAAACCCTAATAACCCCAAACCCGAGTCCCTAAACCCTGGGCCTAGCAACCCCCGAAACTCTACGGCCCTGAGCCCTTGAACGCTCATGAAACCCCAAAGAGCCCTCGGAACGAGGCCCTTTAAGTAGGGCCGTAGGTGCCGGCGAGGAGCACGGCTTTCAGAGATGGGTTTAGGGTTTAGGGTTTAGGGTTTAGGGTTTCGGGTTTAGGGTTTAGGGTTTAGGGTTTGGGGTTTGGGGTTTAGGGTTTAGGGTTTAGGGTTTCGGGTTTAGGGTTTAGGGTTTAGGGTCGGGGTTTAGGGTTTAGGGTTCAGGGTTCAGGGGGAAGGCACCCCATAGGTCCCTGTGCAAGCGGGGCACTGACATGAGCTTTGAAAAAAAATTATCATCGGATGTCAGGACAAACTCGGACGCGTCCATAATGGAGCAGTCGCAAATCCTGGGACTTGCTTGGAGACTGGCTTGGGATATCAGAGGGTTTAGGGGGTTGGGTGTTTAGGGTTTAGGGTTTAGGGTTAGGGTTTAGGGTTTAGGGTTTAGGGTTTAGGGTTTAGGGTTTAGGGTTTAGGGTTTAGGGTTTAGGGTTTAGGGTTTAGGATTCAGACTCGTACCCCTAAGGTTGCACCCCTAAAGGCTTTCCTGAATACACTCCGAGGATGGCCCTTCTACTACACTAGGGTTTAGGGTTTAGGGTTTAGGGTTTAGGTTTTAGGGGGTTCCCCAAACCCAAGGGTACCACCTCGGTAGTCCAAGGTAGTCCCTTGAGGAAGCCTGGCTCAGAACTTCGTTCAAACCTCACCCCTGTGGCTTCCCCAACACGCCCATGCAAGACAAACTCGACACAAAGCATGAGAGCCCAAGCCCTAAACCCTAAACCCTAAACCCTAAACCCTAAAGGACTTTGGGAGTTAGGGCTTTCATCAGTTAACCTTTACGCCCACACCTGCATTCTAGAATTCGTTTAAGGGCCCTCCCCCCCCCAAACAAAATCTGTCCCGAAAAGGCCATGTCAATTTTAGTCACTGCTTGTGATGTATTGCGGGTTCCTTAAAGTAATCCTGAAATGTAAAGAGGCGGAGGGGTGCAGGTGGCATATGCGCCCTTACTTATAAACTCCTCTGCAAGGACACCTTCTACCCCCCAACCAACCTAGGTTGAGGGTTTAGGGTTCAGGGTTCCACGACATGATGCGGCCCAGCTGCTTAGGAGTACCCAAGCAGGAGCCACTATGCACCCCAAGCATGAAACCCCCTAAGCCCTAGCGCAACCTTAACCCGAAGAAGGCACGAGGACCGACGCCGAAAGCCTAAACCCTGGCCCTAAAGAGATTAATGGGACCCCTTTTGGCCTTGTATAAACACTCTGAGAAATATTCTTCCATGCGATCAGTGTAGGGTTTAAGAGGGCTCAGGGTTTAGAGCTTAAGGTACAGGGCTTAGTAAACCCAAGAAGAACACCATGGTAAATCTCTAACATCCCAAGGGCCTTCCCAGGACCTCGAACCCAGAACCCTAAACAGCCTCCCGAGCCCCACATACTTAATCCCGAAACCGGCTCATCACTTCAGGGTCTGAACTACACACCCTAAAGAAGTATCTAGCAACCCTGCCTGAAACCCTAAACCCTAAACCCTAGACCCTAAACCCTAAACCCTAAACCCTAAACCGTAAACCCTAAACCCTAAACCCTAAACCCTAAGCCTTAAACCCTAAACCCTAAACCCTAAACCCTAAACCCTAAACCCTAAACCCTAAACCCTAAACCCCAGCCGGGGCGCTCCATGACAAAATAGAAACGCTTCGATGCTAAGTCCGCAAAGCTCTCCAGAAGTTCCACGACATTCGCGTGCCCTCGGGTTAGGGTTTAGGGTTTAGGGTTTAGGGTTTAGGGTTTAGGGTTTAGGGTTTAGGGTTTAGGGTTTAGGGTTTAGGGTTTAGGGTTTAGGGTTTAGGGTTAGGGTTTAGGTTTAGGGTGTAGGGTGTAGGGTGTAGGGTTTAGGGTTTAGGGTTTAGGGTTTAGGGTTTAGGGTTTAGGGTTTAGGGTTTAGGGTTTAGGGTTTAGGGTTTAGGGGTTAGGGGTTAGGGGTTAGGGGTTAGGGTTTAGGCTTTCCACAAGCAGTGTTTCTGAGTCCTGCATACAGCAGGAGAAGCTACAGTGTATAGTGGTTTCGCACAGCACGGAATCCCTGTGCTAAACCCTCAAATCAAGGCCTCATGCGCCAGAGACTCAGTGATTCAGCCCTAAACCCTAACCCTAAACCCTAAACCCCTAACCCCTGAGCCCTAAGCCCTACGTAAGCCCTAAGCCCCCTAAGCCCCCTAAGCCCCCTAAGCCCCCTAAGCCCCCTAAGCCCCCTAAGCCCCCTAAGCCCCCTAAGCCCCCTAAGCCCCCTAAGCCCCCTAAACCCTACACTATGCGCCGCTGCGTCCTGGGGCCATCCCAGCAAGGCCTCATCCTGCCCTTCAGCCCTTCATGTTTCGCCAAAAAGGGCACTAGGGGTAAGGGCACTAGGGGTGCTTAGGGCTGAGGGAGGTTTAGGGTTTAGGGTTTGGGGTTTAGGGTTTGGGGTTTGGGGTTTGGGGTTTGGGGTTTGGGGTTTGGGGTTGGGGTTTGGGGATTGGGGTTTGGGGTTTGGTGTTTGGGGTTTGGGGTTTGGGGTTTGGGGTTTGGGGTTTGGGGTTTGGGGTTTGGGGTTTGGGGTTTGGGGTTTGGGGTTTGGTGTTTGGGGTTTGGGGTTTGGGGTTTGGGGTTTGGGGTTTGGGGCTTGGGGTTTGGGGTTTGGGGTTTGGGGCTTACCCCCAACCCCCCCCCCCCTAAGAGAGTTGGCCCAAGGCTCGACCAACACGAAACATCATGTGCTCTTCCACCCTGGCTTCAGCAAGTCGCTTCTCATCCAGATTGCCCGGGTACTGACCTGGGAGTTTAGGGTTTAGGGTTCAGGGTTCAGGGTTTAGGGTTTCGTGTCCCAAGCCCAAGTCAATATCATGCCGAATCTACCATGAGTGTGGTTGGGTTGGGCCTTGGCTTCAGTAATCTACACTTTCCTGGAAACAAGATGACTTAGCTCAGACTTAGGTTTAGGGTTTTATGCTGAAGGTTTCGCATCTCGTGCTTAACATGGATCCCTTGGCGTCAGGACATGGGGCATCGAAAGCAACAACCAAACACAAAAACTAGGGCTGAGGGCCCCATTTGGGGGTTTACGAAAGTACGGGACCCCTAAACTAAGGCCCCTAAATACTAGGATTCCCTTTATAATAAGGACCGCAGTAAGGTACCCCCAAATGTCGGAAACCCAGCGGTTGGGATTTCCTCCGCCTTGCAAGGCGTTCACAGGGGGAGGATCCGATACTCCCCCCTGGTTCTGAGTCGGGAATGAGGGAATTAGAGGGTACCTCATACCCTCATTCCCGACTCCCACAGGGTCCATGTACCCATATAGTATATACTTGGGCCTTAAAGGGGTTCCTATACAGTAGCTTTAGGGCCCAAATATGTACTATATGGGTACATGGACCCTTAGGGGACTAAGAACCAGCCAGTCACTAGGGGTGTCCCTCTTGAGGCGTCGATGAAGAAGGGGTCGCATCTCTGCAGGGCGTAGGCGCGCAGGCCCACGCAGAGGGTCTCGAACCCTAAGCCCTAAACCCAAAACCCTAAACCCGAAACCCTAAACCCTAAACCCTAAACCCTAAACCCTCACCCTTAACCCTAAACCCCAAACCCCTAGGGTTTGGGGGTTTACACTTGGGGCTTCTGGATGAGCTGCTGCTAGCTTGGAAACTCTAGACGACCTTCCGCATGATGGGAGCCGTGGGTCTGCATGTGATGTACACTGCGTTCTCTTCTTCGGGTTTCGGGTTTCGGGTTTGGGGTTTGGGGTCTGGGGTCCGGGGTTTAGGGTTTAGGGTTCTCAAACTTTAAACCGGGCAGTTTGAGCAGGCCGAGCCATTGCAGCAATCCGACCTCCAAGCAGAGCACCAAAATCCCGAACTTCCCACAGAGCCCTTGGTTCTTGGTAGGGAGGGTTTAGGGTTTTGGGTTGAGGGTTTAGGGTTTAGGGTTCAGGGTTCAGTGGTATAGATAGCCCCCTAGTTCCCTCATAACGTACTACGAACCAGGGGGGAAAGAGCAGGAACATGGACAAGGCGCCATCATCCTGCAGTAGCTCGACTACCTGGGACGCTGATTCTTGGGGATTCCAAGGTGCCGTGTAAGAGGGATCCGATTTAGGGTTTAGGGTTTAGGGTTTAGGGTTTAGGGTTTAGGGTTTAGGGTTTAGGGTTTAGGGCTCAGGCACCGGTAGGGATTGGGCCAGAATTTCGCGAGCAAGCCCCAATCGGGGGGGGATGAGATGCCTGAACCCTAAACCCTAAACTCTAAACCCTAAACCCTAAACCCTAAACCCTAAACCCTAAACCCTAACCCTGAAAACCTCAACCCTAAACCTCCTAAACCCTCAACACTACATATCCCTGCGAATCGGCGGCGCGCGTGACCCCTGAAGCCCTCGCAGGGACTGTTGGTGGGCTCCCGAAAAATTGCTTAAGGTTTAGGGTTTAGGGTTTAGGGTTTAGGGTTTAGGGTTTAAGGTTTAGGGTTTAGGGCTTAGGGTTCAGCAGCTCATGTACTAGCTTTCAATAGTCAAGCTTTTCTTCGTGTGATGGAGAAGTACCCACTCACCCAGAGAATCCCATAACATTAAGATTACATACGCTTCTCATTCAGCTGCACCTTAAACCCTAAGCCTTAAGCCAACTAAATATTTGTAAAATCTGAGGATGAAACCTTGAACCCCGAAACCCAAACCTCAATAAACACTAATTGTTGAAAAGCTGAAATCCCAAAACTTGTGGGGAAGGAGGGCGGGGAGAGGAGGGAAGGGAAGGGCTCCCGTCAAAATTCATTCCGTCCGACCTTCCTCCGTTGACCGTCTCCTCTTCGTGGCCACTTTCGTCAGAAATCGATCCGATAGAACCCCTTCCGCGCGCTTAGCCAAAACCCTGCACCCTAAACTCTAGAAGCCCCAAACCCTGATGGTCAAGCTGAGACACCTTGACGGCCCTCGCCTGCCAGGGCCCGCGGTTCACTCGCAAATCATAGGCCAAAGAAAGCCCCTACTTCTGAGGGCGGCGCAGAACCAGACTAAACCAATCCTGGTGCAAGCTCTACTGGCTCACAGGCTTAGGGCAGCGAGAAGCTTATGTTCCCAAATTCACCACATCCAAAGAAAGCCCCTCAGGCCGAACATGTATACTTGGAGGTTCATGGGTACTTATATCCCCAGGGTGCAGGGTTTGGGGTTTAGGGTTAGGGCTTATAACTTATAAGTCTGCTTATAACCTACACAGGGTTTGATCTTTCAAGGGTGCTGACACCGCTGTCTTTACTTATGTTGGGTTTTACCGACATTCATGATGGGTCGTTGGACTTCCTTGCCCACAGCTGAACTCTCTACACCCGGCCCTAGATCTGACGGGGGCGTAACACAGTGGCTGGAAAAAATAATTTGGGAATTGCTTTCTTTGGGAGGGATGAATTTCAGAATTTGGCTCCTGTCCCGGAAACAACTTCTCTATATATGATTAGGAAGACCGAATGATGGCGGAAAAGCCTGCAACTGCCTCTGCATACCACTCTCTGAACTAGGGTCATTGCAGCAGGAGGTAGGCTACTCTTAGGATTACTGCGGGAGACGGCCTCCGGGTTAACCGGACAGTGATCGCCGCCCTTCTCTCTTAGTAGGGAAGGACGGAGCTAGGTACCCCAGTTATTCCATGAAGGCTACATATAGGGGGATGTAGAGTGCCTACTCTTTCCCGCATTGCCTACTAAGAACCACTAGGTCCTCGTGCAGGGCAGAACTACAGAGTGGTCTTGGTGTGCTCTTGGCGCTTGGAAAGCTCTGGACGGGGTTTTATGCTGGTTGGGAACTACCCTAAACCCTACAACCCTGAACTCTGAACATTCCTAAGCCCAAATCCCTTTAAGCCTGTGAACCGATAAACCCTTACCCCTAACCCTAAACCCTAAACTCCACACCCTAAACCCTAAACCCTAAACCCTAAACCCTAACCCCACACCCTAAACCCTAAACTCTAAACCCTAAACCCCAAACCCCAAACCCTAAACCCTTTTCTAAGCCCTAAGCACCCTTCAAACTGGAAAAGCAAGCCCTCGAAGCACTGGCTCAGCGGCCTCGCCCTTCGCGATGGAAACGGCCTTGCAGACCTTGCCAAAGCTGCCTTCCAGGGACATGTCTAGGGTTTGGGGTTTGGGGTTTGGGGTTTAGGGTTTCGGGTTTAGGGTTTGGGGTTTCGGGTTTAGGGTTTAGGGCTTGAGGGAAAGCAGCTTCTGAGTTTGATCTTCAACATTGGACTATGGCGTTCAGGTGGCCCAGCACTCCCCAAAAAGTGGGGGACCAAAACAACCACAAATGGCCCGCCGGACAATCGCAACCGTGAATACCCTAAACCCTCAACAGCCCTCTGAGTGTACTTATGAGGTATGATCGCTGATGCTTCCAGCACAGGCCCGAAACCCCTAAACCCTAAACACTAAACCCTAAACCCTAAACCCTAAAAGTACCTTGGAAGCAACCAGTCGAACAAAAGCCCATGAAGACGGCAATTGTAGCTTTCTAGGGTTGAGGGCTTAGGGTTCAGGGATGAGGGACGTTGAGGGTTTTTTAGGTTTAGACTTGGGGTTCAATCTATGGGTTTGGTTGTAGGGCTTAGGGTTTTGGATTGCGGTTGAGGGCTCAATTCAGGGTTTGGGGCTCAGGCTTGTGGGCTTCGGTTGTAGGAATTAATCGAGCGTTCATGGCTTAGGGCTTTGGATTTGGGGTCTAGAGTTGATTGTCAGGGCTTTATTGAGGGTTCTGTTTTGGCTTAGTTGGGGCACCTAGGATTTGTTTTTTTAATTGGGGGCCTCAGACCGCAGAGTTCGGGGTTCAGGGCTTAAGGGTTGATTGTTGGGCTGCTTAGGGTTTTTCCACCACTACTTGGGGGTTCATGATACTTATTCACCAATTATAACTGTACTTATAAGCCCACTATAGCCCCTTATAAGTGCCCTAATATGGTGATAAGTACAGCTATAAGTACAGTTCTAATTGGTTCAGAAGTACCATGAACCTCCAAGTAGACCCCGCACCCTAAAGCCTAAACCCTAAACCCTAAACCCATCATGAACCCCTAGATAGCTCGCGCCTTTGCCCAGGAGCTCTGGCATCAGTCGGTACGATAGCCTGACCCAAGTTCTCATCATGTCTGCCCAAAAACACGTCCGAAAGGAGCCATTGCAGCCGCAAGTATAAATAAATATATATATATATACATATGTATGTATATATATATATATGTATATATATATATATATATCTGTAGAGGGTCGCTTCTCTACATTATTGTCCCTTTTGGGGGTTACGAATATAAGGCGGCCCCAAATATTTCGGGTACCCACACAGGACCATAGTTTTGAGAACTGACCCTGCAGATATACATAAATATACATATATATGTATGTATGCAGAATTAACATATGTGCGTAGATGTACATACTGCAATTGTCTATGCATGTTCTTGAAATCTGACGGTAGGTACATGGTCCTTTCCGAGACCGGCTAGCCCCAAACCCGAAACCCTAAACCCCGAAAGAAACATGACCGGCCATCAGGGTGCTGTAGTCCTGAGCCCCATCTTGAGGGGCTCCTGTGCGTGCGTAGGGTGAATCTTCAGGAGCGTCAAGGCCCACATCCTAGATACCCGAAAACCGAAACTCAGACCCTCAACCCTAAACCCTAAATCGGCCTGAAGTTCTGACGATCATCTTCCGAACGAGTTCTGCCCTGCGCATTTGCTGCAGAAAATGGTTGGGTGGCGGGCGGGGGGGGGGTTTAGGGTTTAGGGTTTAGGGTTTAGGGTTTAGGGTTGAGGGTTGAGGGTTGAGGGTTGAGGGTTGAGGGTTTAGGGTTTATAAGGTTTAGGGTTTATAAGGTTTAGGGTTTAGGGTTATAAGGTTTAGGGTTTAGGGTTTAGGGTATAGGGTATAGGGTTTAGGGTTTAGGGTTTAGGGTTTAGGGTTTGGAGAGTTTAGGGCTTGGAGGGTTCAAGGTTTTGGGGTTTAGGGCGCTCCAAAAATCCACTTCCTGGTTCTGAATAGGGAGCCAGTCAGGCACACTTCAGTACTCCCTTGAACGAGTGGGCTTCTGTTGGGGGGGGGGATATATGGTATCGACTTCCCAAAACTCCCACAGCATTAAGAACTACTAAGGTGAGGGGTGGGTTTAGGGTTTAGGGTTTAGGGTTTAGGGTTTAGGGTTTAGGGTTTAGGGTTTACGGTTTAGGGTTTAGGGTTTAGGGTTTAGGGTTTAGGAGTTGGCACATTCGAAGCAAACGGTTGCCGCAAACAGCTGGCTACAACACCTTGGCGAAATCAACTGTGGCAAGAAGTTCGAGTTACGTGATGATCCATCAGCCTCGAAGGCTTGTGCGTTCCTTGGGGACGAAATACTTGAGGACGAAATATGAACCCTAAAAGGATTTATGGTTCATATACCTTATTAATAGGAAATTATAGTAGTGTAGGGTACATGACGCAAATTTCAGGGTTCATTTGGTGCCCAAGGTTCCCTCACTTTTGACCACCGAGGACTATCGGGGTACAGACGGGGCATGTAACCGGATCTCGAAGAAATACCTCCGCTATTCTCATGTAAGCGCTTACAAACCGAAACCAGAGCGCACAACACTCAGTGAAAAGATATCAGAAGGGTTTAATAAGGGGCCGTTCCACAGAATTGTCCCTTTGTGGGCAATAAAAGACAAAGGGCCCTATTGCAAAACAGAAAAACAGAACAAAGATCCATAAACCCATAACTTCTAAACCCGAAAACTTGACCCCTAAACCCTCAAAAACCGTAAACCCTAAACCCTAAACCCTAAACCCTAAACCCTAAACCCTAAGCCCTAAACCCTAAACCCTAAACCCTAAACCCTAAACCCTAAACCCTAAACCCTATCTTCCCGAACTGCACGCCGTCCTTTCTCTCGCAAAAACTCTCTTCGCGGGCGATCCTGCGTCGTTCAACACCTCCCCGGGCCCCTATCGAGCCACGAGCTGCGAAAGGTTGAGTTTAGGGGTTTCGGGTTTAGGGTTTAGGGTTTATAGGGTTTAGGGTCTAGGGTTGGAGGGTTGGAGGGTTGGAGGGTTGGAGGGTTGGAGGGTTGGAGGGTTGGAGGGTTGAAGGGTTTGAGGTTTTGAGGGTTTGAGGGTTGGAGGGTTTGAGGGTTTAGGGCTTAGGGCTACCAAGATTTAGGGTTTAGGGTTGTTTAGAAGCCCTGTAGACCCTCAACCCTTGGTAGCGGTTTGGGGAAGGCAGAGGGCAGGATGAGTTCTGGATAAGCCACCAACAGCCACACCCAACCCTTCGTCCATACAGCCCCTTGCTAGAGTCTAAGAAACATTCACCATACCCCAAACCCGTACCCCTTAACCTGTATGAAAGGACGATATAAGGGAGTCTAAGGGAGGACTTTACCACACCCCATAATTTCTGTTAAGGGGTCTGCCCGAGGGGTATGTTGAATATTTCTTAGATGTTTCGGGTTTAGAGTTCAGGGTTTCAGGCGCTCTCAGCTGGCGGTGGGTTTAGGGACCTGGGGCGATGGAACGCTTCACCCTGAACCTTAAAGCCTAAGCCCCTAAACCCTAAACCCTAAACCCTAAACCCTAAACCCTAAACCCTAAACCCTAAACCCTAAACCCTAAACCCTAAACCCTAAACCCTAAACCCTAAACCCTAGTCTGAAGTAAAGGGCTGGGGGAAATTTCAGGCCCTGGCAAATGGGGGGCCCTTTCCCTTCCTTCGCCTCTACCGCACGCTCAGTCGCCGTAGCGAACTCACGCCCAGGTGTTGTACAGGGAGGGGGCCGTCTTCCAGGCCTGGCCACGGCGTCAAGGGTTCCTAAACCCTAAACCCTAAACCCTAAACCCTAAACCCTAAACCCTAAACCCTAAACACCCTAAACAGGTGTAAAAGCAACAAGGGCAAAAGAAGAGGAGCCCAACTTCGTGCCGATGACTCCAGAGCCCTACCTGTTGGATATCTGGGCTTAGGGTTTTAGGGTTGAGGGCCACAGTTTTGATCAACCCACATATACGTACTTGCAGCAGCAACACTGTGTTGGAGGCTAAGCCTAAGCTCTAAGCCTTAAACGACCCTCAATCTTAGGAGTCGCTCTCTCTCTCTCTCTCTCTCCCTCCCTCCCTCCTTGCGTTAGGTTTTAGGCTTTGGGTCTTGGGTTTTGGATTTTAGGTTTAGGGTTTAGGTTTATGCCTACTTGCACTTTCGGTGGCTTTGGGCTTGGCTGAGGGCTTCAGCCTGCGGGCGCTTCGGGTCCAGGGTCTTAGGTTTGTTGGGGGGTTTCGGGCTTTAGGGTTTCATGTTTTAGGGGTTTAGGGCTTTAGGGCCTTAAGTTGGGGAGGGAGGGGGGGGGGGGGCTTTGGGTCGTAGGGTTCTCGTCTAGGAATTGTGGGGGTTTGGGGCTTAGAGTGTAGGGCACTCGCAAGGGTTTGCTGTGTCACAGCCTGACAGCACACAATGATGAATCCCATGCCGAACATAATACATAGCCTTGAACCCTAAACCCTAAACCCTAAACCCTAAACCCTAAACCCTAAACCCTCAATCCAAAGCCCTAGACGTACTCTGGAAGGGCACATCAGTGGTTCAGGGTGTTTCCAGAATATGGAAAAGAAGGGTATCCTTCACATAAGCTAGACAGCTAGACCCAAAAGTCACCTATTTGCAATTAAAAAAGGTACCCTTGTTGGCTTAAAGGGGCCTAAAAAGTGAACCTAAAACCTCACAAAAAGGGGGAGTGAGGGCCTACTTTGGGTCCTAGCAAGACATCGCCGGGGCAGACCGGCGCGTTGGCCACGAAGTCGTCGATCGGAGGCAGGTTCGTCTGGGGCCGATAAACCCTAAACACCCAATCACACTAGGTATGGCCTTATAGGGTTTAGGGTTAGGGTTTAGGCTTTAGGGTTTAGGGTTTAGGGTTTAGGGTTCAGGGACCTTAGGCCCTACACCCCAAGCCCTAAACCCTAAATCCTATCTACATGCGTTTAGTATCCGGGGGAAGGGATTCCTCTCCTGCTTTTTGGGAAATGCTGTTGCTCCTGATGGTCAGCAGAACACCGTTAGGAGCCCGTGTTTTTGTACGATTCAGCATCTGGGGATGACGACAGTTCTACCAAGCGTTTAGGGTTTAGGGTTTAGGGGGGTTTAGGGTTTAGGGGTGTTTAGGGTTTATCTCCAAGCATGTTGGACACAAAGCTTGGCAACTGGTCTGCTCTGCAGAGAAATGCCACCACGAAAGCCACTGAACTCATGATCCCTAGATCCCAGATCCCGAGACCCTAAACCCTAAACCCTAAACCCGCCCAAATCCTAAGCCTTCCTTAATGTGGGGTATATACTCTCTGGGTCGTTTAGTACGCTCTTCTAATGGAAAATCTCAAATTCTGTTCACGTTTCGTTCACGTCTTCACGCATTAAATTAATACGGTTCATGCGCTTATTTCACACGTTCATTCACTTATAACCGCATTCATAAAGTTCTCTTCTCTTTTCTCTCTTCACAATTAGCATATTCTTATTAGTATGAAGAGAGCATATTATTAGTATTATTATGAGCGGCCAAATCAGAATTAAAGACGGCCGCAGTAATTATATTATTCATGCGGACACGATATTAAAAGACTTATTGTGTGTGCCCGCTAATATAATCATAGTATTGTAATTACTGCCCCGGGCCTATATTATATTAGGAGAACGGCCCGGGATATATTAATTAGAAAACGAGGGGCCCATACTTCAGAACCCTTTTAAGACGGTGAGGGACCATATTAAGGGACCATATAGCTACTACCCTTGGAGAGACTTCAGATCCCTAGTCCCAAGGTCAGAAATCCACCCGAATACCTAAACCAAACCCTAAACCCTAAACCCTAAACCCTAAACCTTAAACCCTAAACCCTAAACCCTAAACCCTAGGCCAGAAATCCACCCAATACCCTTGCGCCATGCAGCATAGGGGGAGAAGTCCGGGGTCTCCGCAGTGAAGTCCTTGCCACCAGTCTTCACATGTCCGCTGCTGCTGCTGCTGAGGGCCACGCCAGAAAGCCCTAAACCCCAAACCCCAACCCCAAACCTCAAACCCCAAACCCGAAACCCCAAACCCTAAACCCTAAACCCTACATCCCTAAACCCTAAACCCTACACCCTACATCCCGAACCCTAAACCCTGAACCTTCAGGCCGCTGCCTTGCAGATGTCAAGGCCGCCGCAGAGGAGGCCGACACCATCGGCGTACTCGCCCGTGACCACGTCCTGCAAGTACCCGGACATTTAGGGTTTAGGGTTTAGGGTTTAGGGTTTGGGGTTTGGGGTTTAGGGTTAGGGTTTAGGGTTTAGGGTTTAGGGTTTAGGGTTTAGGGTTTAGGGTTTAGGGTTTAGGGTTTAGGGTTTAGGGTTTAGGGTTTAGGGTTTAGGGTTTAGGGTTTAGGGTTTAGGGTTTAGGGGTTAGGGGTGAGGTGAGGTGAGGGTCGACCGGGGCACGAGCCTGGCCTAACAAAAGGGCGGCCCCTCCGGCACAAGGCTTAAGAGGCCAGCCCCAACAACACACGACACGACAACCACAGAACAAAAAGCAACAGCAACGCGAAACGAACGAGACAACGCAACGCTCTGCGGACCTCCATGGCGAGCTAATTTGCCTTCGCCCTGACCACCCAAAAGCTCACGTCCTTTACCGCCTTTACCTGCGCGAGCATCTCGATGAGGTTTAGGGTTTAGGGTTTAGGGCCGTTTAGGGTTTAGGGTTTCGGGGGCCCCCTAAACCCTAAGACGGGTTCAGGGGTGAGGGCTAAGGATTTTGGATTGTGGGGCTTTTAGGCCGCAGGTTTACGGAGTTCGACGCTGTGCGGATCGGCAAACGATTCACGCTACTCAATCCACGGGTTCTGGTTTAGAGTTTAAGGCTTAGGGTTTAGGGTTTATGGTTTACGGTTTAGGGCTAGGGTTTAGGGCTAGGCTTTAGGGCTAGGGTTTAGGGCTAGGGTTTAGGGCTTAGGGCTACCCCTCGGGGTTCTAAACGCCAGTCCACGGTACCCAAAAGAAGAGGGTTTTTAGGGTTTAGGGTTTAGGGTTAGGGTTTAGGGTTTAGGGTTTGGGGTTGAGGGCTTTGGGTTTAGGGTTTAGAAAAGAAATGCACGGAAGACCCTTTTGGGGCTAAGAGCTTCCCGGCGAACGTTTTCTTCCCACCAAGCATCCCGCAGAAAAGGCTGAAGTTGTACCCAAAAATATCCGAAACTTCTAAATCCAAAACACTGAAACCCCAACTTTGAGCGGGCCCGGATGATTCAGAGGAATCCCGAAGCCCTAAACCCTAAAACCCTCGGATTGACCTTTGGGTTTCAGGTTTCAGGTTTAGGGATTTAGGGATTTAGGGATTTCGGGTTTAGGGTGTCAGAGCTCCTGCGCCACCAAGCCAGCAATCGCCATCATGGCCAGGCGGCCGTTGTTGAGCTCCTGTCAGGCAGACCGAACACTTGAAAATTCAGGTTTAGGGTTTAGGAGGATTTAGGGTTGAGGGTTTCGGGTTTAGGTTTTGTGTGGTCTGCGCTATGGTCGCTTCTGTGAATTCTTGTCCCTCTTGGGTCTAGTGTTTTAAGAAGGCCCGGTACCCAAAAATGCACCCGAATTTCGAGAACTTACCACCTGAGGATCAGAGGTCTTTGAAGCAGTGGCATCAGCCGACAGCCCTCTTCCTATTTCCCGGACGACCGGCCCATCACGACCCGGGCGGCCCTGGCTACGAAATGTCCAATGACATCTGAAGCATTTGTGGGCGAAGCCTAAACCCTAAACGGCTTCTGGTTGAAGCTTGCCGCAATTGTATATAAACCCTAAACCCCAAACCCTAAACCCCAAGCTCGGAACTCGAACAGGGACTCGAGGGGATGAGGATCCACAGCCTAGGAACACACAAAGGGATGTTTAGGGCTTAGGGTGTAGGGTTTAGTTGGGGTTTGGGGGTTAGGGCTTGGGGTTTAGGGTCTATGCGTATCTGGGCACCTGACCCCCCCCCCCCTGTAGAAAGGAAGTCTCAAACTTGGTAGCCCAGTAGCCATATTACAATAAGGGGGCCACCCTTTTTTGGGGTTGGTTACTATTTAAGGGAACCTAAACCCTAAACCCTAAACCCTAAACCCTAAACCCTAAACCCGAAACCGAAAAAAAGAAAAGGGTACCACCGGGCTACCAAGCCAAAAGCTGCCTGGCACTGGACGCTCTCCCAGCGGTTCCAGATCTTGGAGGGGTAGTCCTCGATGATGATGCCCTCGCGGAGTCTTTTTTGGGTTTAGGGTTTAGGGTGTAGGGTTTAGGGTTTAGGGTTTAGGGTTTAGGGCTAGAATAGAATCCTCTGACTAACATGCAAAGATTTGCGATCCTCTTAAGGGAGATATACGAAAAAAACATCCCAGGGCCTCCCTAGTCTAGGTTACTGGCTGAAAGCACCAGGACCACTCGGAAACCCTAAACCCTAAACCCTAAACCCTAAACCCTAAACCCTAAACCCTAAACCCTACACTCACACACTTGACTTTGCATCGCTTCCATGGTAGCTCTGCTTGAGATACGCTGCTTTTTTTGGCAAGCAAAACACCTCAATGTGGAGCCCCCTTGAGGGTTTAGGGTTTAGGGTTTAGGGTTTAGACCCCATGATTCTCAAGGAGACTGGAGGTGCTTCATGCTCCGGAGCACATGCACCATCAGGCGGTTCATTACGGCTTACGAGCCTCAGGGGCCCCTGTCAAGCCTAACCACCTACACTTACTTGGTAGCCCAGTAAGCAGATTATGATAAGGGCACCCTTTTTTGGGGTTGGTTTCTGTATAATATGCAAAAGGGAACCGTGAACCGTGAACCCTAAACCCTAAACCCTAAACCCTAAACCCTAAACCCTAAACCCTAAACCCTAAACCCTAAACCACTGGGCTACCAAGCTGAACGCCGACTCCGAAAACCCCGAAGCCTGCAAGCCCTGAGCCCCCGAAAGCTTTAGGCATTCAAACTCCCCCTAATATTAAACCCCCCCCTACCCCCTCATTGATATTAAATACCCCCCCCCCCCCCACAGTTACATTATCGTATGTTGTGGGGTTTTTTGCACGTTATATAAGGAGGCAGGGGGTTTGATATCAGGGGAGGGGATGAAATTCAACTCCTGGCTGGCCTTCCATCCGAGCACGTCCCAAGGGCGGTCCTTCAGCACCGTTCCCACTGGGGCTTCGGGTTTCTCCGGGTTCCGGGTCCGGGTTTAGGGTTTAGGGTTTAGGGTTTAGGGTTTAGGGTTTAGGGTTTAGGGTTTAGGGTTTAGGGTTTAGGGTTTAGGGTTTAGGGTTTAGGGTTTAGGGTTTAGGGTTTAGGGTTTAGGGTTTAGGGTTTAGGGTTTAGGGTTTAGGGTTTAGGGTTTAGGGTTTAGGGTTTAGGGTTTAGGGTTTAGGGTTTAGGGCCCCAAAACCCTAAAACCCTGAAACCCTAAACATTCAGGGGTGCGGCTGCAGGCTCTGCCAGCTCCAGCAATGTCTGCCATGGTCTCCCTCCCCCCCCCCCCCCCCGGTTTTAAGGGTTTAGGGTTTAGGGTTTAGGGTTTAGGGTTTAGGGTTACAAAAAACTGCCCTCTAGAGGCCCTCAACTCCTAAATCCCCGCCCCCAGGAAACATGAGCAACCTCTCCTCAGGGGGCTTGCAGATGTAGGTGGTGAGCCACTCCAGGCACATGATGGTGAAGACCACCTCTCCAAGAGTTTAGGAAGGGCTTTTCCCTAAACCCGAAACCCTAAACCCTAGACCCTAGACCCTAAACCCTAGACCCTAGACCCTAGACCCTAAACCCTAAACCCTAAACCCCTGCTTCTTTCACTGGTTCTAGGCGTTCGCAGCGAAAGATTCAGGAGCCCCCCTGGACCCCTGAGTCGTCCTGATGGCCAGAAGCTTTGTGGCTTCTGGTGGTGAGGGCTAAGGCGCCACGTTGTGCTCGTTAAGGTTCCAAGGTTTAGGGTTCCGGGCGGTTTAGGGTTTAGGGTTTAGGGCTTTGGAGTTTAGGGCTTCGGGCTTAAGAGGAATCGGACTGTAGAGTCTGTAGACGGCACAAAATGTTGAACTTCCACCCGCGATGAGGAGGTTCCAGATCCCATCACCCAACGACCGTCGTTCACACTGGGTTTAGGGTTTAGGGTTTAGGGTTTAGGGTTTAGGGTTTAGGTTTAGGGTTTAGGGTTTAGGGAGTTACCCACCTAGGCCCATGCAGGCCCCGGGAACGAAGTAGTAGGTTAATTTGTTCACCGAGTTCCCCGTGCCCTTGTACAACCCTAAGCCATGAACCCTGAGACCCCTGAACCCTGAACCCTGAACCCTAAACCCTAAACCCTAAACCCTAAACCCTGTGAACCCTGCACCCTGAAACGCCCACATCCTAGGCCACTTAACCTGGGCACCGCTCGCCTGCCACATGCCTGCCATAGGCAGCCTCGCGCAGGAGAGTCTCCACCCAGGGAGCCCAATACATTGGGGTTTAGGGTTTAGGGTATAGGGTTTAGGGTTTAGGGTTTAGGGTTTAGGGTAACAACTCCTCAATTAAGGAATCTACCTCCAGTCATCTTAAGGATCCCTAAATTCTGTTTTCAAGGTATACGGCATACAGCCTAAGATCCAGAGCTTCCTCGGGGAAATAAAGGGTGCCCTTTTCTGGCTTCAAGGGGCCAATGAAGGGAACCTAAGCCCCGAAAACAGATTTGGCCTGCTACGGGTCCTAAGACTCCTTCATTCGGGCTCTTTTAGGGTTTAGGGTTTAGGGTTTGGGGTTTAGGGTTGAGGGTTTAGGGTTTAGGGTTTAGGGATTAGGGGAACCCCATAACATGAAGGGATGTGGCGTTGATTCATAGCAAGGACCCTCGGAGGCCCCCAAAACACGGTGTAAGGCTTTATCGCCTACACCTTCGAAACCCCATGAGCCCCATGAAAAGCCCTAGACCTTAGCAAAAGCCCATGAGACCCTAAACCCGAAACCCCAAACCCCAAACCCTAAACCTGGCAGTAAATCCTAAACCCCTAAACCCTAAACCCTGAAGGTGCCTTACGGGCCGTGTGTTCCATACAGGAAGGGTGAACTGTTAGGGTTTAGGGTTTAGGGCCGTTGAGGGTCTTGGGTTCGCGGCTCAGAGTCCCTGACCCCTTTGGAGGCACAAGAAAGCCACCCTGCTGACCCTGAACCCTAAACCCTAAACCCTAAACCCAATACGCCTCCACCCGCAGTCGAACCATACAAGGTCTATGGCCCATCTCCCAGAATAGAGCCGTACGGCAGTATGGGGCAAACCCTGGAAGGTATTATTCCCTGGGCCCTAAACCTTAAATCCTAAACCCTAAACCTTAATCCTAAACCCTAAACCCTGAAGGTGCCGCTCCCAGGTTTAGGGGGTTCTTTCCTGAACGTTCTGGTAGCCCTAAACCCCAAACCCTGAACCCTAAACCCTGAATTCTAAACCCTAAACCCTCAACCCTCAAACTCATCCCTGCACCCCGCGGGCCCTGAGCCGTTCCCGGGCTTAGGGTTGGGGATTTAGGGTTTAGGGTTTAGGGTTTAGGGTTTAGGGTTTAGAGGTCGAGGCGCTGGGTGATGTTGACCAGGGGGTTGTTGCTCATCTTCGCCCCGGAGGCATAGTCGCCTGGGTGGGCCATGGCCGAAGAGCGTGCCCACTTTAGGGTTTAGGGTTTAGGGTTTAGGGTTTAGGGTTTAGGGTTTAGGGTTTAGGGTTTAGGGTTTAGGGTTTAGGAACCCAAAACCCCCAAAACCCTCAACCCCTAAACCCCTACACCCCCCCCCCCACCCCCAAATTCTAAACCCCCAAACCCTACAACCCCTAAAACCCCTAAACCCTAAAGCCGTAAAGCACCCCCAAATCCCCTAAAGCCCCCAAAGCCCTTAAAGCCCCCAAAACCCCTAAAACCTATAAAGCCCCTAAAACCCCCTGAAACTCCTAAAACCCCTCTTAAAGCCCCTAAAACCCCGCAAGCCCCCTCAAAACCCCTCAACCCCCCCTTCCCCCAACAAAAAAGCCCTAAAACCTTCAACTCTCAAGACTACTCCGTCAGCTGGAATCCCCAAAAAACCCAGAAAACCAAAAAACAAACAGGGCTAAAACCCTCAAAACCCCCTAAAACCCCTAAAGCCCCTAAAACCCCTAAAACCCTAAAAACCCCTAAAACCCTCAGCTCTCAAGGTTTGCCCCGTCAGTCTGGGCGACCCAGGAGATGGTAGCCGGCGGAGACGTGGAACCAGTGGAGCACCTCAGAGGCTCTGAGAGCTTATAGAGCTTGCAACCCTGAAACCTTGAAACCTTGAAACCTTGAAACCTTGAAACCTTGAAACCTTGAAACCCTAAACCCTAAACCCTAAACCCTAAACCCTAAACCCTAAACCCTAAACCCTAAACCCTAAACCCTAAACCCCAGACCTTTCCCGGATGTGACGCTTGAAAGGAGCGCGTTAAGTCCCAGGTACTGCGAGCATCGCCACCCTGCCGTGCTTCAGCTCCATAGCTCGGTAGTTGAGGATCTCCTTGTCCAGAGACACACTCTTCAAAGAGCTTCGGGGGTTTAGGGTTTAGGGTTTAGGGCTTAGGGTTTAGGGTTTAGGGTTTAGGTTTAGGGGTTAAGGGTCTACGTGCTTTCAGGGGTTCGTTGCGCTTTGCGTGGGTTTGAGGTCCCAGAGATCTTCAGATTCGGGAATTCAAGTGAAAGCAAGAGGACCCTGTGAACCACGAAAAAGCCCAAAGCGAACCCTGAACCCCTAAACTTCAGCCCCAAACCCCAAGCTACGGGCCAACCCTAAACCCTAAACCCTAAACCCTAAGCCCTAAACCCTAAACCCTAAACCCTGAATCTAAGAAAGGTCTTCGAAACAGCTGGGATGTCCTTCTCCGTCGCCTTGGCGCTGAGCCCCGCCGGATCCCAGAACATGTCAGGGAGAGGGCCGCCGGTGCCGGCAATCAGCTCCTGGTTTAAGGTTTAGGGTTTTAGGGTTTAGGGCTAGGGTTTAGGGTTTAGGGTTTAGGGTTTAGGGTTTAGGGTTTAGGGTTTAGGGTTTAGGGTTTAGGGTTTAGGGTTTAGGGTTGAGGGTTGAGGGTTTAGGGTTCAGGGCTTAGGGGCCTGTGGGGTTTCGGGAAAGGATTGTAGGGTATCAGAGTGCTTGCAGGGTCTGTAGGGTTTGTAGGGTTTTAGGCTGCGCGCTTTAAGGCTGATGGGAATTGCCGGGCTTACTGGCCCTGTGGAGGCATTGTTGGACTTAAAGTAGGGTATCAGAGGCCTGTCTTGCTCAAATCTGGGACCTGCCGCCGAGAACCCTAAACCCCGAACCTTAAACCCACAACAAACCCCTAGACCCCAAAGCCTAAACCTTATAAACCACAAAACCTCACACCCCAAAAACCTCAACCTTCTTGGGCAGATTTCGACACCGTAATGTACCCTGAACTGGACTGTTAACGTGGAGTGGTCCAACCCATCAGCGTGGGTGAGTTTCCAGGCTGTTCAAGGCTCTTCGGGCTTTTCTGAGAGCTTCTCCAACAAAGACACCCTCTCTAAACCCTGAACCCTAAACCCTAAACCCTGTAAACCCTAAACCTCTCTCTGTCTCTCTCTGTCTCTCTCTCGTCCTGCGCAGGTGTCAGGGCACGCAGAGGCGAGTCGGTGTAGAGCGACCAGTCGCCCCAGGCCTGTCCTGTTTCGAAGGAGCCAGGGACAGGAGGAGTGCTTTTGCTTTTAGTAAGGCTTCTGCTATCTAGAACTAATGGATATGGAAGGTCTAAGCCTCTTAAGCTTAAACATCCTAATGAGTCTTCGGCCACTGGTCTAGCTTTCCGTTGCGTTCTCCTCTTTTCTTCCTGTTCTTCGAAGCATGCAGGTACGGACATCTGAGACGTCGTCACGCTGAACTCACGAACAACTCCCTCTCCTGTGAGGCCGTTCTGGAAGAACATGCCAATGATGGCCTTTCGTGTAAGTTTAGCACATGTTGAGCCTATCCACCCCTTTGAGGTTTCGGGTTTAAGGTTTAGGGTTTAGGGTACCGGGCAACCCTTGCAAGTCCGCCGGAGGAATAGGGGCAACGCAAGATGGTCCTAAGTGTACCGTAAACCCTTAACCCTTAACCCTTGACCCTTAACCCTAAACCCTAAACCCTAAATCCAACCCTAAATTACAACCATAAAACTTGGAACCTAAACTTTAAACCCTATGCATATGTTCTAAGGGGCGAGGAGATTCCCAAAGTCCAGGCTAAAGAGATGCCAGAAGGATCAGGGTTCAGGGTTCAGGGAATAGGGTCCACATAGAATCCCTTTGTAACCTCGACTTGCAAACCCTACGCCCTGAAACCGCTGCCTACACCCCGAAGCGCCTAAATCCGCCAAACCCTAAACCCGAAACCCTAAACCCTAAACCCTAAACCCCCTACTGAGCACCCCTTGGTAGCCGAGCAACCATATTGTGACAAGGGCACCCTCTGTCTTGGCTAGATACTTTATAAGGTAACCCACCACGGGGCCACCAAGCTCCTAAACCCTGAAGCCTAGCCCTAAGCCCTAGCCCTAAACCCTAAACCCTAAACCCTCAAGCCAGGTCGACTACAACGATCGACCCAGTGGCCATCATGGCCAGCCGGCCATTGGCGATCTCGGCAGCGAGCTTCTTCTCCTTCCTCCGCGGCTTAGGGATTAAGGTTTAGGGTTCAAGCTTTAGTGCTAGGGCTAAGGTTTAGGGTTTAGGGTTTAGGGTTTAGGGTTGAGGGTTGAGGGTTGAGGGTTGAGGGTTGAGGGTTGAGGGTTGAGGGTTGAGGGTTGAGGGTTTAGGGTTCAGGGTTCAGGGTTTAGGGTTTAGGGCTAGGGTTTAGGGGGTGTAAGTTTTATGACAGCCCGAGGAGCCCCGAATCCCAACACAAAGTCCAGGCCCGAGAGTCGCCGAGGAAGAGCCAGGGTACCCTTTTTTTGGCTTCCAAGGGTTTAGGGTTTAGGGTTTAGGGGTTTAGGGTTTAGGGTTTAGGGGTTTAGGGTTTAGGGTTTAGCGGTTTAGGGGTTTAGGGTTTAGGGGTTTAGGGTTTAGGGTTTAGGGTTTAGGGTTTAGGGGTTTAGGGTTTAGGGTTTAGGGGTTTAGGGGTTTAGGGGTTTCGGGGTTTCGGGGTTTCGGGGTTTAGGGAACCTAAACCCCCAAGAAAGTGGTGCGAATCAGGGCCTCTTCTAAGACCAGTCCCCCCCCCCCCCCGGATGCTTGGCCAGGCGTCTGGTCCGCGGGCGCCTTGACGAAACCGTTGGGGATGCCAAGGTTGCCTCACTTGGAGGTTCATGGCAATTATTAACCAAGTATAACTGTACTTATAACTGTGCTTGTAACCATATTAGGGCACGCAGGGGGCTTATTAAGTGGGCTTGCAAGCACAGCTGTAATTGGTTCATAAGTACCCCTAAACCCTAAACCCTAAACTCTAGACCCTATTAACCCTATTAACCCTATTAACCCTATTAACCCTATTAACCCTATTAACCCTATTAACCCTATTAACCCTATTAACCCTATTAACCCTAAACTCTAAACCCTAACCCTAGTGGTTAATAAGTACCATGCACCTCCCAGCACTTTCACGGGAGCGCCAAGGCCAGGGTTACCCAAAGATCCCCAATCCCCCCCAAATAAGGAATAGACCTTGAATCCTATTGATGATCCCTGCATAAATTAAGGTATATTCCTCAATAGGGGGGTATTGGGCTCTTTGGGTAAGTTATAGGGTGATAGGGTGTTTAGGCTGTTTTTAAGGCTTTTTTGGGGTGGGCGGGCCCATCTAAGACCCTGTAAACCCTAGAATAGCTTAAAACGGGTTTCCTTTCTTTGTGGTGATCGGCTTACAAGGGTGAAGAAAGGAGCTTAGGGTAAGGGCTTAGGGGTGAAGCATCAACCCTGGGAACGGTAGTGAAGATGTGCCTACATGAGGTTCAGGCAGCTTGAGCCCATCCGTTGACATGGGTTTAGGGTTTAGGGTTTAGGGTTTAGGGTTTAGGGTTTAGGGTTTAGGGTTTAGGGTTTAGGGTTTAGGGTTTAGGGTTTAGGGTTTAGGGTGCCCGAATCGAACGGAAGTCCAACCTCCCGAACCTTGAAGCTCTTGGGACTCCACTATGGATTTTTGCTTGCTATGCCTGCGAATGCTAAACCCTAAACCCTAAACCCTAAACCCTAAACCCTAGACCCTAAACCCTAGACCCTAAACCCTAAACCCTAAATCCTAAACGCCGGGGGAAGCACGAACAAGCTGCAGGTCAACAGAGTTACAACCTTGGCCACCCTTGCGTGCCCCCGCGCCTGCGTTCTCGAAGTCGCCAGGGGCACGCTTGGGATCATCGACATACCTGAGGGCTTAGGGCTCAGAGGGCCAGGGTTCGGGTGCGTAGTTGATGTTTACATAAGCCCGTGAGCTGCACAGAAAGTAGGTCCTAGAAGCGCCTTGCAAGGGAACGACTGCCAAACTGAGACTGTCCCAGACGCACTCTAATAGGGCAGTGGCATGGTCCCTAGGGTTTAGGGTTTAGGGTTTAGGGTTTAGGGTTTAGGGTTTAGGGTTTCTCCTTGAATAAAACCCCTTAAGTACACTCCAAAACCTATGGGGCCCATACTCCTCTAGACCTTCACGTTGGGATGCCCTGTAGAGCCGGTTCTACAGGATGGATGATTAAGAGTTACCCACGGAGGCTCTTCCCTAAACCGCTCCAAACTCACTCCCTCAACGCGCCCCAAAACCCTGCAGTAAACCGCGACGAACATCCACAATAGTCCCTAAGCCCGACAGCTTGGGGTTGAGGGGGGTTGGGGTCTGTAGGTATAGGGTTTTTTGTTGTGTAAACCTCATTTAAGTCCCCCAGAAACCCCCAAAAAGTCCAGAACACTCATTTTTGGTAAGCTTCGTTGAAGTTACCTATCAAGCCGAAGCCCACAAACTGCACCCAGGGGGCTGGAAGAGCTCGACGCTGCCAGCGAAGAACACCATCTGTGCCCAGCCACTCAGAGGCACCTGCTCAGGGTTCAGATTTAGGGTTCAGGGTTTAGGGCTTCGGGTTTGGGTTTAGGATTTAGGGTTTAGGGTTTAGGGTTTAGGGTTTATGATTGGGTCGGTGTATGGAGGGTCTCCTACCGGTTCTTGTGCAGGAGCGGCTCATAGATTCTCAGCAAGTAGCTTGCAAGCTTGTAAACTGTGGGGCTTGGTTTCTGGGGTTTAGCAGACTCTATTGGGGGTCCATTACTTTCGTAAGCCCCCAAACTTACTGGCCCAAAACCCAAGGAAGTAAAAGTTGAAACTAAAAGTGGAAACTTTCAGAACAAACTACCTTATAAGAAGCCCAAAAGTTGAAAAGTTGGGTTTTGAGTCCGTAGGCAAAGAAGGCCTTGGAGAAGGCGGCGAAGCCGGTGGGAACATCCTTGCCGGAGTCTACGGGCTTCCGCATTCAGTTTTTGGGGGTTGCGGCTTGGGATGTTCAACCACTAACAGCCCTTAATAGGGACTATAGTACCCCCTACTTATGAAGGACTGTTTGTATAAGGGGGAAATCCCCAAAGTTGCGGCGCATATGAACATTCACTTACTGGCTCTGAGTTGGGGAAACTCCGCTTATTTAGGGGATATCAAGTATGGTTCTCTCTAGATCCCTCTTTGGTTCCTATACATGGTCCGGCACCTTATAAACAGGACAACCCACTGTCCACAACTGGGAAGTACATGCTCGGCAGCCCACCCACCCGACAGGCATCCCGATCATGGTAGTTACAAGGAGGGAAGGGACCATATTCAGGGCCCAGATGACCACCTTTAGACAAACCCTACATCCTACGACAACCCAAAACCCCAAGCCCCCCCCCCCCCCCCCGACCCCCCCCAAAAAAAAAAAAGGAAGCCCCACAGCTGATTAGAGGGTTTTTCAAGGAGGGGGGGGTTCAAAGGGGGTTAGGTACCGGGGGAACTTCGGGAAGCTGAGGGATCCTTGGGGAGTAATTAGTAGGGAGCACTAAGAAACCTTGGATTACAAAAACTTCTTGAACCCCTCCCTTGAGAACCCTGCAAGCTTTCGAAAAGCGTCCGTGAACTTGAGGCCCAGGGAAGGAGAGAGGTCACCCGGCCAGCGGTAATACCTTTGGCAAAGGCAGCTTCAGGTTGGAGACTCCTACTGTTACTAGTGCACAATTTCGAGTGACAAGAGGTGATGCAGGCATGTGTTTGTTGATAATCTTCACGACCGGTCGGCAGTTCCCCGGGCTTGGTTGGTGTTGAGGTGTGCGCAGCTCGGCATTCCGACAATGTGGGGGTGGTTTCTCTTGTATATCACAACATAACAAATCCCCACAAATGCAGCAACACTGTGGTCCCTCAAGGCCGTGAAACACAGCTGAGTGCAGGATAAGGGATACCCCTTGGGAACTATTAGGCGCCCGTATTAGCTTGTTTGCCTTGCAATGCTTCCCACATTTAGGAAGACTCTGAATCAACTGCCAATGAATGCGCATTTGGCTCAGCTGCTTGAGATCCAAGAGCAATCTAGGATTGTACAGGGAGCCCTATTTGGCTGAAAAGGGGCTTATAAGGGAACCGAAACGAACCGAAACCCCAAACAGAAGGGGAATAGATGCGTCCTAGGATAATGAAGGATCGCGCCTTCTGAACTTTATCAGGGACCCACGTTTGATTATCCGCGGGCTCTCCATTCTGGCGATTTGAGGTTGTAGGGTTTAGCCATGTAGGAGGTCCATTCGATGAACTAAGGGTGTCATTCCTTCAGAAGAGGTGTGCCTAGGGTCCTTGGGCCAGGTTGCTCGGGGACGATGTACCCCATGCACGCCAGCATGGCCACGCGTCCGTGCTTGATCTCCACGTAGCCTCGATGGCGTCAACCCTATACACCCCGCAGGGCGCCCTCAAGCCTGAACCCCGAATAATGAACTCTGAACCTGCTGCCTAAACCCTAAACTTTAAACTCGGCCCGAAACCCTAAACTCTAAACCCTAAACCGCAACACCCCCCAACACGCAAAAAAACCCTAAAACTTAAACCCTAAACCCTAAACCTAGACCCCAAAAAAAACGACTCTCCAAATTCCCCAAGCCCAAAATACAACCTAAACTCCCCCAATCAAAAAAAAAAACAGCGCAAACCTCCCCCAAAACCTTCCGTTTCCTGACCCCAAGAAACGGCGGCGGCGGAAGGAAGCAGCGTCTCCGCCCTTGGTGAAGCCGAGGGGGTCCTTGACATGGCCGCTTGGAGGTTCATGGGTTCTCATAACCCCAATAAAAAGTCGACTTATCGCCTACTTAGATGACTTAGGGGATTTATAAGTGCAGATATAGTTGGGGTTATAAGTATGTGGCTTTGGGAGGGGGGGGGGGGGGAGGGGGCCGGGTTTAGGGTTTCACAGGACTTGGGTAGCTTTCTTCTTACGGTTGTTCTGCAAGTGCTTTCTTGATTTTTATTTTGATTATGTTGTTTTTTTCTTTTTTTATGGGGGGGGGGGGGGGGGGGGGTGGGCAGGGGGGTTACGGGTTTCATGAGACTGGGGGTTTGGGGCCTAGCTCCCGGGGTTAGGGCTTAAGGTTTGCTTCTTTGTTTATCGTTTTTTGTTTTAGGAGGGGCGGAGGGATTCGTAGGGCTTGGGGTTTTTAGGGCCCGCGGTTGTTTGTTGCATGACATGCGAGGGCCAAGCTTTCTTAGAGTTTAGGGCTTTTTCACCGAGCACGCTGAACATCGATGCCACAGATGGTCTGAGAGTTCACCGAACAGTTCAAGAGCTGAGGACTGTGAAAGCACTCTAACGAAGCAGGGGGCTGATGTTCGCCCTTGGTTTAAGGTTAAGGGTTTAGGGTTTAGGATTTAGGGTTTAGGGTTTAGGTTTTCGGCTAAATGCGGTTGTTTGTTGAGATGTTCCCCTTAAACTAACAGCCCTTAGTAGGGCTTAGAGTACCCCGATCATAATCCCTATGAAGGACTGCTGGGATAAGGGGAAACATCCCAAATGGTTTCTTTTATTTTATGTGGTTTTACTCTCTGTCCCTCTTTTGTTTTGGAGGGGTGGGTGGGTGGGGTGGGGGGGTTAGGGGTGGGTTTATTTCCATGGTTTCTGACAGGAGTCTGTCGAGTTTGGAACGGGGCTTATCTGGATACTGGGGCTTTAGTGCCCTAAGCCCTAAACCCTAAACCCTAAACCCTCAACCCTAAACCCTAAACTAAACCCCAAACCTAAACCCTAAACCCTGGGCTTCTGGGGAAGTAGGGATGAGGGCTTCAAAGGCTGAGGCTTGCAAAGGTTTGCTTTAGCGCTTACCAAGGGAAGAGATTCAGGGTTTAGGGTTTAGGGTTTGGGGCTTCGAGCTTCGGGCTTGGGTTTAGGGTTAGGGTTGAGGGTTTCCGGCAATTCGGGCCTGGGAGTCCATATCCCTGTAGAGTCTCTTGCAGGCTTAGGCAAAGGGGCCTGCCTTACCTGTAGCCCTGCTTACAGCCACCTCTGAAGCTTCAAGAACTCCTCCTACCCCTTCTGGACTAAGTGAGCCCGAAAGGTTCATGATCCATGTACTTCAGAGGAAGTAGAGTCTCATGAGGGCTGTGACCCTCAACCCTAAACCCTAAACCCTGAACCCGAAACCCTGAACCCGAAACCCCAAACCCTAAACCATAAACCCTAAACCCCAGGTTTTGGACTATCTTGGGAGGCTACCCGTGCTGCCCAGAAGCCCAGAAGCCGACGGGTGGCTGAACGCCCAGCTCCTTACAACTTCTGTGCTCTCTTCAGGCAGCTTTTGTTGAGGGACTTGTCTTTAGGGTTTAGGGTTTAGGGTTTAGGGTTTAGGGTTTATAGGGTTTAGGGTTTAGGGTTTAGGGTTTGGGGTTTAGGGTTTAGGGTTTAGGGGTCAGGGGTAAGGGTTTAGGGTGATCTTCCCACAGATCTTCATAATGACGGCTTCATGCTTTCAGTTCTGAAGCTCAGCCGAAGCATCCGTCTCGAAGGCGCGGAGAGGGGACTCCGTGTAGTTGGCCCAGTCACCTCAGCCCAGCATCCCTAAACCCTAAACCCTAAACCCTAAACCCTAAACCCTAAACCTAAAAACCTAAACCCCACCACTCAAAGGAGCGCGGTCCTTACTCAAACCACGGGGAAGGTCTGGGAGTCTTGGGTCGCTCCCTCACGGTTCAGCCGAGTGTCCCCAGGCAGAGCCCGTGAGACCATCCTCCCCAGGGTTTTAGGGTTTAGTGTTTCGGGTTTAGGGTTTAGGGTTTAGGTTTCGGGAGGGTCTAGGGGCTTTAGAGAGAGCTTGCGGCTTGGGGATATCAAGCTTGGGGCTATGGGGAACGTATGCATAGACTTGGGTTTCTATACCGGGGGGTTCTAGAGCAGGGGGTAAGGGTTTAGGGTTTAGGGCTGGGGGCTCTATAGATTCTAGACAGGGTCGATAGGATCTGTGGGGTTTCGGTGGGCTTGGCGGGTGTTCCAGCTGGCTTCACCCCGTGCACAACCCACGTCTCGAGTGCGAAGGGTGTCAACAGACAACGGGTTTGGGATAGGGTTTAGGGCTTAGGGTTTCCACAAACATTGCAGCCCCCAAAACCCATCCGCTGTCAGACGCGCCCCTGCTCCCCCCAAGACCAGATTTTTAAGCTGCAGCAAGAGTACCCAAAGAGCCCAATGCCCCCAAATAAGGGATACATATATATATATATGTATATATATATATATATATATATCATATTAAGGATCCTTTACAAATGAAGGAACATTCCTTAGTTGAGGGGTAGTGGGCTCTTTGTGTGGCCATGTGCGAGTTTACGACAAAAGGGGCTACCCTTCTTGCGGGTTCCCATAAGGAGGATTGTTCTACTCTGGGGTACATGAGGGTGTCCCCTGTTTTGAGAAGAAAACATGTGCAACAACAAAAACCAGCAGTTCTTCCCGCCCTTTGGATAGACAGTAGCAATTTGCAAGCTCTGTGACGTGAACTCTGCATAACATCTTCTACGCCTACATAGAAAAGCCATCTTGAACAAACACAAGGCGCGCTTCGCAACACACGTGCGCAGACCAAACCTGATATCGATGCCTGGAAGAACATCCCGATGATCGCCATCATTGCCAGACGGCCGTTCGCGAGCTCGGCGTTGAGCTTCTTCTTCTTCAGCCTTGGCATCCAGGCGCGCACGGCATCTCAAGTACACCGCACCCTCAACCCTCAACCCTCAACCCTAAACCCTTAACCGGCTATCGCCAAGCATTAACTTTACAGAGCTAGCAAGCGATGCAACCCAATCTTTGTCGCTCGAGGTGCCAGCTCTAAGGAACACGAGCTGCCGCTGCCCAACCTACCAGTCAGCACCCTCCTGAACCTGCGTAGATCCCTGAAACTGCCGGGGCCCTCAGCTCACTGAAGCCGACACCCGACAACCCCTGAACCCTGAACCCTAAACCGTAAACCCTAAACCCTAAACAATAAACCCTAAACCCTAAAACCGAAGGCGAGGCACTCCTCATCCTCGACGGGCTTGCCGCCCAGGTAGGACGGGAGGCCTCACGGCGGGGGCTGCGGGACTGCAGGCTTGATCTTCGGGAGGCGTCGTTTCCTGACTCTCGTTTTACATAAGAAACAGAACACATCTGACATCGTCTGATAGGTAAGCTATATAAACACGAGTTCCAAGAGGAACCTGGGAAAAGAGTACGTTGTTGGGGTTTAAGGGGCTGGTAAGGAAAGATCACCCCGAAAAAAGGGGGATAAGGGCCCTGGTATACATGTGATGTATGTATATGCATACTACGATATAATACAATATAATTGAATACACTTGATATAATATAATATTATATCATATAAAATGATGTCATATCATATCATATCATATCATCTAATATCATGTAATATAATGTTATAAAACATAATATAAACTAATATATAATTCATGATATATAATTTATAATCTATAGTAAAAAATAAAATAATATATATATATATGTCTATGTATACAGATCATTGCTAAACTAAACTACTGGTTCATTGAATGGCTGGTGTAGTCTTTCCTAAAACATATGATTTATCATAACATGTGTTCATCACAAACGCAACAGTCTTGAATGCTACAACTTTCAAAACATCAACTCGTTTTACAATTCAGATTTGTTGCATTTTACGCGGATTGTTCAAAAACAGAACTCAATGTAATGTAATAACAAAAAGAAAGCATAGTATGACATCATGTCCTAAACAGTATATCATAAAGATATATCGTAAAACCTATATCAACCTAAACCGTAAACCTACAAAAGCTTGCGAGGTTCCAAGGGATGTTTGGCCTTACGTCTGCCGGCTTAGAGCCAGTTGACAGTTGAGCGGGGACTCATTTTGGGGAGTTTACGAAAATAAGGGACCCCTATAATATGATGGACCCCCAATAGTAGGATCCCCTTATAGTCGGGACCCCAATGAGGCACCCCCCAAATTCTGGGGATTGCCCAATGTCGCGCGATCCTCTTGCAGTGGTCCTTCTAAGGGGATTTTGGTGATATTTGGGGAAGAGAAAGGGAACCCGATCTTGGGAAATGCACATTTGGTTCTCAAAATCGGAGTCCCTTTTTGGGTCCCCTATAAAATGCGGCACTCTTGTAGTAAGGACCCAAATCAGGACCCCCAATTCAGAGAACGTTTCCGTGTAGTCCCCACTATACTCCCCTTAGAACCTGAACAGAAACATTAATTTCAATATTCTCTTGGGTTTTATATAAACAAAAAAATCCTATGCGGGGTTTAGGGTTTAGGGCTTAGGGTTTAGGGTTTAGCCGAGAAGGAGACAAGGCACCCAGGAAGCCGTAGTCGTAGTTCAGGGCATCCTCGCCAAAGAGACGGGTCTGGAGCTTGCCTGGCGCGAAGGTTGGGGTTTATGGGTTTAGGGTTTAGGGTTTGGGGTTTAGGGTTTAGGGTTTAGGGTTCAGGGTTTAGGGTTTAGGGTTTACGGCTTAGGGTCCAGAATATCGGGTTTCTAGGGCTTAGGGTTCAGGGTTGCCACAAGCTCTTGCAAAAGTGTTAGCTGTTACAAAGGATAGCAACTCAACACATGCGGGTTTTGGGGGGTTCTTACTAGCACACGAAGCCTTCTGCTTGGGGTACATTAAAAAGGCCATCATCTTGAGAATCCCCCCACATGCTCGCGGTGCTTAGGGTTTAGGGTTTAGGGTTTAGGGTTTCGGGTTTCGGGTTTCGGGTTTCGGGTTTCGGGTTTAGGCTCAAAGATCAGGCCTGGAGGGTTGAAGGGCCTCTGGTCCGCAATCCAGAGGTCGCAGAGGCCGCAGAAGACGGTGTACCTCAAGTCAAGGGTTAGGTAGGATTTAGGGTTTAGGGTTTGGGGTTTAGGGTTTAGGGTTTGGGGTTTAGGGTTTGGGGTTTAGGCTTTGGGGTTTAGGGTTTGGGGTTTAGGCACGGTTTAGGGCTCTTCGGTGTACCTCGTGGCAGCCCAGTAACCGTATTGTAAGGATACCTCGTTTTGGTTGGCTCATTTTGTAAGGAACCCAGGACCAAAAACGGGTAAAGGGTACCACTGGGCCACTGGGCTGCCAAGACCTCAAGCCTTAATGGTTTTAGGGTTTGGGCTTTTGGGGGTTTCTAGCACTTGTGCACGTATTTCTTGATGTGCCTTTTCTCTTACATACGTTGACGTATTGATACGAACCCAAAACCCTAAACCCTAAACCCTAAACCCTAAACCCTAAACCCTAAACCCTAAACCCTAAACCCTAAACCCTAAACGAGCCCAAAACCCTCCCTAAACCCCTCGCGGGGACCAGTCGGGAGACCTGGAGGCTTTGGCGTTTGGAGCTGCTGGGAAGCCTCCCATTTCGGACTCACCCCAACCCTAAACTCCAAACCCTAAGCCGTTGGGGTTGGGGTTTGGTCGGGATTCAGGGTTCAAAGTTCGGAGGGCTTGGGAACTCAACCTGGTTTCAGGGTCATGCACGCACGAGCCTGTGACCTTCACTGCCGCCAGAGTGCTGGAACCAGCCGACCGCGGGAACGATGGTGACCGCCTTGAGGCCGTTCCTGGGTGAAGACTCGTGTGCGGCTTAGGGTTTAGGATTTAGGGTTTAGGGCAAGACCCGAGCACCCCGCAGGAAGCCCTGTGCGCAGCAGCAGCCGAGGGGCGGGATGTCGGCGAACTTGAGGTCAGTGCTGGGGGACAGGAACCCCGGGAAGCGGAAGAACTCCTGCACCTCTTGGGACCCGAGGCTGCCATGACCGCGAGCAAGGACATGAAAGAACGCGGGCAATTCCCAAAAGGGCACCCTCTTTATGTCTGTGTGTGTGTATATCTATGTATATATATATATACTCACTAATGATTCACGAATGATTCGGTATGTATAAGGTACCATGACATATATATATATATATACATATAGATGGTACCCCCCCCCCCAGTGACCTGCCCTTTTTCGCCTTGTCTCAAGTCACCCAGCTGCACTGCAAGCAAACTCGGTGTGCAATATAGCGTACTTCCTAGGGCATAAACTAAAATACAACAAAAATCGCATACACGGGACAGTAGAATTCCAAAAAAACAAAACAAAAAAACAAAAGAAAAACAAAAAAGACAAAAAAACACAAAACCAAAAACAACAAAATCCGGAACTCTCAGGAATCCCTATGAGGCTTCTCCAAGAGTCCCGGAAGTTTTGGTGTTTTTGGTGTTTTTGGTTTTGATATTTTGGCTTCTTGGTTCGCCTTCACGGTCACGAGGCAACAACTACGCATGTTTAAGTGTGCTTATGCTAATTGTGCTTTTCAGAAGTAGTATACAAGTGGTCTTTCTAGTGCTTCAGAACTATTTGTTTCGTTATTATGCAAGTAGAACCGCTTCGCTTCTTTTTCAACTAGTGTTTAGTGCCTGTTTTGGTTGTACTCAAGTGTAGGAGACCTTATTCAGCCATTACTTGGTGTTCTGGTAGCTAAATTCGCATGGATAATATTTGCCTGGCAAAAGCGATTAATTATCTAGAAGCAGCATTTGCAATACTTGTCTTGAGAAAAAGCATTCATTGCTTAGAATTGTTTGCTGAAAAAGTGACTCCTACTCGTCCAGGGATACCCCAAAACCCTACAATCCAAACTTCACCAGAGGTTCTCCTGAAAAGCTTGCGCTTTTGGATGTTTTTTTGTATTTGTGAATTTGCTTGTGTATGGCCTTCACTAAGTACTTTTCTAGGATTCTTGTGCATTTTTTAAGCCTGATTGTGCAAGTTGTGTTTTTCAAGCATAGTATATAAGTGGTCTTTATTGAATACTTCAGACATCTTTGTTTCATCGTTATGTAAGTAGAACCGCTTCTATTTCCATTATTGTGCAGTTTGAAGCTTGCTTATGCAAATTGTGCTTTTCAGACATAGTATATAAGTGGTCATTATTGAATACTTCAGCAATCCTTGTTTAGAACCGCTTCCATTTCCGTTAGTGTTTACTTCGTATTTGGTTGAGTATGGTCCTTTAAATAGTATTCACTTGAGTCAAATTGGCCTATTTGCTTAAGAATTAATGTAGTAATTAAATTCGCATAGAATGAATATTTCAAAAATAACAATTGTTTCATGAATATGTAAACATAAGGCATTTCAGTGGACTCTGCAGATAGTATTTCAATAATACTTTGCCTGGTATAAGCACAACTGTTTCAATGCATTAGTTGCTCAACAAAACACTATTTGCCCTTTAAACCACACTTTGCCATATTTTGGTTGAATATGGTGCTTATTTCGTATTGTGGTTGAGTATGGTTCTTTAGATGGTATTCACTTGAGTCAAATTGGGCTATTTGCTTAATAATTACTCTAGTAGCTAAATTCGCATAGAATGATTATTTCAAAAAAGTCTCATGAATATGTAAACCTAAGGTATTTCAGTGGACTTTTCAGATAGTATTTGATTCATACTTTGCCTAGTACAAACACAATTGTATGAATACAGTAGTTGCTCAACAAAGTATTATTTGCCCTTTAAACGCACACTTTGCCATACTTTGATTCAGAATGGTGTCTGTTCCGTATCTTGGTTGAATATGCTCCTTTAGATAGTATTCACTTGAGTCAAATTGGGCTCTTTGCTTAATAATTACTCTGGTAGCTCAACAAGACATTAATCCTTTAAAACGCACAATCTGCATAGAAAAAGCACAGATCTACACATCTAAAAACAGCATTGTCCGCTTCAGATTCAAAATGTAGATTAATCCAATGGTCTGTGAGGTGGGTGTCCCAGTAACTGTCCTTCATTACCCGGTGATCAACTACGCGACTTTTGGGCCTTCGTTGTTGTTTTTTGTTAAAAAGGCCTAAAAAGCCCTAAAAAGGGTAGGTCGCTGGGGGGGGAGGGGTAGCATATATATATATATATATACATATATGTATTAAAAGAATAAAATTATATTATATTATACTATATTATATTATATCTTACATCTTATTATAATATATCTTATATCTTATGATATTGTATCATATATCTTATCAGCTACACGCAGATCCAGGATGCGCGATTCGACCCGATCCTGACAAAAGGGCCCCCTGTCTGGGGTTACAGGCATGAGGAGGCCTGAGGGCCCATCCGGGTCTCTTGCCTTCGGCTGGTAGGGTTTAGGGTTTAGGGTTTAGGGTTTAGGGTTTAGGGTTTAGGGTTTAGGGTTTAGCGTTTCGGGTTTCGGGTTTCGGGTTTAGGGTTTAGGGTTTAGGGTTTAGGGTTTAGGGTTTAGGGTTTAGGGTTTAGGTTTAGGGTTTAGGCTTTAGGGTTTAGGGTTTAGGGTTTAAGGTTTAGGAGATGCACCCACAGTCATGTCTTTCCCCGGCTGTATGGGGTGGCGAAGGGAGGGCCCCACAGCACACAAACCCCAAGTCTTTTGTGTGGTAGGTTTTTCTTAAAATTCCCAAAAGGTCACCCAATTTATACACTTTATGCACTCACCAACATGCATGTATAAGGTAGCATATATACACTCACCAATAACAGTTGAAACCTCGAAACCTCGTGACCCTGGACCACGTAAGGTCCTGATTCATTGCATCGCCAAGGCACGATGTAGCCAGTGCACGCGAGCATAGAGACACGTCCGTGCTTGAGCTCCACCTGATAGCGGCGTTGGGAACGAAACCAATCTTTCACACCAGTCACCAAAACCCACCAGTCATCTGTCACGCATAACGTAAGTGCCGAAGCCAGAAGAATCTCCATAAGATCTGAACCCTGACGCACCCCTCAAAATCAGAAAGTATGCCCTCCTCTATCGGAAAACATCAGGAGACTTGCTGCAGGGCCTCTGACTACAGGTGAACAAGATCCTAGGTACCTGCTGACAATGTGAACAGCCCCGTAAGGGAAGACACATGCGGTGCCGAAACCCGTATAACCTCCAAGGGATTATAGAAGGTACTTATCTTCATATTCTTACATAGGGTGCATATCTTTCCATACCTGTCTGTATATTAGTGCACAGTTTGGGATTTAGGGCCTTTAGGGTTTAGGGCTTTAGGCTTTAGGGTTAGGGTTTAGGGTTTAGGGTTTAGGGTTCAGGGTTCAGGGTTCAGGGTTTAGGGTTTAGGGTTCAAGATTCGACGTCAACTCGCGCACGTGGCCCAAAGTCCTAGGGTCCCTGAACCATGAACCCGAGAACCCTGCGGTTTAAGGTTTGGGGTTTGGGGTTTAGGGTTTAGGGTTTAGGGTCTGGAACACCCTCGCCCCCCCCAAATAGACCGACCAAACAAAAACAAAGGGCAACAAAGGAGAAATCGAAACCGTCTTCACTCTTTCAACCCGCTAAAGCTGACAAACCCGATAAACCCAATAGACTTCAATAGACCCGGTACTCACTACAAACCCGGTAATCACTACAAACCCTAAACCCTAAACCCTAAACCCTAAACCCTAAACCCTAAACCCTAAACCCTAAACCCTAAACCCTAAACCCTAAACCGGGCCGAGCCGCGACTCGGCGGCGGTAGAACTCCTGGGCGTCGCCATCGGTGGTGAATCCGGCAGGATCCTCGGCTCGGGGGAGATGATCGGGGGGTTGAGGGAGCTTAGGGTTTAGGGTTTAGGGTTCAGGGTTTAGGGTTTAGGGTTTAGGGTTGAGGGCTTCTAATTGGGGCTTAGAGTGTATTGTTTCCGGGTGCACCCCCGAACCCAATCTCTTCTCTTGCTCGCTCGCGATGGGGTCTCTTCTCGCTTGTCTCTCCGGGCATGTTGAAACCATAAACCCTAAACCCTAAACCCTAAACCCTAAACCCTAAACCCTTGTCTACCTCAAGGCTCAGGGCACTTGAGTCATGGAAACTTTAGTTGCAAGGAAGCCGAGAGGATGTGCTCATAACCCAGGAAAGGCCCCTGAACCCTAAACCCTAAACCCTAAACCCTAAACCCTAAACCCACTCAGAGTCATTTCATCGCGTGCCGAGAATCCCAGAAGCCGACGGGGGCCTGGACGCCAAGCTCCTTGGAACATCCGTGCGCTTTGCGCCCTTCAGGCCGCTTCTGGGGTGACTTTAGGGCTTAGGGTTTAGGGTTTAGGGTTTAGGGCTAGGGTTTCGGGTTCAGGGTTTAGGGTTTAGGGCTAGGGTTTAGGGTTGAGGGTTTGGGGTTTCGGGGTTTAAGAGTATCCGGGGAACCTAGCCGCCGAAAAAGAGGGAGCAAGGCCGGGAGGCTTTGGCTGGCTTTTGCTTGGAGGGGCTTCGGGTTTAGGGTTTAGGGTTTAGGGTTTAGGGTTTAGGGTTTAGGGTTTAGGGTTTAGGGTTTAGGGTGTAGGGTGTAGGGTTTAGGGGCCTTCAGCCTGATGTTTCCCATGTTCCTGCAAAAGCTTCACGCCTTCAGCCACTGATTCGACCCAAGCGTCGTTCTCGAACGCGCGGAGAGGGGACTCCGTGTAGTTCGCCCAGTCACCTGAGCTAAGGGGACCCCTAGACGGGACCCTTATAAGGGATGAATTAATCTTTTTCCCCTATACAACCCTTATATATACAATATATATATATATACATATATATATACACATTAATATATACCTTATTGCAAAACCTAAGTAGCCCCTAAAAAACCCTAAAGAACCCTTAAGGTCTGTCCTTTAGTCCGTCACCTGAGCCGCAGAGGGCCGATTGTTGGCCGGAGATGGGAAAGAACAAACTGCCTGTGAGGCTGCCAAACCTCCCAAAGCCTAAACCTTAACCCCTAAACCCGAAACCCTCTCAAACCATCAACCTAAAACCCTGCTAAACCCTAAAACCCTGAAATCCCTCAACCCAAAAACCCAAAACCCTAACACCCCAGACTCCCTCGAGGTGTGCTTTGGAGCCGAGCGACCCCATGCGGAGCCCGTGAGACCATCCTGCGTCCCAGAAAAGGCAACAAGACCCCAAGCGACAATTGCTTTTTAGGGTTTAGGGGTTTAGGGTTCTTAGGGAAGTTGCATGGTCCCTCGGTATGACTCTACGTACCCTTAGGCTACTAGACCCACAGATTAACCTAACAATGATGAGGGTTTGGGGTTTAGGGTTCAGGGTCCTGTGTGTGTGTTTGTGTGTGATGCTGCACCGCCGCCAGAGCACGGAGACGGCGGGTTGTGTCACATTGTCCGGGTTTGCGGTCAAAATATGGTCAAGTTTAAGGTTTAGGGTTTATGGTTTAGCGTTTAGGGTTTAGGGTTTGAGGTTTAGGGTATAGGGTCAAAGGTTTAAAAGCCCGAACCGTGCCTGCAGCCCTTTCAAAAACACACCCCGTGGCCAAGACCCCAAAATCCGCCTCAACTGCCAGCCTGGCCCGGCTACACCTCCCCAGACCAGACTGCTGAGCTTAGGGTTTAGGGTTTAGGTTTTCGGGTTTCGGGTTTCGGGTTTAGGGTTTAGGGTTGAGGGTTGAGGGTTTAGGGTTTGGGGTTTAGGGTTTAGGGTTTCGGGCTGCATTCAGTGGTGCCATGTGAGAGTTTCCGCAAATTGGGGGAGTACCCTTCTTGGCAGCGCCCGTAAGAAGAATGTATCTAGCTTGCGGTACATGGAGGGCGGGGCGGAACCCGTATTGTATTTCGGAAAATAACCATGCGCAGCAACATAAATTCAGCAGCTCTTCCCGCGCCGTAGATTGACAGTACTCTGTCACTTGAGCCATGCATTCCTCTACACCTACGTAGAAAGACGGTCTTGAACAAACACAAGGCGAGCCCTTCGCCACACACGTGCGCAGACCAAACCTGATATCGATGCCTGGAAGAACATCCCGATGATCGCCATCATTGCCAGACGGCCGTTCGCGAGCTCGGCATTGAGCTTCTTCTTCTTCAGCCTCGGCAGGCGCATGATGGAACAGCATCTCAAGAAGGCAGCCACGAGGAAGAACCAGCTACGGTATCGCATTCCATTAGGACCCTTGTAAGGGACCTTAGGGGATAGTTAGGGATTATATAGGAGAATAAGATTAAGGGCCCATTTCGCTCAGGGGTCCCTTGTGGTCCCTCCTTATACCCCTTAACATTAAGTTCCCATTCGTGGCCCGCGGTGCCGGCTCCGAAGAAGCCGGGTGGGCACGCAGCCATCAACACCCAGAACGGAGCCCCGAAAACCCCCCCCCCCCCTAACCCTAAACCCAAACCCTAAACCCTAAACCCTAAGCCCTAAACCCTAAGCCCTAAACCCTAAAGCCCTGAAGATGACCCGCTTCGCGGCATCTCAAAGGCGGGCGAGGCACTCCTCATCCTCGACGGGCTTGCCGCCCAGGTAGGACGGAAGGCCTGACGGCGCTTCAAGGCTGGATTAGGGTTTAGGGTTTAGGGTTTAGGTTTAGGGTTTAGGGTTTAGGGTTTAGGGTTTTGGGTTTAGGGTTTAGGGCTTCGGATTTAGGGTTTAGGGCTTAGGGTTTATAGGCCTGTATGGGCCAGTCCTCCAGAGGGCTGCGATTTCCCAACCTAACCTTCTCACTCTTGTAGGTTCATAGTTCCTCTTGTATAGGGCCCTAAAAACCCTAAACCCTAAACCCTAAACCGGAGTGCATTTGGCGACAAACTCTTCGCCGACGAGGCACCCAGGGCGCCGTAGTCGTAGTTCAGGGCATCCTCGCCGAAAAGGCGGGTCTGGAGCTTGCCTGGCAAGAAGGTTCGGGGTTTGGGGGTTAAGGGTTTGGGGTTTGGGGGTGTAGGGCTTAGGGCTTAGGGTTTACGACTTAGGGTCCAGAATAGCGTCAGGGAAGGACTGGGACTTGAGGTTGTACGTCCTAAGGCATGTAATTTTGGCTTGGAGTAGGAGACTCGAAAGTTAGGGGGGGGCACTTGTCTCCCTAAACCCTAAACCCTAAACCCTAAACCCTAAACCCTAAACCCTAAAGATCCCTGAGCCGGGATTGGCTCGGTGGGCACTGGCATACAAGTTCCGGGGAGGCTTGCCGAACCACCCGCCCCACCAGGAGAGTTGTGGAAACCAAGTAGATATCAGTCACTACTACTTCAGATGCATACTTCTTTGTTGATACTCTTTGTTTGCTAAACTACGATGAGAGCCCTGTCTTCAGGTTGACATGGGGTTTAGGTTCAGAACTCTTGGTCCCGACAAGCGCGGTTTCCAGAGAACTTGTATGGGCGCGGTGGCGCAGCCCTAAACCCTAAACCCTAAACCCTAAACCCTAAAAACCCTTTTGGGATCCTCGGGATCCTACACTCTATCATCCCGAGAGCCTAGAAACCCTAAACCCCACGCCGTGTCCGAAACCCCAAGGCCTTGGGATATGAAACCCTACTTGGGGGTTCATGGGTACTTCAGTCCTCTAAGTAGGTTCTACGCAGACTTCTTCGCGGGGTTAGAAGCCCGAAACCCCAGCTCTAGACCCTGAACCCTAGCCATGAACCTCCAAGAAAGCCCTCAAAACCCTAAACCCTCATTGAACCCTAAACCGTCAAACCCGAAACCCCAAAGCCCATCCGGCTCAGAGAATCAGGCCTGGAGGGTTGAAGGGCCTCTGGTCGGCAATCCAGAGGTCGCAAAGACCGCAGAACACGGTGTACCTCAAGGGTTTAGGGTTTAGGTTTTAGGGTTAAGGGTTTAGGGTTTTGGGGTCTAGGTTTAAGTGCATAGGCTAAGTAGAGTAAGCAGAAGAGCTTTGAGTTCTAACTTGGAGCTTCCCTGGATTTTGAGGCCGATGGCCTCTGCAAGGGTACGGTTCCTACGTCTACTTAAGGGCGAGGGTTGCGAGGCTTATAAGGATTGATGCTTAGATCTTGTAAAGGCCTGTGGCCTGTTTGTCTGTTACCCCTATACTTTCACAAAGCCCCTGGATACCCTGATATGAACCCCCTACAAAACACACACCAATATAATTTACATCCTTTTTCTAGAGCGGGTTTTTGTATCAATCCAATTTCGGCCGGGACTTCCCCCAAAAAAACTTGGGCCAAGAGCCTGATATCTGAGTTTGGGCCTGGCTGCGAATACTAAAAGGGTGTGGATGGAGAAAATGACTTCCCAGAAGCATCCCAAAGAACGGTAAAACAAATAAAAGCTCTTGCCGCGAGCTCTTTCAATCGAACAGAGACCGTGTGACAAGGGTGCTAAAACCTAAACC
Organism: Symbiodinium natans; assembly: GCA_905221605.1. NCBI lineage: Eukaryota > Dinophyceae > Suessiales > Symbiodiniaceae > Symbiodinium > Symbiodinium natans. Next base: position 158,340 of record CAJNDS010000148.1, read on the forward strand.
CAAAACCCTCAACCCTAAAAAACCTAAACCTTAAACCCAGCAAAGATGGGTGGAGTCCCACACTTCAGCAAGAAACTGGCTCAGAGGCAGCTCCTTGCTGACTAGGGTTTTGGGGGGTTTAGAGCTTATAGGGTTTCGGAAATGCAGGGCTCAGGGCTGAGGGTTTAGGAACCAAACCTGACCTGAGAGACATGCACCTGTGCAAGCTTTGAGCTTTTCTCTTGCGACCTCCACCCCCTACTACCTCCCAGAATTTAGGATTTGAGGTTTAGGGCTATCCCCCCCCCCGCCCCCCCAATTAGGTTCCCCCCAGAATTAAGGCTTATTTAGGGATAACTAAGCCCAATGAAGGGTATTTACGGGAGGAACCTCTATAGACGGGGGTAGTAGGGGAACCCATGAACCACTGCCGCCAGAGTGCTGGAACCAGCCGACCGCGGGAACGATGGTGACCGCCTTGAGGCCGTTCCTTTGTAAAGGCGCGTGCCGAAACCAAATGCAGCACCAAACTACCCTAAACCCTAACCCTAAACCCTAAACCCTAAACCCTAAACCCTAAACCCTTCGCAGCAGCAGCCGAGGGGCGGGATGTCGGCGAACTTGAGGTCAGTGCTGGGAGAAAGGAAGCCAGGGAAACGGAAGAACTCCTGCACCTCTTCGGGCCCGAGGTTGGCATTTTGTTAGGGTTTAGGGTTTAGGGTTTAGGGTTTAGGGTTTAGGGTTTAGGGTTTTTTGTTTAGGGTTTAGGGTTTAGGGTTTAGGGTTTAGGGTTTAGGGTTTAGGGTTTAGGGTTTAGGGTTTAGGGTTTAGGGTTTAGGGTTTAGGGTTTAGGGTTTAGGGTTTAGGGTTTAGGGTTTAGGGTTTAGGGTTTAGGGTTAGGTTTAGGGTTTAGGGTTTAGGGTTTAGGGTTTAGGGTTTAGGGTTTAGGGTTTAGGGTTTAGGGTTTAGGGTTTAGGGTTTAGGGTTTAGGGTTTAGGGTTTAGGGTTTAGGGTTTAGGGAGTAGTGTTTAGGGCTGAGTGTTTAGGGTTTGGGTGTGTATGTTTACACATATCTCGTACACTCTACGAGGCCGAATATCCCCACATGCACACTGCTGCAGAACCTCAAAAGGACGCCCGACTTATGCACTCCCCAAGGTGTATGTACAAAATTACACGTTATTACGTATAAACAGAATGACCCTAGAATCACGTAAGCTCCAGACTGATTCATTGCACCGCCAAGGCACGATGTAGCCGGTGCACGCGAGCATGGAGACGCGTCCGTGCTTAATCTCTACCTGATGGTGGGATGGGAACAAAACCAACCTTATGGTCACTAAAGGTACTTGTGGCAGCACCGCCTGAGTACCTGATCGTTTGCGTTAGCAGCACGTCGGCCGTTAGCCACAGCCACTATGCAACTAGCCAAGACGGGTCACAACTCTACGTCAATCTGGCATTTACCCGCCGCGGCGCTTAAAGTACTTAAGCCACAAACTAACCTCTGATGCTCACGGCCCTTGATTGAAGGCAAGCAGAACGCCCCGCGAAGGCTACCCTTTCCCCGGAAACCCTTGCAGGATCTTCCGACAAGGTCTGCACATGCCTAACTCGCTGTTGTAAGCTTCGAGCACCATCTCCATGCGTCGCCCTTCATCACGCTAAGTCGCAGCATGAAACCCGCAACAGCCCCGAAGACGCTTACCCAAACAACCGACCTCTTGCCCTGAAAGAACCCTAAACCCTAAACCCCAAACCCTAACGCCAAACCCTAACCCCCAAACCCCCCCCCCCCCCCCCCCACACATGCAAACGCCGCAAACGAGGCGCAACGCGGCGGCGGTAGAACTCCTGGGCATCGCCATCGGAGGTGAAGCCCGCAGGATCCTAGGAACTCAAAAGAAGCCCGCAGGATCCTCGGGTTGAGGGCCTTAGGGTTTAACTTTAGCCTCTATTGAGCCTCTATAGATATATACAAATGTACATCTACACATAGGCATATACACCTGTAGACAGAAATACATGTCGACATATATGTACATATAAATATATATATGTACATATATATATATATATACAAATAATTCAGATACATATACACACACACATGCTGAACTTTAAGTATATATATATATAGATACATATATACCTATATATGTATATATGTATGTATGGCCCCCATATACACATACAAATCGCACCAATTCAGACATATGCGCATGTGCATAGGCATTTACTTTCTTGCTGAATTATCAGTAGACTTGCGTGCCCGTTGGTACTTCTGCGTATGCTCATTTTACGGTAATACCTGTTTTCATATACTTAGTTAGCCTTCACTTGTGCTTGATCTTTAGTCTTGCACGTGCACTTAGACTCATAGTTGCACTTCAATGTCTATTCAGACGTAGTATACCCTAAACCCTAAACCCTAAACCCTAACCCTATTGACATGTGTTTGGGCCAGAAATCGGGGAGCCGTAAATTTCGCCCAAGCATCCCAAAAGCCCAGGGGGGCCTGCACTCCGAGCTCGCTCCTGAGCGATAGCCAGTGCGCTCCATCAGGGTCTAGGGTTTAGGGCCGAGGTTTAGGGTTCAGGGTTTAGGGGTCTAGGGCTAGGGTTTCAGGTTTGGTTGGAGTTGACGTGCGGGTTTTGTAGGTGTTTTAGGCTTTAGTGAAGGGGCGGTTAAGGGTTTAGGGGTTAAGGTTCAGAGTCCCTAAACCCTAAACCCTAAACCCTGAACCCTAAACCCTAAACCCTAAACCCAGTTCAAAGAGCAGTAGCTGGTCATAATGCGGTAGGATGCTCGCGGCATCAACATTACTTAAAGATTCACGGGTACTCGTGACCCCCAATGATCGTTGCACTTCGAAGCCCCCTAAGTCCTCTAGGTAGGTTACAAGTAGACTTCTGATTGGGGTTCTAAGCCCTAAACCCTAAACCCTAAACCCTAAACCCTAAACCCTAAACCCTAAACCCTGCACCCTAAACCCTAAACCCTAAACCCTCAACCCTAAACCCGAACCCAAACTGCATCCGTGATGCTCGAAGGCTCGGAGAGCTACCCTCTCCTCGCAAACAAGAGCTGCTTTTGGGGTTTAGGGTTTAGGGTTCTTGGGGTTTAAGTTTAGGGTTTAGGGTATAGGGTTTAGGGTTTAGGGTTTAGGGTTAGGGTTTAGGGTTTGGTTTAGGGTTTAGGGTTTAGGGTTTAGGGTTTAGGGTTTAGGGCTTTGGGTTTAGGGTTTGGGGTTTGGGGCTTGGGGTTTGGGGCTTGGGGCTTGGGGCTTGGGGCTTGGGGCTTGGGGCTTGGGGCTTGGGGCTTGGGGCTTGGGGCTTGGGGCTTGGGGCTTGGGGCTTGGGGCTTGGGGCTTGGGGCTTGGGGCTTGGGGCTTGGGGCTTGGGGCTTGGGGTTTAGTGTGGTCCTAAAGCCTATGTAAAGCGCTTAAACCATACACATAAACCTCAAGAACACCGCACTCAAACCCTGCAGAGAGTCCTCTTTAAAGACAACCGAGACGCCAAAACCTTTACAGTCCCCATACTAAACCCTAAACCCTAACCCTAAACCCCAACTTTTTGCCACTAAACCCCGGGTACCGATGTGGGCATTTCCCAAAATAGGGGTACCCCTTTTAAACCCCCAAATAGTATAGAACCCCCTTAAGGGACCCCCCAAAAAGGGTACCCCTGGTTTCGGAAACCTCCATATTCGACAACATTTTGTAAGAGAAGCCCTAAACCCTAAACCCTAAACCCTAAACCCCCGGGCTACCAAGATGATCTTCGCTCCTTCTTGGGCGCGGCGACTGCCGCGCCGACCGCGGCGCCCAAGCCACAAAGTGCCAGGCCGGTGCTGGAGGAAGAGGCCGAAGAGGCCTCCGACTGCGGGTTCTTAGGGTTTGGGCTTTAGGGTTTATGGTCTAGGGTTTAGGGTTTCAGAGTTTAGGGTTATTGTGGTTTAGGGTTCTTAGGGTTCTGAGGGTTCTTAGGGTTCTTAGCGTTCTTAGGGTTCTTAGGGTTCTTAGGGGTTCTTAGGGTTAAGGGTTTAGCGTTTAGGATTCAGGGTTCAGGGTTCTTGGGGTTTAGGGTTTAGGGTTCAAGGTTTAGGGTTTAGGGTTGAGGGTGTAGGGTTTAGGGTTTAGGGTTTAGGGAAGCCCCCCCAAGCGCCGCCTTCGCCTGGCCCTGGGCGGTGCTGCGCAGCGCAGGGCCGCGGGTAGTGCTTGGCGCGGTTACAAATGCCGTGCCTGGCTTAGGGTTTAGGGTTTAGGGTCTAGGGTTTAGGGTTTGGGGTTTGGGGTTTGGGTTTGGGGTCTAGGGTCTAGGGTCTGGGGTTTGGGGTTTGGGGTTTGGGGTTTGGGGTTTGGGGTTTGGGGTTTGGGGTTTGGGGTTTGGGGAGAAACCTCCAAAAATGGTATTCCCAACATTCCTTGAAACACTCCAAAGCCCTACACCCTACACCATAAAGTAGACTTAATAAAAACCAGCTGGTAAAGTCTCCGGATAGTAGCCGCAGGGCCCCTAATACCGAAACTCTAACTAAGTCTATACTAGGAAGGTACATTGGAACTTCTCCAAACTCGTGTCCCTTTCTGGGGTCCTTTTGATGCGGGTGCCGTACTAATATTTGTAGGACCCAAAAAAGGACCTAACTTAGAGAACCACCCATATGGTTACCCTAAACCCTAAACCCTAAACCCTAAACCCTAAACCCTAAACCCTAAACCCCCTTTCTAATCAAGAGCACATGGCCCGCAGATTTGCGCCGAGGAGCAGCCCGCAGCGGCCAGGGCAGCAGCGGCAATTTGCTGGGTGGAAGGAGCCTCGGCCGATATTGAGGTGCTTGGAGGGTTTAGGGTTTAGGATTTGAGGTTTAGGGTTTAAAAGGTCTAGGGTTTAGGGTTTAGAGGGTTTAGGGTTCAAGAGAGCTAGGTAAGGTTATGAAACAGGATAGTGAGGATGGCCTAGCATGGGGTGCACTTTCAACCATGCTTACGAAGGTCCCTGAGCCTTCAAGTTTTCGCTCTCGATCAGGGTTTAGGGTTTAGGGTTTAGGGTTTAGGGTTTAGGGTTTAGGGTTTAGGGTTTAGGGTTTAGGGTTTAGGGTTTAGGGTTTAGGGTTTAGGGTTTAGGGTTTAGGGTTTAGGGTTTAGGGTTTAGGGTTTAGGGCTCTTGTCTTGACTTCTCTTCGCAAGCCCGCCTGCACTCTCTGGCTTCTTGGCTTCATGAGGTTTCAGACAGGCTTGAAACATGGCCGGGGCTCTCAGGGCAGTTGCAGGGTCCCCGATGGGCCCGTAAATTGGGGGAACACTGTGATATGCCAACCCTAAAACCCTAAACCTCGGCCCAAGCCGAAGAAGCCGAAGCGTAAAAGTTTGCATCCAAGGGGCCATGGTGTTCCTAAAGCAAGGGAAGGACCAAGGTCTACTCTAAGATTCCCAGCGATGGCTGCGGCCACACGGGACTTTTGAGGTTGAGGGTTGAGGGACCGACCCTCTTGGGGGGTTCAGGGGCCAGGGGTCTTAAGGGTTTGGGGTTTAGGCTCGAAGGGTTTGGGTTTAAGGCGCTTGCTTCAGAGGAACCTCCAGCCCAAGACTCAGGGACTGGTTTGGTTGCTACTTGCTAAGCTTACCTCAACAGGCGTGGTGCGCGACCCCAAGACCTTAGGTAGCATAAGCCTGAAGATTTTATTGTACACCGTACCGCACGAACCAGAAACCTACTATCTTGCAGGGTCTTTGCTCGAAACGCGCCATGTTGATTCCTTACGGTCTAGACTCTCGACCCCATGTTCTAGGCCCAAGAGTTACCCAGAAATAAACAAGGGGGTACCCTTTTTGGCTTCAAGGGGGCTTTTCCAGGCAGCCTTAACTCCAAAAAAGTGGATAGCAGCCTACTCTGGGTCCTAAAAAATACACATGCGCCCTTGCCTGCTTGAGCGCACCGGAACCTTTGCTTGAGAAATGCATCATCTCGAACCAAAAACCTCGGCTTAGGCAGGGGGGGGGGGCTTCTACTGGCCTCCACAGGCCCTCTCTCGACATTGCCATAAGTATATACGTGCGTATACATATACATACATACATACATACATACATACATACATACATACATACATACATACATACATACATACATACATACTTGTATTTATATATATATATATATGTGTGTGAGATTACATATGGGTACCCGAAAGGGACGATGACTTGTCACATATCTACACATCAACCTTCATATGATGGTTTCCGAAATTGGGCGGGGGGGGGGGGGGGGGGGTGCACCTTGTTGGGGTCCTTATTGTAAGGAAATCCTTCTATTTGGGGGTCTATATTAGAGTCCCTTATTATCATAAACCCCCACATAATGAAGCCTCATCTCCAGTGAGGCCGAGCCACTTCTGTCTGGAGGTGCTTGGCACACGTCCCGGCCTTGGCGGCTCCAGAAGTACCACCAAATATACCCCAACACAACACAATCCTCCTGATATGATCCCCACGGATACCCCTTAACCCTAAACCCTAAACGCTAAACCCTAAACCCTATAAACCCTAAACCCTATAAACCCTAAACCCTATAAACCCTAAACCCTACGCCCCCACATGAATGGGAAGTGCGCGCCTTGTCTTCTGAGCTGCTGCCGAGAGGCTCCTGAAAGGAACCCTAGAGGCGCAATCGCAACTTTTGCGTGCAGCCCCTCCGCGGTTTTAAAAAAGAGCTGGTGAAGCCAATGGCTGACGGCTTGGGGTTCAGGGTTTAGGGTTTAGGGTTTGGGGTTTAGGGTTTGGGTTTAGGGTTTGGGGTTTAGGGTTTGGGGTTTAGGGCTCAGGGCTTGGGGTTTAGGGTTTAGGGCTTGGGGCTTGGGGTTTGGGGTCGTGGCACAGTAGGCTTCAGGGTGTACAGTTTCCCAAGGTCGTGGGCCACCAATCGCCCCCCCCCCCCAAGCACAGTGGGGCTTAGGACTATTGCAGGGCTAGGGTTTAGGGTTTAGGGTTTAGGGTTTAGGGTTTAGGGTTTAGGGCTTAGGGCTTAGGGCTTAGGGCTTAGGGCTTAGGGCTTAGGGTTCAGGGTTCAAGGTTAGGGGTTCAGGGTTTAGGGTTCGTCCTTCCAGCCACACCGAGTGCAACAGATTGCAACAAACGGATACGCAGGGGATTCCAAGCCCTGAGCCCTACACACCCCAAACCCTAAACCCTAAACCCCAAACCACTTTTTCGGCACTGCTGCGGGATTGGGCGCTTGCCATGGAGGAGCCAGCACAGCGCTGGATGCCCCAAAGCCCGACCAGGTTGGCTCAAGCCCTTCGACGAAATAACGACTTAGTTCATGTCAGCAATGATAATGAAACTAATAAAAATAGTACTCGCAATCGTAGTCGTAAAAATAATAGTACGCGTAGTCGTAAAAGTAATAGCAATAGTAGTCGTAATCGTAATCGTACTTGGCAGTAATAGTAATAATAGTAATAGTTGTAAGAATAGTAATCGTAATAGTAATAGTAATAGTAATAGTAATTGTAATAGTAATAGTAATAGTAATTGTAATTGTAATAGTAATAGTAATAATAATAATAGTAATAGTAACAATCGTAATAGTAATAGTAATAGTTATAGCAATAGTAATAATGCTTGGAATAGTTATCGTAAGAATAATTATAATAGTAATAAGAATAATAATAGTACTAGTAATAGTAATCGTAACAATAATAATACTAGTAATACTAATAGTAATAATAAGAATAGTAATAGTACTAGTAATAATAATAGTAATAATAATAGTAAAAGTAAAAGCAATAGTAATAGTAATAATAAAAGTAATAATAATCGGAATAGGAATAATAATAGTAATAGTAATAGTAATAGTAATAATAATGGTAATAATAATGGTAATGGTAATGGTAGTGGTAATAATACTAGTAATAGTAATAGTAATAGTAATAGTAATAGTAATAATAGTAAATAGTAATAGTAATAGTAGTAATAGTAATAGTAATAGTAATAGTAATAGTAATAGTAATAGTAATAGTAATAGTAATAGTAATAGTAATAGTAATAGTAATAGTAATAGTAATAGTAATAGTAATAGTAATAGTAATAATAGTAGTAATAATAATAGTAATAGTAATAGCATTAGAAGTCGTAATAATACTAGTACTAGTAATAGTAATAGTAATAGTAATAGTAATAGTAATAGTAATAGCAATATTAATATCAATACTAGTACTAATACTAATAATAACAGTAATAGAAATTGTGAGCAGGTCTAAGCACGCACGTTGCATGTGCCGAGCTGCCAGAACCAGTACTGTAGTTTTCTTTGCATGTGTAGTTTTGCAATTCGTTTCAATGCCAATTTTGGCTCAAGTACCGAGCTTGTGCCTTTGAGCACGGTAGAGTCGTACAGTAGCTCTTAGGTTGCTGTGCGGTCCGACCGGACGCACTCAGGCGTAGCTGCACAAGTGCTTGAACTCGCGAAGTCGTAAAACAGCGTGGCCGGGCTGTGATTGCATTGGCTTAGTGCAAGTCCAGTGCTGGTCGACTTCACAATTGGGGGCTGTTCTGGGAAAGTACAGCTCTTGTGCCTACGGCCCGAGTGGGCAAGCATTGCTTTGCTTGTCTGTCGCGGTCCGTGACCTGGACGCGTGGACTGTGTGCCACGCTTGCGGCCTGTTAACCAAGGCGCGGCGCTTCGCGTGCCACGCCTGCGGCCTGTTAACCAAGGCGCGGCAATGTCCGCAGAGGTAGCAGGTCAGGCCGAGGGCGTCACCCTCCTCGAAGCTATCGAGGGTGGAGACGTTCCCTATCCCGAGCGGATGAGCTACGTCGCTTGGCTTAAGTGGCGTAGGGAGACTGGCAGCCGTCCATTGTCCAAGCGGGATGGGGTCAGCACTACGCCAGAGCAAGAGGCGGCTCTCTGGCGGAAAGTCATGAAGTTCCTCCATGACGCCGAAGGCGAGGACGAGGAGGAAGAGGAAGAAGAAGAGGACTCCGAGCTAGTCCCTGAGGCCTCGGGCGCTGGAGGCGACAGTCCGCCGCGGGTGGACGTCAGCGCCGCGGCTAGGGAGCTGGCCATGGTCCCTACCGGTGCTGCCTATGTCCCTGCTACGGCACCAGGGTCCCGCCCGGCGGGGCCGTCCGGTCCGCCGTCGACAGCAGGTTCGGTGCCAGGCACCGCAGAGGGCTTGCAGGCGGAGCTGCGCGCGATTTTCCGTCCAGACCAAGAACCGGTCGCGGACTACTTGACGCGCGTTTCGCGGATTGTCCTCGCGCTGAAGGCGCATGGAGTCACGGTGAGCTCCCGTGACCTTGACGCCTTAAGCACCAAAGCCACCTCCTTGCGGATGAGTTCTCCAAGATAGGCGGGGACTGGCATCCGACAAAGATGGTCCGTCGGCTGCGGACCAGATTCTCGGTCGCGGCTTTGCGCGGTGGCGAGGACCCCGAAGACGCAGAGGAGATTCAGCGCGAAATCCAATGCATCGGGGAGCTTATCCTCGCGTTAGGGGGAAAAGAAAGCTCGAGCCAAGAGAAGGTTTGGAGCTCCCCGTCCGATGTGCCAGTTGAAGCCGTGGGGCCGCGTTCCCCAGGGCTCCCACAGCCTGCGACTGCAAGTGGGTTGGGGGTAGGATTGGACCGTGGAGGTTTGCACACTGCAGAGGTTGCAGGTGGTCCTTCCGCGGCCCGTGACCTGGGCGCGACGGACGGCGATTCCCCTTTGCGCGCGAAGCTTGCGGCGCTGGAGATGGAGATAGAAGCCCTGAAGCGAGGTTCAGACGGCGGAGGTTCGCAGACCGGGTCCCAAAACCCGGCGGGCGATTTCGCCGCCGCACTCGCCGCCCAAACTGAAGCGCTGAAAGAAGCGTTAGCGCAGAGGGGCGGGCAAAGCTCCATAACTACGGTCAAAACTGACCTCACGTGGCCGACGCTGACCGACGACAAGTCGGACGCGCGAGACGTTGTCCTGTTCTACGAGGAGTTCGAGGACGTCTGCGCGCTGGCCAACAACTGCCGCGGTATGAGTGCGCGCGAGAAGCTGCTAGCGCTACGCGGGCGCTGCCGCGGCTCGCGCATGAAGACGTACACGAACGCGTACCGCGCAGCGTGGAAGTCGGGAGAGGTTCTCTCCGATCCACAGGCGGTGTACGACCGCATCAAGAACAAGCACTTGATGTTCGGGGAATCGCGGGAGGAAAGAGAAGTCCGCGTGGATGGTGAGCATGCCTCCCTCGCAAAGGGCAAGCTCACAGGCCACCAATTCGAGCCTTTGTTTGAGGCATCGATCGCAGACCTTGAGGCGGTGGGTCTTGGGAAGACCCCACGAGAGTTGTATCTCTCGTACCTCCGCAAGATGCCCCCGTATCTCCAAAAGGAGATACGGAACGACAAGCGGTTGTGGCCCGGCGATCCCAAGGATGGCGGGCTGCGAGGGCCGCAGACTTGGGAGGAGAGCCACAAGGTCGTCCTGGAGTACGAGCAGAGGGAAGCAGCTCACAGGGCTGTTTCCCACTCTGTGTACTCAGCGACCGGCTCTCCGAGCGCGGACCCGTCGGTCGCGCTAGCCGAGGCTCAGAAGGAGATTAAGAGCCTCAAGGCCGCTGCGAAGGCTGCTGCGAAAGGAGCAGCTGCCGCGGCCAAAGCTGGCGCGGACCAGACGTTTGCCGCTGCGTCGAAGGGAGCTGGCAAAGGAGCGGACAAGAAGATCTGCTTCCACTTTCGCGACCACGGGAATTGCCCGAAAGGGGATGCCTGCCCGTACAGCCACGACAAGGAGCTTCGCAGAAAAGCTCTCGCGGCCAAGAAGGGTGACCAAACCTTTGCCACTGCGAAAGGTAAGGGCAAGGGGAAGGGAGGTGGCAAGGCAAAGGCCAACGCAAAGCCTAAGGCTGCGGCCAAAGGCGCGGCAAAGCCACCAGGCACTGTTTGCCCCTTTTTCTCCAAGAATGGGTCGTGCAAGAAAGGAGCCAGCTGCGACATGGTCCACAACCTGACGACCTCAGGAGGGACGCCGGCCTTGCCTGCCAACTGGGCCCCGCCCTCCGGTGCTTCCATGTCTAACCCCTTCGCCGCGTTCAGTGTCCAGATAGGCAGCTCAAGCGTCCAGGCAGGCGTCTCAGGAGCCGCAGGACGCGCCGCGGTGCAGCAGCACGCGCTTCCGTTGAGCAAGGGCGGGCGGGACAAGTTCGCCACCCTGGACGATCTGCCGAAGGACTGGTGGAACCTGGCGGACAACGAGCCAGGAGGCTACCAGTACAGGACGGTAGTCCAGGTCCTCGACCGTAAGGTCGAGTGCATGCTCGACGGTTGCGCTGGCGCAAACCACGTGACCGAGGAACTCGTGGTGGGCATGATGAACCGGGCTGCAGAGCTGGGGATCGGCACGGAGGATCCCAGCTTCCCGGTCGTGAGACTCGAAAAGTGGGTCCACCCCGAATACGTGCATGGAATTGCTTCGGGAGCCCCCGTTCCTCTGAAGGGGGCAGCAGTCTTGCGCGTCACGCTGCTGGAAGGCAGGACGGCGGACGACTGTCGCCCCAACACCGAAATTTTCGTGCGATGCAAAATCGCAGCCAGGGGGACGTCCGATTGGCACGGACTTATCCTCGGCGGCAGAGCGCTGGACTGCGCCGGAAGGATGGGCCTGGGATTCAGGCCGGGTCCCGACTTCCACGTCCTCGACACGCTGGGAATCAGGATGCCCAGATGTGAGGATCACAGCAAGACCCGGAAGGACAGGGCCTATGCCTTTGAAGCGCGGTTGTCAAGCCTGGACGACGCGTCATGCACCGAGCCTGGGGGCGGAAGTCGTGAGCTTCTCCGCTATGACGGGGAAGAGCCGCTCGAGCTCTCGCCAGGTGATGGGGTGCTGGTGCCAGTCGTGCGGGAGGCAGGAGTCTCCGCAGAGGGATCCCTGTCCGAGGTTGTGCTTCCGGTTGAGTGTGGGGTTGAGGCTGTGCCAGGTCTCTGGCCCACGGGAGAGGGTAAAGGGTTTGTTTTGCTTGCAGCCCAAGAGTGTGATCACTCTCTCCAGCCGGGCGAGGTTGTTGCGGAAGTGCGTTCCGGCCTCGTCAGCACTGCGGCTTGTGGTTGTGGCGCGATTGAGACGGTGTTCGAGTCGGAGCCGTCTCCGCAGGCATGTGCGGATTGTGGGGTCGCCGTTGCTTCGGTTGACCATGACCCGTGCTTTGCTTGCGGGTCCGCGTCCAGGGCCGCGGCAAGAAGCTTCCAAGGTTGTTCCTCGTGTGCGCGGTCCTTTGGGCGGCTGCGTACCGGCGCCAGGATCGGTGTGTTATCGGTCCTTGCTGCGGTGACTGTTCTCGCTTCGGTGTGGAGCGGGAGCGGCCCGGTTGGGCGCCCTGTTGAGGAGCCTGGAGTGCTTACTTGCTTGGACCACCTTCCAAGCGTCGACAGCTGGTGGGAGGCGCCGGGTGGTTACGCGTCTGTGTGGGGTAGGCGCCCTGCGCAGAAGGACCTTGGGACCCTGGCGGTCGAGAAGGCGCCTTACGAAACGTGCTTGCTTCAGCGCGCAGGTGAGGCGTGGCGTCTTTGGGACACGAGGGATTTGCGTGTGGCGGGAAGCGTTGCGTGCAGCGATGAGGTTCCAGTCACCGAACGCCTCGCGGTCTTTAGGACGCGCAAGGGGCCACGCTGGGCTGGCTGGCGTGAGGGATCGGCCACGGCTGGAAGAGGCGCAAGTGACGCTGTGCGCCCAGCAGACGCGGTCGACACGGCGCGCTGCCCGAGCTATCATATCGTGGAGAGCTGGGACATCGATAAGATGATCGAGGAGCCTCCAACGGACTATTATTATGAGCAGCTCGCAGCAGATATGCGCGCCCGGCACCCTAAGGCGTGCCCGCACCTCCTCGACCACCTCGTTTCCTTAGAGGGTTTCCTAGACAAGTCAATCTTGTTTGGGTTCTCCTTTGGAATCAGCAAGGCCGAAGTTTGTGTCTCCAAAGGTAAGCTCCTAGGACACAACATTGGGCGGGACGGGAGTTCGCCTGACGAAGAGCGTTGTCAGGCGGTGATTGACTTTCCCCCGCTCTGGGAGAAGCTTCACATTCAGCAATTTTTGGGTTGCGCAAACTGGTTGCGCGGCTACCTGCCTGTTGAGTATGGGCACGCAGCCAAGATTTTAGGGCAGTGGCAGAAGCCAGGCGCCGTCTTTCCTGAAGGCGGGCTGGGCTCAGCCGCCACCGAGGGTTGCAAAGCCTTTAAAGCGATTAAGCGCATGATGCAAAACCGCATCAATTTGGCTACCTTCGATGAGGCCTCTGCTGCGGATGGGTCGTGTCCCCTTGAGCAGATCGCGGATGCGTCTGGCATCGCGGTAGGGGGCAGCGTCGTGCAGATGACGCGTGATTTGAGCCAGCTCAAAGTGCTCATGACGCACTCAAAGAGCTTGACCCCCGCGCAGCAGAACTGGCCGCCCTTGATACAGGAGGCGTTTGCCCAGCTCGAGGTAAAGCGGGCGACACGCCGCATGTTTGGCTCTATTCGGACTCTGTGTTGGACAGATCATGCCAACCTTACCCGAGCGCAAACGTCGGACATCGGAATGGATCCGAAACTCGTCCGGTGGGTTGCGGAAATCCTTATGGATGGGTCCGAAATAAGGAGCCTTAGCGGTCGCTCAGCGACGCTGGGTGACAGTTTTAGCCGCAATCCCAAGGATCGGGATGCGCTCCTTGCGGCGAGGACGAAAGATCTCGAGGGCCTTTCGGGCCAACTCCGAGGTTTCGACCTGGACCAGTACCTCGGAGAGGGTACTGAGGGTGACGGACCCGTGCCCTGGGCGGTCGGCAACGACGCCGTCCCAGAGCCTGCGGGCCGTGTCCAGGCCGCGGCTGTGCCGATGTGCGTCGTCGCAGCCCTTCCGGTGCGCGTCATGGTTGTCTTTGACTACGCGCGTTGGAAAGAGCAGGACGCAGAGCTGACTGAGATCAGGCGCGTCTTCCAAGCGAGCCTCCCTGGAGTTTCTGTGGCTGTCAGGGGTTGTTGGGGTCCGTTTGAGGATACCGACGGGCTTGCCTCGCATTTCGATTGCGGGGCCGGCAGGCTCGCAGGGACCAAGAAGATCAAGCGGATCAGGGTCGACTTGCTTACTTCGTGTGCCAAGGTTCTTAGGGAAGCTTCGGGGTTTCGTCCGCAGTTCCTCGTAGGACTTGGGCAAGGCGGGCTTGTCACAGCCGTCCTTAGGTGGCCTTTGGTTGTTGAGCTCACGCTCCAAGCAAGGAACCTGCAGCGCAAGGAAGCTAGGGCTGTAGGAGAGGCTTGGGCAGGCATCAAGGCTATCTGGGCGGTGCGGCCACGCCTTTGGCGCACGCAGCAGGGCCACTTGGAAGTGGCCGAGGCTTGTCCGGAACTCAAGAAGGATTTTCCGGAGCCTCCCCTGCGAGGTTTTGGGATCGTAGGGAAGCAGGCATTAGGGGCGGAAGTTCTGCGGTCCTTGAGGTTGGACGCGGTTCGTTCCATCGATGATGCCAGCATTAGAGGGATGCTGGACGAACCGTCACGACCCCTCTGGGACCATGAGGGTCTATGCATCTGCGGCAAGCGGACCTACCTGTTTTCTCGCTGCCCCGCCTGCATCGAGAAAGAGGCAGTCGATACCTCGGTAGAGATAGCCGAGCGGGAGGAGCCCGAACCTCCGCTTGAGGGCGACCTTGAGGCCCATGAAGTGGGCCTAGAGGTCAACTCCGTCCTTGCAACTTTGGATAGGACAGGAGGTTTAGTTAGGGTTAGGTCCTCAACCATCCAGCAATGGGCGGTAGGGTTCAGGACTACGCCCAAAGATGCTCCAGTTCATGCTGAGTGGGAAGATATGGAAGAAGAGCCATTCCATGAAGCTCAGCCTCGGCTCCCAGCACAAGGATCTTTCCAAGTGGGGCGATGTGAAGCCTTACTGGACCACGTGGGTGGTTAGAGAAGATGGTGCTGTGGTGGCGGGGCACAACTGCTCGCCCCTGAATGTGGTTCAGGGCGACATCGTCGTGCATTGGTCGTCAGTGGTGAACTGGCACGGCCACAGACATGTCGTGAATGAGCAGTGTGAAGTGCTCTGGAGGTCTAAGGGCAAAGAGGTTGCCTTAGACCCCTCCTTCGGCAAGCTGATAGCCCTTGTGGGTAGGGTTACTCAGGTCATTGGCTGGCGGGCAACCGGAGAAGCTTCGGATCCCCGCAGTTCTACCCGGCAGGCGTTAAGGGTCCTTGCTCAATTCTCTTCGTCCAACGAGGGTAGAAGGGCATTGGACCGCGGGCGCTATCAGTCGCGGAAAGAATGCCAATGAGTGCAAGCTGAAGGGTAGAGTTTTGGCGTTTATGGGTGAGGAGCACAAGGGCCCGGCAGTGGTTCTAGAGCTCGTCAGCCATAGCCCCATCCTGTGCATTTGGGACCATTCCTCAACCAAGGTCAAGGTCGAGGTTAAGGGCGGTGTTCCGTCTTTGAGCCTGGTCGCGGAGGAGGACGAAAAGCGTCGTGAGCAGCTTGCGGTCGAGGCAAGGGACGCGGCGAACATTTCGGAGTTCCGAGTCACGGGATCCCTTCGTACGGCGTGGTACGAGGGTCAGCGGCGCGATCCCTCATTGGCGGGCTCGATTCGCAAGCCAGAGCCGCCGATGGTGATATCCGGAGACGGGTTGCTTGAGCGCGAGGTGACCCTCAGGACGGGTCAAACCGTCGTTGTCCCAGTGGTTCCCAACGGGGCTGCGGGCGCGAATGGAGTGACCTGGCGCCGCGCTTGCTACAATTCAGTCCACTGCGGAGTCCTTGGGGCCCATAGGTCCGCTGAGGTTACCATCAAGCTGCTAGAGAGGGCAGTCTGGTGGCCCGACTTAGAGAAAAATGTGCGGACCTGGGTCGCCAAATGTCTCGCTTGCATTAAGGGCCGCTCTCGACCGACGAAGGTCGAGGCTCGTGCGGTCAAATGTGGCGCCGAGACATGCTGGCAGGAAGTCAGCGTGGACTGTGAAGGTCCAAACCGAGAGGACAGGGAAGGGCATAGGTACTCGCTTACGTACTTCGATTGCCTCAGTCATGCTGTCCTCCTCGAGCCGATGAGGTCTCTGACTCATGCTGAAGTCAGGAGGGCGTTCGTGCGCTGTGTGCTTCGCAGCAGGACGATCCCGAGCCTCATCAGGTCGGATAGAGGGCCAGAGTTCAAGAATGCGCTCATGGCAGAACTCAGCGCTATGCTTGGGACCGAGTGGCGGTTCAGCGCGCCCTTGCGGCCTTGTGAGTTGGGCGCAAACGAGCGAGTCCACCAAGAAGTTCAAAAGGTGCTGGGGGCGGTCGTCAGACAAGTCGGCGCCTCCCTTTCCGAAGCTTGGTCGGATTGGCTCGTGGTGGCGGAGTACGTCATAGATAACACTCCGGGACCCCACGGGTATACCCCGAGGGACCTAGAGCGGAGCTGGTCGCTCGCTCTACCACTTGAAAAGGACGTCCTGCGAGACGCCTTGCAGTTCGAACCCATCTCTGATTGGGCTCGGAGCCAGTTCAAGCAGTTCTCGGAGCTAGCTGCTGCGGTCCAAGAGCACTGGACGCGGTCTTCAGAAGCGCGGGCGAAACTTGCAAACCGCCATAGGCGCACTGTGGACCTTAAGCCAGGCGACCGAGTGGTCTGGAACGCTCCGAGGGCCCGTTCAGAGGGGGCGGGGCGTGTGCCTTGGAAACCGGGTCTGACCGGCCCCTGGCGCGTGTTGGAAGTCAAGGGCCACAGGCTCACCTTGGAGCCCGTGTCGATGGAGTCGGGGGGTACTTCTTCCGCCCGGCGCGGCCCGATGGAGGCGCACGCAGAAGACTGCATTCTTGTTCCTGCGGATGCAGATGGCGCGGAATCCCGCGAGCCGGTCGTCTTTGAGGACGATGGAACCGGCGGGGACGGCTCGTCTCGCCCCAGCTTAGGGCAACAGGTTCAAGGCGACGCCAAGCAAGTGGAGTTCACGCTGACCAGGCGCGGGAGGGACTTCGTCCTCCGCCTTGGCGACCGCATTGCCTATCGGGGTGTAGGTGGAGGCCCTAAGGTGTGCAGGTTAGGACGGGTCACGCAGGTAGATGCTGCCCGTGCGCAGGTCGGCGTGCACCGCTATCTCCCCGACGCCAGCGGGGTTCGCGTCAAATGGCGGCTTGCGTTCATCGCCGAGGACGGTGCGCTCACGCTTTCAGAGGGGACTCGTCCGGCCCACGAAGCGGTTTCCGTCAGGGAGATCATTTCCAAGATCGACCTGAACCGCGACGGCGTGCTTGCTGCAGCCTCGGCCAGAAAGTTGGACAAGGGAGCGTACTCGTTGCAGGACAGGACGCTCGAGAGAGCGTCTCGCGCCAGCACGGGTGTGCTCTCGATCCGAGAGGCCCTCGCGGACCTCTTGGTCGCGGAACCCCGCGTGTTGCAGCCTAGGGCTTCCCCAGAGTCGGGTGCTGTCGAGAGTTGGTTCCGGCAGTATTTCCTTGGAGGGGTTGCCGATGTCTTAGAGGTTGCTTGGGGTGACGCGGTCGTCTCCGACGCGGCTAGGAGGCACGGGTACAGGGTTGTTCCCGCTTTTGCGCAAGGCAAGCAGGCCTACGGGATCACCTGGAACCTGGCCGCAGAAAAGCACTTAGAGGCTATCAGCGGCGCTGTTTTGCGCACAGAGCCGAAGGTGCTCGTGATTGGGCTTGAGGGCAAGAGTGTGCCCCGGGCTTTCCTCCAGCTAGTCGTCCGGTGTGCGCAGGAACGCACGCGCGCGGGCGCCCACGTCGCGCTGCATTTGCAGGCACAAAAAGGCGAGTGGGAACCCTGGCGGCTAGAGGAGTGGGGAGCCTTGTTTGGGACGCTCGCCGAGCCACGCTGGCCTTGGGCCTTCGTGCGGGCTGACATATGCCAGTTCGCGCGGGCCAGTGGCCGCGGCAACCTCGTTGAGAGCGGGGCCCTGTGGCTCGCCGATTTCAGCTTAGAATCGGTAGGTTTGAGGTGTAGTAGGCCGGATGCGTTAGGCGCAGTGCAGCACAAGCACGTTGAGCGCGCGCAAGCCGACTACAACCTCATAGGGGCGGCTTTCTGCGCATCGCTCCAGGACCTTGGTCTGAGGGGCGCAGAAGAGCTGTGCACCGCTGCGGTTGAAAGCTTTCCAGCCACTGCGGGTGCAGATAGCGCCGCGGCTGCGCCACAACCCTCTCCAGTCGTTCCCCTCCCGGACGTGCGCTCGGGCGAGGACCTCACGCCAGCAGAGAGCGTGCGGAGCTGGATAAGGAGGTGGATAAGTATGCCGCTGAGAAGGAAGCGTTTTGGCGAACCAAAGCGGACGCCAAGGACGGGCGCGTCAGGTTTCCCTCGCCCATCGGAGGTCCAGCAAAGCCGCGGGCCTCAGTGCCGCGATGGGTGGAGGAGGGTCGAAGGGCAGGGGCAAGAGCAAGAGCCCAGGCCCTAAGGGCCGGAGGGGCCCGCCCACGATTGACGACGTGCAGCGCAGGCTAGTCCGATGCATGCGGCACGGCGACGCTGGTTGCAGAGGCCGGTTCGCTCCGGGCGGCCTCTACCCGGTTGATGAGTTGATCGAGCAACTCGGCATCACCATCAACCAGTACAACCAGGCGGTCGCGCACGACGCCAACCAGCGGAAGCCGAGGTTGGATACCTCGCACGCTGGCTTCCTGCGTGCCTTCCAAGGCCACTCGGCCGATTGCGGCCATCCTATGGGGTTCATGATGGAGGGTCTAAGTGAGACCGCCATCAACGATCTTATAGACCGGTATGGCCCGGCCATGTGGCACGGCACGGACCTGCATGTTGTGCCAAGCCTGATTCAGAACGGCTTGATCCCCGGCGGCGGGCCGGGAGGCCGCCTCGGGGTGCACTACGTCCTAGGCCACTGCCCCACGCAGTGGGAGGACGGGAGACGCGGGTTCCGCCGCGGTGCATAGTCGAAGTCCGGCTGGCGGTCCTGCGGGACGCCGGAGTGCCTATCTATTCGGGAGCGGATGGGGTGGCTCTCACTGGCCAGATTAGAGCCACCGGCATCTCCCGCATCTGGGCACTCCCCAAAGGCTCGCCTGTTTACTCAGTCTTAATTGCTGAGTTAGAAGTGGATCGGTTGATCCAGCATGTCGACCTAAGGAGTTTAGGCGACGCCAGTGCGGGCCCCCACCCGCCGTTGGGGCGAGGACCGAGACTGGGCACGGTCCAAGCGTCCCAAGCTGCTGCGGCCAGCAGTGGCGCGGCGAGCTCCTCGACGGTTGTGCTGGCCCCTGCGGGCCGTGTCATGGCCGCGGGGGCCGCCCAACCTGTTACCCCTCCTAAAGCCGCGCCTAAGGCCAAAGGGCGTCCCTCAGGGACTCCTAAGACTTCGATCGTTCCAGCGAAGCCCAAGGTGTACCCTAGGCGCAACGTCCCTGGCCCCAATGTCCTCGAGGCCGAAGACTCGCTCGAGGAAGAGGCAGCCCAAGAAGCTGAAGGTGTCGAGGAAGATAGTTCCAGCTCGGATCTTCCCGACACGCGGGCGCCTCCAGCCGCGGTCAAGGTGAAGGAGGACGAGGAGCCCGCTGATGGGGCCCAGGCCGAGAGACCGCCTCATCGAGGGAGAATGCCTCAGCCGACACCCTCTGGAAATCCTCGATGTAGGACTGTGCGACGGGGTGCGTCTTGGGGATCTCAAGCTTAAGCCCTGCCTCCGCATTGGCTTTGCTGCTTGTGGTAAAATTGAGGCTCCCAATCAGCACCACCGCGCCATCAGGCCGCAGTAGGCAAAGGGCCTTGGCATGGTGCAGCCCTTGAATCCCGGTGCCTACCTTAGCCCCGCGGCCGTCGCGAGCATAGGCGTCGCGCACGGATGTGCCACAACCCACCTTCTTCACCTCGGCACCTGCAGCCGCCAAGCGTTTCAACGCTTGCCACTGAAGTTTGGTCCGAACGCCTGCGCCCTTACTAAGCGACGCTTCGATTGCCTCGATGCAGGATGGGCAATCTAAGCTGTACGCCCGGATGTAGATCACATCCTCTGCTGCTCCAGATCCAAGCAGCGTTTGGGCGCCCTGAACGTATGGCCCGCCCGCAAGGAATTCCGCTTCTTTGACTGGAGAACTCCTAGCGGGGGCTGGGCCCTTGTTCCTCCGGCCGGGTGTGCGCGCCACAGTGGCAGTGGCGGCACGTTGCACGGAGCCGGACTGTGCGTGGGCTGCGCTCGCTCCATCTGCTGGGGCCGCGGCCAGGTCACGACCCGCGAGCCCCTGAAAGCAGGAGAGCCCGCGGCTCTTGGCCGCAAGTTTGGAGAAACATCCTTCACTGTTCCCCAAACCCAACACAACCTTACCCTTAGCCAGGGCTTCGGAGGCGGTACTCCGAATGGAGTCTGTGAGCGCAGGACCCGCGCCTCGCTGGGCCGCGTGCAAAAACCCTAGGGAACGAGCGGTGTCCATTGCGGCATCGCAATGCCCGCAACGTCCCTCTGCCAGGTAAGCACGACAGCCACAGGCAGCTGTCTCCTCCTTGAGGTGCACCCAAACCTTATGGGTCACCCCTTTCTTGGAGCTCGCGACCTCAAACGTCGCTTCAGAGCCAAGGAGTTGAGACAGCCGCGCCTCAGGGGCCGCGGTGTTGCCATGTCGCATATGCGCAATGCGATTGGCAACGGCACGACTCACGTACCACAGAACAGCGCCGCACAAAATCACTACTACCAGAGTGATGGCTGTTCCGGCGACCCACACGGTCCGCCTGGCCCCATGACCGATTTCCTCGACAACGTCGGCCGAAACCGTTGCAACCGCGTGCATGGAGTCCTCGACAACATGCACAACCCCGCGGTGCAACTGCAAGGCAATCGGCGCCGACGCTGCAGCCGCCAGGCCCCACCAGCCGTTGATGTTCCCGTTGAGGGCGTGCATCAACCGATTGAGGAGCCCGCGACCCAGGAAAAAGGGGGTCCGCGGTGGAAGCGGAACACTCGGCGGCGGCCGGGCCGACCCGCACGGGAAGGCTGGGACCCAGCTTGTGCTTGGGCGGGGTTGGAGCGCGGCAACAATGCCCGCGGCGTAAGCGCCCCAGGCGTACTTGCCCCTCCCCTTGGGCTTGCCCTTGGCATCGGACTTGCCTCTGCCCTTCGGCTTGCCCTGGCCCTTGCCACGGGCGTCTGCCCAAGCGCTCCAAGGGTCGCGGCCCTTGCCGTACGTCGCCTCTTCGCGACGTCTCTTGCCGCCCCTCTTCTTGTGTTTGTTTCTAAGAAGAGGTTGGATGGTTTCCTGGTCCATCGCACGATTGGCCAGAAGGATCTCGTACTCCAGCTCGTCCTGGCTGCTTTCGGAGCCCGAGTCCCTCTCTTCGCCGCGCCGCGGATCAGGGATCCCGCGGGAAACGACCTCTGCCAAGCGGAGAGGCGTGCTGCACCGAAAGCACAGCTGCCTGAATGAAAGGTTCCATTCATAGCAGTTAGGGCACTGCCACCCTGCTATGCGGAGCGCCTCGCTGATGTGATCATCGCGCTCCGCCTTCTCCGCCTGGCGCCGCTCCCGCTTCTTGGCGCGCTCGGCCGCCTGCGCCTCCTCGGCCGCCTGGAGGGCTTCAGCGAGTTCCTCATCGCTGAGAAGCCTCGCGGCATCTGCCCGCGCTTGCTGTTCTTCAAGCTCTTCGGCAGAAAACCTCCGCCTCCATTGCTCTGGCGCGGTTTGAGGATCTACCTCCCACCACCCGATGTCGATCCCGTTGATCCATCGGCCGTCGCACGGGGCGCCCGCATTCGGGCCGCCCGCGTGCGTGGTGAGGCACTGGTCCTCGGTGACCGGGTTAATGGCTTCGCAGAAGAAGCACCGCCAGCTGCCGTAGGGGTAAAAGCGGCCTTCGACGTAGGCTCGGTTGGCTGGGAGGGCGACATCGTCCGCCTCATCCGCGGTGCCCGCCTCCATCTCAACCGAGACCTCCTCGTCTTTGACAACCTCAGTTTCCTCCTCCTGTTCCTCCTTGACCAGGGGCTCTTTCTGCTCCCGGCCAACGTTGAGGTGGGACTCAGTGCGAACCTCGGCGCGCATCAGAATGACGTCAAGGCTATCCGCGGCTGGGTCGCCCGCGAAGAAGGAATCGATCTCTTGGGCATGGAGATCGTCAAGAGGCGTCACCAGGTCTGGCGAATAATCCCGCTTGGAACGACGCTCTGCAAGGCGTTGCTGAACGTCGCTCTTCGGCGGCTCGAGGGCCCGCCCGCGCGGAGCGGCTTCCCGCGGAGGTCCCGGCTCGGCCTCCTCCGTGGGCTCGCTCTTGGGCGTGGACCCTCCACTGCTACTCTCTGGAGCGGGATCCAGCTCGGGGTCATCGCGAAGCCACCCCGGCGGATGACTACCACCATAAATGTGGTGCGACCCGTCTTCAAGCTGGATTCGGTCCCCTCTCTTCACAAGCGGGACCTTCGAGTGATCGTACCCGTTGGCTTTGTGGTACCGAATCACTCGGAGCATGGGCACCTCCCCATACTCACCGTCCTTTCCTCGGCGGAACAACCGTCCCCGCCAGTCTTGACGAAAAGGGTCAAGAGGTGCGGAGGGGCTGATCCCCAGGTTGGGCGGAAGAGAGGCGCCATGGCAGGCCGCCTGATGCAAGTGGTACTGCACCAGCGACTCAAAGGCCAGCCCGCATCCAGGAGCTGAGCATCCGTAGTGGCCGTCAGCGTTGGGGCGAGGCTCCTCTGGGGCCGGGGCGGACTGGACGGTCCCGCCTCCTGAAGGCCT
>CAJNDS010000148.1:186006-215434 GCA_905221605.1 Symbiodinium natans
TGCGGAGCGACTTGGCGAGAAGACGCTGCCGCAAGGTCTCCACCTTCTTCTGCCACTTGCCCAAGGCGTGCTGAATCCTGGCCTTGAAGATGCCATGTTTTTTCGTGGATACCCGGTTCTCCTCTTGCTCCTTCAGGACCTTGGCCTCGGCCTCCATCTGGATCTTTTCCAGCTCTGCCCGGTGAGCTACTTCTTGGGTCATAAGCTTGGACGCACCCTCCATGCTAACTCGCTGATGCTCGGCCTTGACCTCATCCATCGCCTGCTTGTACTGTTTGCCTATCTCTTCAAGCTCCTTCTGGCACTCCACCCTCGCACTTGCCCGCGCCTTTTCCAGCTCTGCCCGGTGAGCCACTTCTTGGGTCATCAGCCTAGACGCACCCTCCGTGGTAACTCGCTGATGCTCGGCCTTGAGCTCAGCCATCGCCTGCTCGTGCTGCTTGCCCATCTCTTCAAGCTTCTTCTCGCACTCGGCCCCCGCAGTTGCCGCAGTTGCCTGCGCCGCCTCCAGCTGCGCCGTGAGTTCCTTCAGCTCCGTGTCCTTCTGCAGCAGCTGCTGCTGGAGAAGGGCCTGCCCAGCGGAGCCCACACTCGTAGCGGCTGAAATGGCCTCCAACTTGGCCGTGTGCTCCGCGCCCAGCTTTTCCACCTCCTCCTGCCACTCGTTGTACAGGCGCTTCAACTTCCTATTGCAAACCCTTTGGATGTCCGAGAAGTCCTTGGCCCGGTGTTGTTCTCCAGGCTTCCTTTCCAGCACCACCTTCCACCTTTCAGGAAGCACAAAGCGCAAGTCCTTGTCGTGCTTGGCGCCACGGTCGCCACGCTGCCGCTCCAGGCCCAGCCTGGCCTTGTGTGCTTCGTCATCAGCTGGCAACCATTCGCCAGACTCCCACTTCGCAATCTCTTCTTCAGTCCACTCGCTGTCGGGACCGGACATCATGGCTGTGGCTGTGCAATGTCGAAATGAGTAGCAGTGGGTAGCAGTGATAGTGGGAAGCAGTACTGGCTTGGGACGCAGTGGAATATGCAGTGCACGAGGAAATCGTGAAAGGTCTGGAAAAACTATGCAGTGAGGACAATGATGGTGAACTGAGGGCAGGATGCGTGGGCCGTGACACGTCAAGCATTCTCTTTTGCTCCGGATTGCATGCTAGAGGGTCCTACATTTGTGCTGTGTTTCGTTTCCGTGTTGCAGTGTTACAATGCTGAACATTTAGTGCTTGCTTCGTAATCATGGTTGTTGCTGCATGTCGTCCTTTGTCCTTGTGTCCCTCTGCTGCAGCATCATACAAGGCATGTGCAAGATCTTGCAGCATGTTGCAACAAAGCTTAACCTGCTCTAGTTTCCGCTGGCTGATGCACGCCGTGCTGAGAGCCAAGCACAGGTCCTCGCGTCGTCGACTGCGTTGTCCATCACGCATCTCGTCCCGGCCTCAATGCGTGTGGAGAGAGTGTTCCCCCCTTTTTTACAAAGACCGCTCTTGTACGTGGCTTCGGATTTTGAACATTTGGGTCTAGGGAAGTTTAGGGTGTCGGGTTTGGTGTTGGGGTTTAGGGGCCCTTCCCTCCTTTCTCCCCGAAGGTCCGACCGCGCGCTGAAAACGACACCGCACCCCCGCAGAAGCCCCAGAACTTCGCAAAAGGGGGTTGAAGGGCTCTTCCTGCGTGTACCCCAACTCACAGGAAATTTCTCTCCCTTTGCTTCCAGAACACCCCAACATCCTTCCAGAAGAAGCCACTTCTTAAACAAGGAAGGCACCTCTGATCCCAGAACATGTTCCAGAAGAAGCTGCCTTTGGAGCACACCCCCCGCCTTCCCCACCCATGACCCCTTGCAGGAACCCCCCAAAATAAAAAAACAACCGTAGAAAACCACCCCGCCCTCCAGGACCACAACACCCTGAAGAAGACGCCTTTTCCCCCCCCCCCGCCACGGCCCCGCAAAACACGCTATGGAAGGCCTCAAGAAGCCGACGTTGGACCGTTGGGAGCAGCACGTCTCTTTTGGACCACAGCCCTTACAGGACCCCCACACACATGCAGTAGAAACCCTTCAAAGGCCATCTTTGGACCATGACCCCCGAAAACACGGAAGGTAAGCCCTGCAGCAGGCAACATTGGACCCACACCCCCGGGCAAACACGCTTCAGAAGCCTTTTGGAAGCCCTTTGGACCGCAGCCCTCGAGACACCGCCTTTGCACCACGACCCCCCAAAAACATGCTGCAGAAGCCCTCAAGAAGCCCCTTTGGAACCGGCGCCTCTTTTTGAACCCCTGCGCAAACACGCGTCAGAAGCTCTCCAGAAGCCTGAAAAGCCTGAACAAAGCCATCTTTGGACCACAGGAAGCCTCAGAAGCCCTCAACAAGCCTTACAAGAAGCCTGAAAAACCACCAGAAGCCCACAAGAAGCCGCCTTTGGACCACCTGTATACCACAAGAAGCCGCCTTTGAAGGACCACCTGTATACAGAGAAGCCGCCTTTGGACCACCCTGTATACCGCAAGAAGCCGCCTTTGGACCACGTATACCACAAGAGAAGCCGCGCCTTTGGACCACCCACCTGTATACCACAAGAAGCCGCCTTTGAAGGACCACCTGTATACCACAAGAAGCCGCCTTTGGACCACGTGTACCACAAGAGAAGCCGCCTTTGCTACTCCTTTATACCACAAGAAGCCTCCTGGACCTTTATACCACAAGAAGCCGCCTTTGGACCACTACCACAAGAGAAGCCGCCTTTGGACCACAAAGGCGGCTTAAGCAAGAGACACCACAAGGGTCGCTGCCAACTAGGACCACAAAGGCGGCTTCCAAGGCTTCCTTCCTAACTTCAAAGGCGGCTTCCAAGGCTTCCTTCCTAACTTCTGAAAAAAGGCCGCTTCCAAAAGAACCTCAGGGACCGCTGGACCAGGACCAACAAGGCGGCTGCCCGACTAAACAAGGAATACAACAAGGGCGGCGGCTTCATAAACGAGCCGGCTTCCGAAAGGCTTCCTAAACAATACCACAAGGACGGCAAGGGCGGCTTCCTAAACAAGGTGGCTTCCGAAAGCGCGTGACGCCCGAAACCCTCAACCCAAACCCTAAAGTACACATTACAACCACAGGAGGGGCGGTTTCTGAACCTCTCTAAAATCGCCTTCGGGATCTCGATTCCCCACACAGGCGGCCAGCGGCACGCTTCTAACACAGAGAGGACGATAGGACCCCAGAGGCGGCGTCCTAAAATATGTACCCCCAGAAAAGTCCACACAGGCGACCACAAAGATAGCTTCCCAAAGCAGCTTCTGAAAGTACATCTACGTACCTCGTTAGTACTTTCGGCGGTCCCCAAGGGTGGGATGTCATTTGTATGTGGGTGCGAACAGTTGCGTTCTTGTGCTGGCCAGTACAACATGAAACCTTGCAACACTCTTCATGAATGATTTGAGGTGCTCTGGTATACGGCTGGGATGTCGTTTGCATGTGGGTGCGAACAGGTGCGTTCTTGCGCTGGCCAGTACAATATGAAACCTTGCAACACTCTTCATGAGCTCCATTGTAGCCTGTGATGTCGTTTGTATGTGGGTGCGAACAGGTGCGTTCTTGTGCTGGCCAGTGCAATATGAAGCCTTGCAACACTCTTCATGAATGACTTGAGGTGCGCCCTTATAAGCCTGTGATGTCGTTTGTGTGTGGGTGCGAACAGGTGCGTTCTGGCGCTGGCCAGTACAATGAAACCTTGCAACAGTCTTCATGGATGACTCGGCGGCTTCCTTCCTAAACAAGAGACACCACAAGGGTCGCTTCAGCTTCCGGGCCAACTAAGGCCGCGGACCACAGGACCACAAAGCAGGCTTCTGAAGAAAGGTCCCTTCCAAAAGAACCTCAGGGGCCGCTCTAAATGTACGTGCCAGCCCTAAGTACACATTCTGGTTTCGGGTTCAGGGTTTCGGGTTTAGGTTTAGGGTTTAGGGTTTAGGGCTATAGGGTTTAGGGATTTAAGGGCGGCTTCTTCCTAAAGCAAAGGTGGCTTCCCAAACGAGAAACCACAACGCTACCTTCATAAACTGCAAAAAGACAGCCTTGCAAACTTTGCAAATCTCACAAAGGCGGCCTACATGATTACAACAAAAAACAAAAGTGGCTTCTTCAACCAGACGGGAGGTGGGGGGCTTCCACAGCACAAGACAGGCAACCTCCCAAATCCTCAGAGTAGAAAAACCTTCTCAACCCCGACGTCCGCCGGCCAAAAGCTGTCCTGAAGCTGTGCCTGCAGCTGGCTGGCCCCATCCCAAGCACAAACAAAAACCTGCTGGCATGCTCTGAAGCCGACTTCCAGAACGCAGGATGCGTCGGATTCTGCAGAGTTCGGTCATCTGCTGAGCAACACTTCAGCGGCCTTTCAAATCAGAGTCCCCAATCGGCATTCTCGAAGGGCTCCACGTTGGCTTCCCCGGGCTCCGGCTCCAGCTGGACAATCTCGTACTCCTCGTCGCATTCCTCCTTCACAGCTCCATCTGCCATGAACTCATCCTCGCCGCATTCCTCCTTCACAGCTCCTGCCATGAACTCATCCTCGCGGCATTCCTCCTTCACAGCTCCAACTGCCATTCCTGCACTGTCGCTGCTGTAGTTGTGGATTTCCGCTTCCTTTCCAGCATCCTGCCTCCACGGCGCACTTTGAATCCCAGCCCGACGCCTCAACAACTTCTCGGGCGGAGGGTAGTCAGGAGGTCGCGGGGTCCTCTTCACGGGTCTTGCCTTTTGTGGTGTGATCGGCCGTTTTGGCATTGCCTTCACCTTCACGGGCCGCGCGCCATCAGCAGCAGCAGCACCAGGCTTCAAGGCAGTGGCATCTGCCATCATCTCTGGCTTTGGGTGTGGAGCAAGCGGCGGCTCGGGCACACTTCGTGGCTTCGGAGGAAATGGCGGCTCGGGCACACTTCGTGGCTTTGGAGGAAACTGCGGCTCGGGCACACTTCGTGGCTTTGGAGGAAGCGGCGGCTCGGGCACACTTGGTGGCTTTGGCGGACAGGGCGGCTTGGGCACACTTGGTGGCGGAGGGGGCGCCAGACCAATTTGCACCGTGCCTTGCTTGCCGGTGGCCTTGGTGGAAGATGATGCTGTTCCACAGTGGCCTGCACAGGCGCGCTGCGCAGAAGCTGGACTCGCGCACTTCATCTTTGCAGGTGGAGGCACCGCAACGGGTGTTGCGACGGCAACACTCATCTTTGGAGGCACCGCAACGGGTGTTTCGACGGCAACACTCATCTTTGGAGGCACCGCAACCGGTGTTTCGACGTCAACACTCATCTTTGCAGGTGGAGGCACCACAACGGGTGTTGCCACGGGAACACTCGGCGGAGGCACCGCAACGGGTGTTCTCATCTTTGCAGGTGGAGCCACCACAACGGGTGTTGCGGCGGGAACACTCTTTGCAGGTGGAGGCACCACACCGGGTGTTGCGACGGCAACATCCGAAGCACCTGGGCTCGTCAGGTGTGCGTGAAGCATGTCGAAGTATTGCTTCATTTGCGTCACCACCCCGGCAGGAAGCAACACGGGCACCATCTTGGGAGCGGGCGCGGGCTGCGGATTTGCTGCTTGGGGCGACTCTGCAGGCACTATGACAGGCTCTTGCACGGAAGCTGCTTCAGACTTCAGCTGTGCTTCTACAGCAGGGCATGCAGGCATTTCCACTTCACCACGTCCCCATTCAGACTGCAGCTGTGCTTCTACAGCAGGGCATGCAGGCATTTCCACTTCACCACGTCGCCATTCATGAGGATCAGGAGCTGAGAACTCTTTGTTTTTCATCGGGTGCTTGGGAACAGATCCACTCTTGCCCACCACTCTCACAGTCCAACCTTTGCCAGCGGTGTACTCATGCTCTCGATTGTGTCTGGCATCATAGACTGTGAAATCATAAGCTGTCGGCCTCATGCTCGGATGCATGCATCTACTACCCTGTCTTTTCCGAAAAACATGCCACAGCTGCACACTAGTCACTGGCTGGCTTATGTTCTGTTTGACTCCACACCTGGCTCTTTGGCTGCCCTATGATGACTTGCCCCCGATCTCTGAATGTCGTTCTTGTGTTTGCCCTGCTCCATCGAGCCTGAGGTGAAGTGAGAGGGCATCCAGAAAGCTTTCCGAGAGCAGCCCACAACTCTGGGCACAAAAAAACACAAACATCCGAGCTCTTAAACTCTCGAAGCCTGAGCGTGAGATTCCAGACTCCAAATCCCAGGCTTACACCCTAAATGCTCCAATCACAACCCAGCTTCCTGAAAACACCGGAAAACCCTGAGCACTCCAATCCTAGAATTCCCCCCCCCCCCTTCTATCACAAGCTCATATCCTAGAAATTGTCGGCCTGACGCTGAAGAAAATCTACACAGCTTTCTGAGGTGGCTTCCTATGCTGGCTGCTGCAGACCATCTTCTCGTGGCCGAGGCAGGGACCATGACTCGTTGAGCAGGCAAAGGGAGATGATCAGGCATTCAGCGTTCTTCAGACTCAGCACCTGCTGGCTCAGATTCAGGGACAGTCACATGTGATGCCTAGCAAAAAGTTAGGCAAGGCCCACAGCCTGCCAGGCAAGCTATGGAGCCTGTGGCTGAGCTGGGTACGTGAAAAGCTTGGCCCGCGCTACTTCTGTGTCATCTTCCTGACAGAGGCATTGTGTATCCGAGTTGGGCAGGCGGTGCAGCTGAAGGCAGAGGACTTCAACATGCGCAAAAAAGAAGTGTGGCTTGCAGCTTTCAAGAATCACCATGCAATTCGCAAACCGCTCTTGCCCAGCATGGTCAAGGTCTATCTGGCATGGAAGAAAAAAGGAGTCAAGGCCCCGGGTACCCTGTTCAAGCTTCCGAAGTCAGGATACCTGTTCAGGTCTAGGCGGGGCGCCAAAAAGAAACACCTTACGAAAGACACAGTTTCTCATGCTCTCAAACGTGTTCGAGATGACTTTGTTCGCTGCTACAGCAAGGACTTTCCAGAATTGAAAAGTGGGCAAAACATCCGCAGTCACTCGGGCAGGCGACATTCCATCTCTTCTATGGCCGCGGATGGTATTCCCCATGCAGCAGGAATGGCATGGTCGCAGATCCGGAGCCAACGCATCTACGCATCCTACATCGATCTGCATCCCCAGCAGGTGTTGCATTACATGCTCGCCAGGGACCGAAAGAAGTCCAGAGGTTCATTGTGAAGCTGGCTGCAAGTTCTCCTATGCTTGCGAAGCGTTTTTCAAGCCGCAAAAGAGATCCTTTGCTTGTTCTGCATGCATTTGCTGAGACGCGTGCATCTCATGCCTCAAGCAGAAGGGCTTTGTTTGCACTGTGGCCTCTTATCCCCCGCTCTGCGCAGGCATAACGCGCGCTGCTGGCAAGCCGTCAGCGTCAGAAAAAGGAAAGCGTGTCTGATCTAAACTGATCATGTGGTTTTACTGGATGCTTGCTCTATGCCATCATAATATACTGCGCCTCGAAGACTCAGCATTGGACTTGCAGGCATGTTGCGCACATGAAGTGAATCCAATGATGCTTTATGTCAAAGCTGTTTCAGAAAAGGTTGAATACTTGTCGCAGGGAACCAAATGATGTTTTATGCCAAAACTGTTTGAGAAAAGGTTCAAGGAAATGTGTGTGATATTCGCGCACTCCTCTGCAAACATGACAGGAACAGCATGTTGCTATGGGGCCAGCTTTTCTATCGACACGTCACGCACCATCTGCGAGTTCAGCCCTCTGAACTGCCAAGGCTGTACGTGTGGCCTTCTTCTTGGCAGAGGATCAATCAGCAGAGCAAGCTCCAGAGCATACTCGCTTACACTCACTTGCAACACACTCCGGGGAAAGCGCTTTGCAGTGATTCTACAAATAACTTAGTGTCTCTTCTGCTCTGGATGCATGTACAAAGCTGCCCCCGCCGGCAGACCAAGCCTTCATGGCCTGAGCAGACCTCTACAGTCTAACACATCTCATGGACACTCTTTCCCACGAACAACGTTGCCTGCATGTTCTACTGCAGCTTTTAATCCCAAGGCATCACGTGTACACGGCCAAAACTGTGGAACGAGCGCCATGCATCTTTAGATAATGCGGAGGCAGTGTCCTTCTTTGAGCTCCACATCTTTCATGAGGTGCCAGCACGGCTTGGCCGGAGCAAGCAACTTCTCATTTGGAAACAATTTCATTTTCCAGATCCGGCGCACACAGCTGTTCTCCAAGGCCGATGCCGGGAGGATAGATGCCAAGTTGCTGGCTTTGACAGTCTTTCCTGGGCTGTTCACGCGCCACAGAAGCATTGCATCGGGCTTCTCAGTGATCAGGAAGTGGTCTTCCACGTCAGCATCCGCGGCAAGAGCTTGGGGATCACGCTTCACCTCGTGGCCACCAAGAGTGAGGTCAACGATGCCATCACTTTCCAGCTTCTTGATGAGTGTCCGCAGAGGCATCAATGTCTCCACGCTCGTGGAAGCTTCGTACATCACCCAGTCCTGGTCAGACGTCACTTTGAAGACATGGGACTTCTCACTGTTGCCAGCTTCTTCCAGGAACTTCTTGGCCTTGTGGTCCACCATCCAAGTTCCGGCGGCGTGCCCCACCAATGTGCTGTCCTTCTTCCACGTCCCTGCGCCCCCAACAGCACAGAGGTACACCGAGTACTTCCCGTTGTCATTGACCACATGCAGCTGCATGTTGCCGCTGAGTGGAATCCTTGCTCTGGTGTCACTCACAATCGGGGAGTACATGGGACCACCAACTAAACATGAAACACCCGGGACCCTCAGGCTGGAATGTTGTGTGACTTAAATTTGCAGAGTAGCTTGTACTCAGGCTTCAGGTCCGCGAACTTCTCGGGGCCTGGTAAGTTGGGCATCGTAGCATCCGGCATGTTCGGGACGGTTGCCCTGCCACTTTCCCCAGATCCAGCAGCAGCAGCAGCACCTGTGCCAGCACTGACAGGCGTGTGATTGCGGTCGAAGACTTCCAATATGGCTTTCCACTCCGGAGAGCGAACTGGGTCGCGCAACCACTGCGAGCGAATCTGAGTAGGAATCACGAGGCACTTGTCCTTGCGGGCTGGAGTGAATCTGAAGCGGTCAGAGGCAAAGTCACCGAAACCAGGGAACACAACTGTCGGGCCTGGAGCGTGCAAACCTTCAGGTCCATGGGCTTCACGGGGCCGTCAGACAGTGGCGGCGGGTTCGGTTTGAAAGCCGGGGTCATCTTCCCGACCTCACCTTTGCCACCTTTCCAGTCCTGACCAGTCTTATTCCTGTATTATAATACATTCGGCCCCGCCACGACAAAGAGCTGTTCTTTTGTTTGGGGGCGGGGGGGTCTACAACCAGGGTTCAGGGATGAAGACTTAAGGTTTCTGTGTAGGATTAAAAGGGTCTGAAGGTTTAGGGTTTTTATCCTCCTGCATATTATCTGGTCCTCCACTGGGCTTCGAGTAATTACTTACTAAGGTCACAGGGCGTCCAAACAAAGTCGGTTTTACAATCACACCCCCCTAGGGGATTGAATATTAGGGGGAGAGATTAACGCAAGAGCAAAGATCAGCACAACCGGCCTGCACCAAGCAGTCACCCAGGACAGCTGTTGCAAAATGAAATGGAATTTGGCAGGCGTGTCTGTCAGAAGAATAGATATTTCAGGGGGTTTAATATCACGGGGGGGGGGGGGGGGGTGTAGGATGAGGGGGAAGAAAATTAACGGGAGCAACAGCAAACCTCAGCACAACCGGCCTGACAGCAGTTGCGCAATGGAAATTGGCGGGCGTTCTGTCAGAACCCCCCCCCCCCCTAATTAATAATAAATATTCCAGCGGAGAGAATTAACGGGAGCAACAGCAAACATCTGCATACACGGCCTGCAGCAACCGTTCACGCAGGAGAGCTGTGGCAAAATGGAAGTTGGCTGCCGTGTCTGTCATGGAGAAGATCGGAACTCCCAGCTCCAGGGCCGCTTCTTCCAAGAAGCCGTCGTAGAGAGATGTGTTGATGAGGATCAGGTTCTTGGGGGAGTCGCCTGCCAGTGACGTGATGAGGTTTGACCAGAAGGCGTGACCAGCAAGCCACTGTGATGTCTCCTGAAGGTCTGTGAGGTTCCTTCTGTTGTCACTGTTGTTGTTTGCGACGCCGCGGTTGATCATCGGGACTCGGAAGTCCGACTCTGCAATGGCGGGGGGCGCTCTGGACACAGACAAGCCGCATGTGCGCCAAAGGGGCGTCTTGCAGATCCTGAGGGGGCCATCATCATAGTGGGTCAGCTTTCTATTCTTGCAACTACTTCGTCGCTGTCACAAAATATTTGAAAGCACAGCGGCCTGCTGACCGGCGCAGACTGGTCGGACGCGACCCGGGAAGGCGCCCTAAAGCCGCTACCTTTGGTTGGTAGCACTGAATCCGGCACCGCCATCCACCCGTCGTAAAAACTGGGCATGTCTCGGTTGCCGTGCACTGCGGATGCATCGATGCATAGGTGAAGGCGGCGCGTCTCGAAATGGAGCTGGCCGTACTTGTCCTGGCATGGGCCGGGGGATTGGCCTCTATCTTCCTCATTTCGGCTTGCAAGGAGGCAAAGACAGTCTCACTTTCACTGGGCCTCTATCTTCCTCATTTCGGCTTGTAAGGAGGCAAAGACAGAAAACCCAAGTCTTCCGTCTCACTTTCACTGGGCCCTATCTTCCTCATTTCGGCTTTGCAAGGATGCAAAAACAAAAATTGGCCGCGTCTGTTGTTCAACCTTCAGAATTGTTCAACCTTCAGAAAACACAAGCCTTCTAGCATCATGAGTATCAGAGTGTGTTGGCTCGTGTAATTTATGGCGATTGCCATCATGAGACTCTGTGTACAGGCACTCGGTGCCCCCTGTGTCTTGTGGACACCGCGGCTTTGGAGCATCGTTTGTTTTATCTGAATTACCTCGATCCGAGCAAAATAGAGAAAGACTTACATAGACTTACATAGGATCATTTTGGCTCAAACCGTCTTGTTCGATCCGGAAAAAGGAAGAAAGTTTTAATGGTAGGTTTGTAGCTTGGGTTTTGTCCAGGCTTCTCTAAACCCAAAACAAAGCCAAACCGCCAAGCTCCAAAGCCAAGCTCCAAACCCAAAGCCCAGGCCTCTAAACCCCCAAACTCCAAAACCTCAGCCTGACTTCGGCCGAGCTGGCCATCTTCTCCCTCCTAGGGTTTGGGGTTGGGAGGTTAGAGGCTTCGAAGAAGACCTGTTTCTCTGCATTTTCGTGGTTTGTTTGGTTTGGTGGGCTCAGGGTGCTCGGCTTCGTCAAGATTTCGTGGCAGGGTCGTGTGCCCTGGAAATTCAATGGGTTGTCAACAAGAAAAAGCAGTGTGGGGGTGGGGGGCTGGGGTGGTGGGGGGTGGGGGGGGGTGGGGGGGGGTGGGGGGGGGGTGGGGTGGGGGGGGGGGGGGTGGGGGGGGGTGAGGGGGGTGGGGGGGGGTGGGGGTGGGGGGGGTGGGGGGGTGGGGGGGGGTGGTGGGGGGGGGTGGTGGGGGGGGGGGGGGGGGAGTGGGGGGTGTGGGGTGGGGGTGGGGGGTGGGTGGGGGGGGTGGGGGTGGGGGGGGTAGGGGGTGTGGGGGGGGCCCTAGACACCTGGGACACTACGTTCCGGGTTTGGGGGTGAGGGGTGAGGAGTGGGGTGAGGGGCGGTGGGTGGGGCAGGGTGGGGCGGGGCGGGGGGGCGGGGTGGGGTGGGGCCACATGTCCTCTGGCAAAATGACTGCCTGTTTTCTGCCAAAAAGTCATTGTGCCACACGTTAGCAACCTGTGGCACAATGACTTGTTGCTTGTTTTTTGCTTGTTTCCTGCCAAAAAAGTAATTTTGCCACATTTTGGCAACCTGTGGCACAATGACTTGTTGCTTGCTTTTTGCTTAGAAGCCACGGTGCCACACGTTAGGCAACCTGTGGCACAATGACTGTTTTCTTGCTTTTTGCTTGTTTTCTGCCAAAAAATCATTTTGCCACATGTCAGCAACCTGTGGCAAAATGACTTTTTGCTTGTTTCCTGCCAAAAAGTCATTGTGCCACACGTTAGGCAACCTGTGGCACAATGACTTGTTGCTTGCATTTTGCTTGTTTTCTGCTAAAAAGTCATTTTGCCACATGTTAGCAACCGTTAAAAAGTCATTTTGCCACTTGCTTCGAGCTGCCAGTTTAAGTTTTTAGGGCCTCTCAACTGCTTGCTTCGAGCTGCCACTCAACTGCTTGCTTCGAGCTGCCAAGGGCCTCTCAACTGCTTGCTGCCAGCTGCCAGGGGCCAGTTGTGAGAGTTTAGAGCCTCTGAATCGCTTGCTTCGAGCTGCCACGGGCCAGGTGTTAAAGTTTGGAGCCTTTTAATCGCTTGCTTCGAGCTGCCAGGGACCAGTTGTGAGGGTTCAGAGCCTCTTAATCGCTTGCTTCCAGCTGCCAGGGGCCAGTTGTGAGAGTTAAGAGCCTCTTAATCGCCTGCTTCCACTGCGAGAGGCAGTTGTGAGAGTTTAGAGCCTCTTAATCGCTTGCTTCCAGCTGCCAGGGGGATTCCTTGGTCCAGATTTATCACAAAAATGGGTCGGCGTTTTGGGGGATTCTCACAAAAATGGATGAGCGTTCTGTGCCCTGATTTATCACAAAATGGGTTTAGGCCGGAAGCAGGATCTTGAGAGGAATCTGATCACAAAATCGAGGTTGCGTGCTGTGGCCGGCATTTTTCGAGCCACCCGTTCGGACCCCGGAGCTCTGTGGCAATGTGTTTTTGCGAGGAATCGCAGTTGAGGGGCCCTAAAAACTAAAAAACTGGCCCTTGGCAGCTCGAAGCAAGCAGTTGAGAGGCCCTAAAAACTTAAACTGGCCCTTGGCAGCTCGAAGCAATCAGTTGAGAGGCCCTACAAACTTAAACTGGCCCTTGGCAGCTCGAAGCAAGTGGCAAAATGACTTTTTGGCCGAAAACAAGCAAAAAGTCATCTTGCCAAAGGTTGCTAACACGTGGCAAAATGACTTTTTGGCAGAAAACAAGCAATCAACAAGCGAAAAGTCATGGTGCTACAGGTTGCCTAACGTGTGGCACAATGACTTTTTGGCAGAAAACAAGCAAAAAGTCATTCTGCCACAGGTTGCTAACTAACATGTTTGCATGCCCCACCCCCCCCCCCCCCCCCCCCCCCCCCCCCCCCCCCCCCCCCCCCCACCACTGCTTTTTCTTCTAATTTTCTTGACAACCCATTGAATTTCCGGGGCACACGACCCTGCCACGAAACCTCCTGAGCCCACCAAACCAAAAAACCACGAAACTGCAGAGAAACAGGTCTTCTTCGAAGCCTCTAACCTCCCAACCCCAAACCCTTGGAGGCCTGAGCTCCTCGAGAAGATGGCCAGCTCGGCCGAAGTCAGGCTGAGGTTTTGGAGTTTGGGGGTTTAGAGGCCTGGGCTTTGGGTTTGGAGCTTGGCTTTGGAGCTTGGCGGTTTGGCTTTGTTTTGGGTTTAGAGAAGCCTGGAGAAAACCCCAGCTACAAACCTACCATTAAAACTTTCTTCCTCTTTCCGGATCGAACAAGACGGTTTGAGCCAAAATGATCCTATGTAAGTCTATGTAAGTCTTTCTCTATTTTGCTCGGATCGAGGTAGTTCAGATAAAACAAGACGATGCTCCAAAGCCGCGGTGTCCACAAGACACAGGGGGCACCGAGTGCCTGTACACAGAGTCTCATGATGGCAATCGCCACAAATTACACGAGCCAACAGACTCTGATACTCATGATGCTGTAAGGCTTGTGTTTTCTGGAGGTTGAATATTTTTGAAGGTTGAACCACAGAGGCGGCCAATTTTGGTTTTGCATCATTGCAAAGCCCGAAAGAGGAAGATAGGGCCCAGGGAAAGTGAGACGGAAGACGGGTTTTCTGTCTTTGCTCCTTACAAGCCGAAATGAGGAAGAAGAGTTGGCGCCCAGTGTTGTTTTTTTTCTTTTTGTTTGTGTTTTTTTGTGTGTTGTTTTGTTTTTTTTGATTTTGTGTTGTTTTGATTTGTTTTTGTGTGATTTTTTTTTGTTTTTTTTTGTTTTTTTTTTTTTGTTTTTTTGTTTGGATTTTTTTTGATTTGTTTGATTTGAATTTTTTTTTTTGTTTTTTGTTTTTTTGAAAGTGAGACTGTCTTTGCCTCCTTGCAAGCCGAAATGAGGAAGATAGAGGCCAATCCCCCGGCCCATGCCAGGACAAGTACGGCCAGCTCCATTTCGAGACGCGCCGCCTTCACCTATGCATCGATGCATCCGCAGTGCACGGCAACCGAGACATGCCCAGTTTTTACGACGGGTGGATGGCGGTGCCGGATTCAGTGCTACCAACCAAAGGTAGCGGCTTTAGGGCGCCTTCCCGGGTCGCGTCCGACCAGTCTGCGCCGGTCAGCAGGCCGCTGTGCTTTCAAATATTTTGTGACAGCGACGAAGTAGTTGCAAGAATAGAAAGCTGACCCACTATGATGATGGCCCCCTCAGGATCTGCAAGACGCCCCTTTGGCGCACATGCGGCTTGTCTGTGTCCAGAGCGCCCCCCGCCATTGCAGAGTCGGACTTCCGAGTCCCGATGATCAACCGCGGCGTCGCAAACAACAACAGTGACAACAGAAGGAACCTCACAGACCTTCAGGAGACATCACAGTGGCTTGCTGGTCACGCCTTCTGGTCAAACCTCATCACGTCACTGGCAGGCGACTCCCCCAAGAACCTGATCCTCATCAACACATCTCTCTACGACGGCTTCTTGGAAGAAGCGGCCCTGGAGCTGGGAGTTCCGATCTTCTCCATGACAGACACGGCAGCCAACTTCCATTTTGCCACAGCTCTCCTGCGTGAACGGTTGCTGCAGGCCGTGTATGCAGATGTTTGCTGTTGCTCCCGTTAATTCTCTCCGCTGGAATATTTATTATTAATTAGGGGGGGGGGGGGTTCTGACAGAACGCCCGCCAATTTCCATTGCGCAACTGCTGTCAGGCCGGTTGTGCTGAGGTTTGCTGTTGCTCCCGTTAATTTTCTTCCCCCTCATCCTACACCCCCCCCCCCCCCCCCCCCCCCCCCCCCACCACTGCTTTTTCTTCTAATTTTCTTGACAACCCATTGAATTTCCGGGGCACACCCCACCAAACCAAACAAACCACGAAACTGCAGAGAAACAGGTCTTCTTCGAAGCCTCTAACCTCCCAACCCCAAACCCGTGGAGGCCTGAGCTCCTCGAGAAGATGGCCAGCTCGGCCGAAGTCAGGCTGAGGTTTTGGGGTTTGGGGGTTTAGAGGCCTGGGCTCTGGGTTTGGAGCTTGGCTTTGGAGCTTGGCGGTTTGGCTTTGTTTTGGGTTTAGAGAAGCCTGGACAAAACCCAAGCTACAACCTACCATTAAAACTTTCTTCCTTTTTCCGGATCGAACAAGACGGTTTGAGCCAAAATGGTCCTATGTAAGTCTATGTAAGTCTTTCTCTGTTTTGCTAGGATCGAGGTAATTCAGATAAAACAAGACGATGCTCCAAAGCCGCGGTGTCCACGAGACACAGGGGGCACCGAGTGCCTGTACACAGAGTCTCATGATGGCAATCGCCACAAATTACACGAGCCAACATACTCTGATACTCATGATGCTATAAGGCTTGTGTTTTCTGAAGGTTGAATATTTCTGAAGGTTGAACCACAGAGGCGGCCAATTTAAACCCAAGTCTTCAGTCTCACTTTCAGCGGGCCTCTCAAAGAGGCAAAGACAGAAAACCCAAGTCTTCAGTCTCATTTTCACTGGGCCTCTCTATCTTCCTCATTTGGGCTTGCAAGGAGGCAAAGACAGAAAACCCACCCAAGCTTCCACCGGGCCTCGATTTTTCGCATGTCGGACTTCAGCGACCCCGCTCCGCTGCTGCCATACAGCAGCGGGGCCACCGTAATCCCGCAGGAACCTTGAACATGAACCAGAGCCACGAGAGTTCGAATTGGAGAATGACATGTTTAAAATCTCTTGCTGCCACAAGGAGCCAAGGTGGTTTTTGCTCATGATGGTTTGCTGACACGCAAGGTGCTTGTTGATGTTCGCCTGGGAAGCAACGCCGATCTTTGTGAAGTCAGTGATGCACACCAACATGGCATTGTCAGCATGCACCTGGAAAATGGGAGCAGCTATTGAGCATTCAGTGGGAAAATGGGCAACATGACAGTGTGGCCTTCAACTCCTTCAAGGCCGTGGTGAGGAAGGATTCCCAGTCCGTCATTGCACTGATGTCCGACAGCAGGCGGCAAAAGCACCTCTTCTTCATAAACTCCTCAGCAACGCCCTTCCCCACGACGTTCTGAGCCTTGAGGTGGGTCACTGCCGCAATGTGCTCTCTTGCCTCTGTGTTGTTCTTCTCCCGGTGGAATCGTGCCCACTCTGCTTCGTCTTTCCTAATTACAGCGGCAACAGTCGAAACCCATGTGGCGTTACACTTCAAACATGCCTTAAACTCTGTGGACTGCGCAAAGCAAGTCTCGCGATGTGGGCACGCAACTCCTGCCACTTGGCAAGGATGGCTGCTTCTTCCACTGCCACGATGTCGAATTCTTCATCAACGGCCACTTCCTTGGGGTCTACGATGTCCGACCACAGGGTCAAGTGCTGCAACTTCCAATTGGCAACCTGGCCCTCCACGGCGCTGAGGATGTCCGGGAGGTAGTCCCTGGCAAGAAAGAGGTAGGAATGTTATGAGCCTTCGAAGCACACAGCAACATGCATCATTTCCCGGCCGCAAGCCTGTTGCGAGCAGCTGCATAGATGGCCGCCTCAGCCTCCAACTTCCCAAGCTTCTTTGCTTCTTCAGCGGCTTCCACCATGATGCAGCAGAAATCTGCCAGCTGGTCCCACTCTTGCAAGGAAGCTCTGGCCTTGCTCTTGGCACTAGCCCGCAGCTTTCTGCTTTTTTCCATGAACATACGCACATGGACCTCCACAAACAAGGTCTGCTTCGCCTCGTCCATGGTGAGAATGTCCTTTCTCCATCCCGATTTGTTGCTAGCCCCAAGGAGCCATCTGGAAGACTTGAGCAAAAGACTCGTGAAGGCACACTGGGCCCATTTGCAGCTGTGGAGGTGGCTCTGCAGCACGGCCCGCGCGGCCTCGCACGTGCCTGTCAGGAAGTTCTGAAGAGCCTTCTTGCGCTCTTCATCGACATGCCATTTTTGCAGGCATCCTGGATGGTTGTGAAACCCTTCGATCACGTGGTCCAGTCGCTTGGACACTCCCCAGCTTGCGGGAAGAGACTTCTCCTGCTGGGCCATGATTGCTCCGAACCGGAGTGCCAACGACACCACAGATGGAGGCTGTCTCTCCGACCCACGATAACTCAAGGCCAAATTGGCATACGAAATGCATTCCTGCAAGGCAAGCATCACAGAAATCTAGAGCAGAGCCGCAGGAAGGTCTTTAGGACTTTAGGAAAAGGAGGGTGGCCTGGGTCAAGTTCACGCTGATATGTAGGGGCAGCATCCACAACTTGTCCAGGATAGGGAAGAGCGGTTCCAGACGGGACCAGTCTGTGTCGTCCGCCACGTTCATTGTTGCAGCCATCAAGAGGATAAACATCAACACCGTCGCCTTGGTGTATCCCTTGACCACCTCGACGCTCAGGGCCACAAGCTTCGAAGCACCTCCGGACACCAGATTGCCCTCTATGACCATCAGATCTTTGAAGACTCTACACTGACTAATTATTCTCACGGGCCTTGGACGCTGACGTTTACACTGATGGGTTCCCGGCCGAGATCTACCCCCATGCTCAGGACACTCTCGAACAACTCAGTTGACGCATGATGTCAAATGGTTGCTGCTGGGCTGTGCTTCACTGAAGCTTCAGACTTGAAGCCGAGGTGCAGTTGCCCAGTCAATTGCACAAGGGAGTCCATCCGCGGGGATGGAAAAGCTTAGGCACGTGATGGGCCAAACAGAAGATTGTCCATGCAATGATTCTTCGGCCACCTTTGCTGCGTGCACATGCGCCATTCCATGTGGCATCACTTTGCCACTGCCCAGGAGAGTGCCAAACATGGCTCGCAACATTTAACTTTTTCCATCCGAGCTACAAACTCATCCAAGGACCGGAATGCCAAGCCGCGTCTCTCGCAGTAGCTTTTGTACCACGTGCTCAACTCAGCCACGTTGGCCTCATTCTGCACCTGGTTATGTGCAGCTAGTGCCGTTGCCACCATCATGCAGGGGTGCGTGTCTGCTGCCATCAGCCCCTCGGAGCCGTCGCGCGGCATCAAGTCCACCATGTCCTCATGAACACGCAGACACTGGGGTACAAGATGCTAGACGAGACACTGGGGGACAACATGGTACACGCAAAACACCGAGATCACATCATGGTCGCTGTCCTTCACCAAACTCAGATCTCCAGGCATCTTGTTCAGAATTTTTGCCATCCCCGAACACATCCTCTTCGGTGATGGAGTCGTAGGGTTTCCCTTGACATCTTGCTTAGCAGCCTCAGACTCTTCTTTCTTTGCCTTCTGAAGAAACTCCCGTGCCGCCAGCATCCTGGAGTACTTGTTGTAGAATGGGGCTGAGTTAATCTTGTTTTTACAGCACTGCAGCTGCTTACGAATCAGTCCTGTCCACGTGGAAAGTGGAAAGCTCTGTGCGGCAAGCCAATCACGTGGCAAGCAAACTTCAGGCTGAGAACCAAAATCTGAAAACAAAAAATGGTGGAGCAAATGATGACGGATGCTTGAAGGGCAGACGACATGCGTGAAGCAATTCTCTTTTAAAGGAGGACCCACCACGCCCATGATGCGATGCCACAGCAAAGGCCTGCACTCACTGGGTCCTGACGCCGTTTCTGGCGCCGAAATCAAAACCTAGAGCCATTGCAAAAGCTCCCGCCGTCCGGGCATCATGAGAACTATGGCCCAGGTGGACACACCTGGCCGTGGGCAACACCTCCAATGGCCTGGGCCCTCTCAGTTGATGCCATCCATGCGTCATTCGCAGCCTTGTTTCTGGCGGAGTTCTTGGCCATGTCAGAGTTTTCGATCCAAGCTTTGATGAAATTCTGGCGCAATTGCTGGAGGTTGGGACACTTCAAACGCAAGCGGCCGGGGACTTCCTCTCTCTCCACGCCTTTCTTGACGAAGCGATCATGCCATGCAGCGCTGGTCTCTCTCTTGCGCTTCTTCTCGGCCTCTGTAAGGACCTTCTTAGAGGGGGCTCCTGCAGGCTTGCGCAACACCCGCTTGGCGCAAGGCTTCTTGTTGGCCTTGCCTGGCTTGGCCTTCACTGCAGCGGGCTTGCTCTTGGCCTCCGGCATCTTCTCGGGCTCTGGGTTGTCCTCATTTTGAACAGAGGATGCGGAGCAGAAGTTTCGCCAACCCACTAGTCTGGCAAAAGATGAAATTAACCAGTGGTTGTCTGGGTCATGGTGGCAAGTAGGCACAGCAATCCTGGCTGGTATCTTCGGCCAGGTTCCCGGGGTGCTCCGCTAACTTAGGGTTCAGGCCGCAAGTGAAAACTATCACTGTCTGACTCTATTCATTCAATGGCCGGAGAGTCTCCGATTCCTCAGGCGACAGAAAGCAGCTTTACTATTTCTAGCGAGAAGACCTTCAGGTCCTTCTCGCCGGAGAGACCCGCATGCGGAACTTCTTCCACGCCGTCTTCGGTGTCCTGCAATGAACACGACACTCAGGCGACAGAAAGCAGCTTTACTATTTCTAGCGAGAAGACCTTGAGGTCCTTCTCGCCGGAGAGATCCGCATGCGGAACTTCTTCCACGCTGTCTTCGGTGTCCTGCAATGAACACGACACTGGCTCCGACTCCTCAGGCGACAGAAAGCTTTACTATTTCTAGCGAGAAGACCTTG
This sequence comes from Symbiodinium natans, assembly GCA_905221605.1. Taxonomy (NCBI): domain Eukaryota; class Dinophyceae; order Suessiales; family Symbiodiniaceae; genus Symbiodinium; species Symbiodinium natans. The sequence goes on from CAJNDS010000148.1 coordinate 205,862, forward strand.
AGGTCCTTCTCGCCGGAGAGATCCGCATGCGGAACTTCTTCCACGCTGTCTCCGGTGTCCTGCACTGAACACGACACTGGCTCCGACTCCTCAGGCGACAGACAGAAAGCAGCTTTACTGTTTCTAGCGAGACGACCTTGAGGTCCTTCTCGCAGGAGAGATCCGCACGTGGAACTTCTTCAACGCTGTCTTCGGTGTCCTGCAATGAACACGACACTGCAGGAGCCTATTGTGTGTGTGTGTGTGTGTGTGACATATGAGTGCCTCCTGCAGGGCGTCGTCGTGCTCAATCTCGCCAGACATGTCCTGCCGTGCGCAGACAATGGCCACAAAGAATCAAGACGACAAACAGAAGCACCTTCTCATCGGGCTTCGGCTCGCATGGCCCGGTGCATGTTGCGCAAGGTCGCCTCCAAGGTAAAGACACTGCCCAGCAGGGATTCAAAACAATAACAGCAAGAACCTTCGGACCTCTGCCGTTGCACATGCTCTGGCTCCATCATCATGGTCGACGCGTCCTATAAAGAGCAAACAACATTGCCGCGATACAAGGAAATATCAGACTACAAATTATTACGCAAGTGATTCGCTACACTGGTCCTGCTTCAGCATGCTCAAGTGCGGTTCCTCAGTCGATGTCCCGGGCTTCGGCGGTGTGAACAGAGACTTGGTCTCGGTAGGGCTGGAGAAAGACATGTCTGCCTTCCAAGTATTACCAAGAAATAAGTCTAAGTATGGGAGCTGGTTCTGCATGCCTCGGAAGTGGTCCTAAACAAGAACACACCAGCCTCTCGAACGTCATCATGCTGGTCAATGACAGAGCTTGAACGCAAAGGCGGCATCTCCTTAATCCCAAAAGTGGTGTAGGCCTCTGACAAATAAAATGCAACTCTGCAGTCCTCCTCGTCTCCCAACGACGTCACTCCAGCTGCGAATTCGGAAGCCTGGGCACTTCACTGCAGGGACATGGCCGTCGACCCACACGCAGAACACCCACCAAACACGAATCAGCGCGCCTGAGCCTTAGAGGCCGCACAGCCGCGGTTCATGCCTGATGAGTCTGAGGGAAGTGCCTCGGGCACCAGGGTCAGACCCTTTCTTTGTCCAGTGGCATCAGCACCTCGTTCCTGGACCGGCAACTGAGGGCCAAGCTTGTGTCTCCATCATCGAGGCAGCCCTGCCCCAAACTGCCTCACATCGGGGCTCAGAGGTGTCAGGCATCCAATTTCTGGAGAGAGGCGTGCCTCGGTCTCTGCTTTGGCAGCCAAATCGTCATTTGGCACGACTGGCTGGGCCATGACACGCACGCTGAGCCGGACCTCGGATCGAACACGTTCCGTGTTCAAGTCGGCGAAGCTGGCGACGCTCACGTTGCGCTGGGGTGGATCGTCAGCATCGTCATCCACGAAAAGTGTCTCGTCCGCATCAGGGACATCCAGGCAACCAAGCAAGAAGTGATTGCTGTGCATGGCAATTGGTCGGATGGGGAATGTGGGCCTACTTCTGAATCTTCTGACCTCATAAGCGGCACGCCCGTCATGGGTTGCTTCTTCCCCCCCGGGGCCATGAAGACAGTCAGTGACACACACAGTCCGACTGTCATCATTCCTCCTCTTTCCACGCACGACCGCAGCGGGTTGCTGCTTCCCCCCTGGCCGTCGAGATAAACCCCGTGTGCTCAGAACTTCACTTGCTGAGCATGCGCCCCTCGGTGCAATCACTGGGACATTTCATGCGCAGCTTCATGTTTCTTGGGCTACCTCGTGTCATGAGAGAGCCCAGCACCTTCAATAATTTCTCAGGAGCTGGGTTGGGCTACATCCACACACACCTACTTTGACTGGATCCGTACATGTTTAAAAAAAGTGCTCCGTCAGAAATGCCCAGTCCTGTCTGAGTCTGTCACTCAGTGAAAGACAGCAGGCAGCAGCAGCTCGCATCGATGCGATGGCTTGTAACACACTCGATTTAAGTATGAGCTGATGCGAGCTTCTGCAAACTCTAAATAACTGTCGTGGTCCTAGGGACTTCAGAGGCACGTGCCACGCAGGATGCATGTGGCGAATGTCTAGCACAAAACGGTCTTGAAGGTTCTTATCCAGTTTTGCCTCCCACGTGAAGTTTCAAGATGAACCAGACACCTTGTCTTTTACACGGCAGCAAATCTATCTTCAAATTCGTCGTTTCCTGCTCAGGTGAAAGTGTGTCATTGATATTTAGGCCGAGTCTCTTGTCTGGTTTCTGTGCTGTCTTTCGGCCTTCTACGTTTCATCCAGATCTGTAGGCTGAGGCTGAAGCTTTCAGAGTTTTCGAAACAAAAGCAATCACGACCGACCAGAGCGAAGCATCAGTAAAGAAGAGATATTGAAAACAAATATCGGTCTCACTGATGGGAGGCTCGGGAGGTGGATTTTCCGTCGGTGGAGATTTCCCCTAAACCCTAAACCCTAAACCCTAAACCCTAAACCCTAAACCCTAAACCCTAAACCCTAAACCCTAAACCCTAAACCCTAAACCTCCTTCGCAGTGTACAGCTCCCAGCTCCCAGCTCTCAGCTCCCAGCTCTCAGCTCCCAGCTCCCAGCTCCCAGCTCTCAACTCCCAGCTCTCAGCTCCCAGCTCCCAGCTCCCAGCTCTCAGCTCCCAGCTCTCAGCTCCCAGCTCCCAGCTCCCAGCTCTCAGCTCCCAGCTCTCAGCTCCCAGCTCCCAGCTCCCAGCTCTCAGCTCCCAGCTCCCAGCTCTCAGATCCCAGCTCTCAGCTCCCAGCTCTCAGCTCCCAGCTCCCAGCTCTCAGCTCCCAGCTCCGAGCTCCCAGCTCCGAGCTCCCAGCTCCGGGCTCCCAGCTCCCAAAAACAAAAAACAACACCCGGCAAAACCCGCCAAAAGCCCCCAAAACCCGACAAAACTCCGGACACAAACCCTATATAATTTCTATAAACCTTAAACCCCAAACCGAAACTCATTTGATGGATGCAGCACAAGCACAAACAAAGTCGGGCGACGGCATTTTCGATGCAGCGGACCCTGGGCCGGGAGATTTTCGATGCAGCGCTCACCTCGCGCAGCCCAGAATCAATGCATCAGTCCGGAACTGCTGCTGTGAAAATCATCACATGAAAGGAATGGACAGTCAAGGACCCTAGGCCGGCAGATTATCGACGCAGCGCTCACCTGGCAAACCCCAGAATCGATGCATCAGTCCGGAAACGCTGTTTTGAAAAGCCTGACATCAACAGAACTGACACGGTTCCTCGCTTGGCAACAAATTCGGTTGCAAAACCATAGACTATATCATGAAAACACATTATAAAGCAGATTCTAATATAAATACAAATTTGTATTTAGGTCAATATATATATATATATATATAGTGTATATACATATAAATATTAATATAAAAATAAAAATAATTATAAATATAAATACAATTATAAAAAATAAATATAAATATATATATATAATATAGTTATATATGTATTTATTTATTTATATTATGTTATCTCAGATGATTTATATGATACTGTGGTCTGGCACTCGCGCCGCTGTCTGTATGGAATCCCCCTTTCCCTCGCCAAATGTGTATCCACTGCATTGAAATCGTTTCCAACTTCCCAAAAAGAATCAATGCAGCCTTCCGGGAATGCTGCATTGAAAAACTGTTTTCTGGAGCCACACCCCCGATTTAACATAAGGATGTTGATTTTGGTTTCGGGGGCGTGGCTCCAGAAAACAGGTTTTCAATGCAGCATTCCCGGAAGGCTGCATTGATTCTTTTTGGGAAGTTGGAAACGATTTCAATGCAGTGGATACACATTTGGCGAGGGAAAGGGGGATTCCATACAGACAGCGGCGCGAGTGCCAGACCACAGTATCATATAAATCATCTGAGATAACATAATATAAATAAATAAATACATATATAACTATATTATATATATATATATATATATATATATTTATATTTATTTTTTTATAATTGTATTTATATTTATAATTATTTTTATTTTTATATTAATATTTATATGTATATACACTATATATATATATATATATTGACCTAAATACAAATTTGTATTTATATTAGAATCTGCTTTATAATGTGTTTTCATATATCATAGTCTATGGTTTTGCAACCGAATTTGTTGCCAAGTGAGGAACCGTGTCAGTTCTGTTGATGTCAGGCTTTTCAAAACAGCGTTTCCGGACTGATGCATCGATTCTGGGGTTTGCCAGGTGAGCGCTGCGTCGATAATCTGCCGGCCTAGGGTCCTTGACTGTCCATTCCTTTCATGTGATGATTTTCACAGCAGCAGTTCCGGACTGATGCATTGATTCTCGGCTGCGCGAGGTGAGCGCTGCATCGAAAATCTCCCGGCCCAGGGTCCGCTGCATCGAAAATGCCGTCGCCCGACTTTGTTTGTGCTTGCGCTGCATCCATCAAATGAGTTTTATAGAAATTATATAGGGTTTGTGTCCGGAGTTTTGTCGGGTTTTGGGGGCTTTTGGCGGGTTTTTGCCGGGTGTTGTTTTTTGTTTTTGGGAGCTGGGAGCCCGGAGCTGGGAGTTCGGAACTCGGAGCTGGGAGCTCGGAGCTGGGAGCTCGGAGCTGGGGCACCTGGGAGCTGGGGCACCTGGGAGCTGGGAGCTGAGAGCTGGGAGCTGAGAGCTGGGAGCTGGGAGCTGGGAGCTGAGAGCTGGGAGCTGGGAGCTGGCCTGGGACTCTTTTTGGTGTTCGGGGGTCGCGCTTGTTTTGGTCTTTTGTTTTACACTGCGAAGGATGAAGGGCTATTGTACGAGTTGCTCGTAATGAAACGCGTACATTTTCTATTTATCCTGGCCTTGAGGGATTAGGGATTAGGGTTTAGGGTTGTTTAGGGTTTGTCACAGGGTTTAGGGTTTAGGGTTTAGGGTTTAGGGTTTAGGGTTTAGGGTTTAGGGTTTAGGGTTTAGGGTTTAGGGTTTAGGGTTTAGGGGAAATCTCCACCGACGGAAAATCCACCTCCCGAGCCTCCCATCAGTGAGACCGATATTTGTTTTCAATATCTCTTCTTTACTGATGCTTCGCTCTGGTCGGTCGTGATTGCTTTTGTTTCGAAAACTCTGAAAGCTTCAGCCTCAGCCTACAGATCTGGATGAAACGTAGAAGGCCGAAAGACAGCACAGAAACCAGACAAGAGACTCGGCCTAAATATCAATGACACACTTTCACCTGAGCAGGAAACGACGAATTTGAAGATAGATTTGCTGCCGTGTAAAAGACAAGGTGTCTGGTTCATCTTGAAACTTCACGTGGGAGGCAAACCTAAAGCCTACACACCGCGTGAACCCGACATTGCTTCAACATCCTAAGCAGCCTGACTGAAACCTCACACCCTGGCGGCACTCGTCCCATGCCTGTGAAACTTGCTGCACAGAGAAGCTGCGAAGTGATGCTGGCTGGCCGAGAAGAAATAAAAGCTCACACACGACACGGCTCGTAACTGATCATTTCTTGGGGATGCCAAAGATCGATCTATGGTCCTGTCTACATTTTCCAAGCTGACCAACTCCAGCTTCAATTAGGCAGTCGCCTCCACACTGCTCGCAGAGGCACTGCAGGAGAAAGAGCGGCAATCAAGCAGTCTGGAAATTGCACGGGGCCCGCCTGCTGCGCTGCAGGGCCATGATCTCCTTGGTAGCCCAGGATATAACGGGAATCCACGCTCGTTCCGAACCAAAACATGAGAATGCCAGCAAGGATCCCATGTGCCATGGCAAAGGCGGGGGCACGGATGTGTTGTAGAAAACATCAGCGCACAAGTCTCGCAGGTACTGCGCCGACACCTCGTAGGCTGGGCCATACGCGCGCACGACCAGGCGTGCGGTTTCTAGCCAAGCTTGCTTTGCAGCTGTGCACTCTCGCAGGGGCTGTTTGGCCCGCGGAACCATGGTGTCCAAGCGGGAAAACCGTGCGTGGGTTAATGTCAGCAAGGGAGGCTGTGACAGCTGCTCATCGCATATGTACTTCTTGATGACTGTAACGACATCATTGGATTGCACGGCCGCTCGCATGCTGCCCGTTGTGATGCGGTGCTTGTAGATGTCCGGCAGATCTGAGAAGCGCAAGCAGCAGCTTCATGTTTCATGTTTCATGGTCGTGGCCTTACTTGCTTCACCCCGCCCCAAGAAGAGCCTCGCACTTGCATGGCCAAGAAGAAGTGGTTACCCGTGTCGTCTTTCAGAAGTCCACCTGACGACATGTCAGCAGGGGCCGGGGTGCCGTTTTCAGCGAGGAGCAGAGGGTTCACTTTCGACAGACACTGCCTTCATAGCCCACGCGCAACTGCTCCAGATGAGCAGACCATGCTCGAACACTATTTGTCTTCATCGTCTTCACAAGGGTTTCCTCTCCCAGCCAGCGCTTCAAGCCAGGCCTGGAAGCCTCGGCCGCAACGATCTTGACCATGTCTTGGTCTGTCAAGAGAGCGTCGCTGTTCGCCAACCGGCGGGCCAGGATTCCAAACAGCTGGTCTGACAGGCCAGGGGCAAGCTAGGCATTAGCGAACCAAGGGGAGGAAGAACCCAGTGCCAGATTGAAGGTTTTTTGAAACGAGAAAGTTGCCTATTCTTTCATGCGTGTGGTTCTTGCGAAGGAAGCCCAAACCAGCGGACTTGAAGGCGCCCGAGGCAGTCAGCATATTCAGGTATGCCATCAGTTGCCAGTTTTTGTTTTCTCTCACCGTGTTGTCGGCCTGCAAGAGTCACACAAGGATCGAAGAGGCCAGAAACACACTAGAATGGGCCGCCTCTGTGGTTCAACCTTCAGAAAACACAAGCCTTAGAGCATCATGAGTATCAGAGTATGTTGGCTCGTGTAATTTATTGCGATTGCCATCATGAGACTCTGTGTACAGGCACTCGGTGCCCCCTGTGTCTTGTCGACACCGCGGCTTTGGAGCATCGTCTTGTTTTATCTGAATTACCTCGATCCGAGCAAAATAGAGAAAGACTTACATAGACTTACATAGGATCATTTTGGCTCAAACCGTCTTGTTCGATCCGGAAAAGGGAAGAAAGTTTTAATGGTAGGTTGTAGCTTGGGTTTTGTCCAGGCTTCTCTAAACCCAAAACAAAGCCAAACCGCCAAGCTCCAAAGCCATGTTTCTCTGCAGTTTCGCGGTTTGTTTGGTTTGGTGGGCTCAGGGTGCTCGGCTTCGTCAAGATTTCGTGGCAGGGTCGTGTGCCCCGGAAAATCAATGGGTTGTCAACAAGAAAAAGCAGTGGTGGTGGGGGGGGGGGGGGGGGGGGTGGGGGGGGGGGGGGGGGGGGGGGGTGGGGTTGGTGGGTGGTGGGGGGGGGGGGGGGGTGGGGGGGGGGTGGGGGGGGGTGGTTGTGTGTTGTGGGGGGTGGGGGTGGGGGGGGGGGGGGTGGGGGGGGGGGGGGGGGGGGGGGCGGGGGGGGGGGGGGGGGGGGTGGGGGGGTGGGGGGGGGGGGGGGGGGGGGGGGGGGGGGGGGTGGGGGGGGGGGGGGGGGGGGGGGGGGGGGTGGTGGGGGGGGTGAGGGGGGGGGGGGGAACACGCCCAAGACACCTGGGACACAAAGCAAATTTGGGGGCGGGGCGGGGTGGGGCGGGGGGGTGGGGCGGGGTGGGGCATGCACTGTTTGCCACATGTCGGCAACCTCTGGCAAAATGACTTTTTGCCTGTTTTCTGCCAAAAAGTCATTCTGCCACACGTTAGCAACCTGTGGCACAATGACTTGTTGCTTGCTTTTTGCTTAGAAGCCACGGTGCCACACGTTAGGCAACCTGTGGCACAATGACTGTTTTCTTGTTTTTTGCTTGTTTTCTGCCAAAAAATCATTTTGCCACATGTCAGCAACCTGTGGCAAAATGACTTTTTGCTTGTTTCCTGCCAAAAAGGCATTGTGCCACACGTTAGGCAACCTGTGGCACAATGACTTGTTGCTTGCTTTTTGCTTGTTTTCTGCTAAAAAGTCATTTTGCCACATGTTAGCAACCTTTAAACAGTCATTTTGCCACTTGCTTCGAGCTGCCAAGGGCCAGTTTAAGTTTTTAGGGCCTCTCAACTGCTTGCTTCGAGCTGCCACTCAACTGCTTGCTTCGAGCTGCCAAGGGCCTCTCAACTGCTTGCTGCCAGCTGCCAGGGGCCAGTTGTGAGAGTTTAGAGCCTCTGAATCGCTTGCTTCGAGCTGCCACGGGCCAGGTGTTAAAGTTTGGAGCCTTTTAATCGCTTGCTTCGAGCTGCCAGGGACCAGTTGTGAGGGTTCAGAGCCTCTTAATCGCTTGCTTCCAGCTGCCAGGGGCCAGTTGTGAGAGTTAAGAGCCTCTTAATCGCCTGCTTCCACTGCCAGAGGCAGTTGTGAGAGTTTGGAGCCTCTTAATCGCTTGCTTCCAGCTGCCAGTGGGATTCCTTGGTCCAGATTTATCACAAAAATGGGTCGGCGTTTTGGGGGATTCCTTGCTCCAGATTTATCACAAAAATGGATGAGCGTTCTGTGCCCTGATTTATCACAAAATGGGTTTAGGCCGGAAGCAGGATCTTGAGAGGAATCTGGTCCTGATTCATCACAAAATCGAGGTTGCGTGCTGTGGCCGGCATTTTTCGAGCCACCCGTTCGGACCCCGGAGCTCCGTGGCAATGTGTTTTTGCGAGGAATCAGGTCCTGATTCCTCGCAAAACTTGTTTTTTTGGAAAGTGCGTTTTTGTGATAAATCAGGGTCGGTCCTCTCACAAAAATGGGTCGTTTTGGGGGCTTCCGTGCTCCAGATTTATTGCAAAAATGGGTCGGCGTTTTGGGTAATTCCTTGGTCCAGATTTATCACAAAAGTGGGTCGGTGTTTTGGGGGCTTCCGTGCTCCAGATTTATTACAAAAATGGGTCGGCGTTTTGGGTAATTCCTTGGTCCAGATTTATCACAAAAGTGAGTCGGTGTTTTGGGGGATTCCGTGCTCCAGATTTATCACACAAAAATGGGTCGGCGTTTTGGGAAGTCCTTGGCCCAGATTTATCACAACAGTGGGTCGGCGTTTTGGCGGATTCCGTGCTCCAGATTTATCACAAAAATGGGTCGGCGTTTTGGTGGATTCCTTGGTCCAGGTTTTGGGGCCGAACCCAGGCCAAACCCTGAACCCTAGAGCCTGCTCCAAATATCCCACTAAAGCGGGTTGGGCTTTTGGGAAGGTCCATGCTGCAAGCAGTTGAGAGGCCCTAAAAACTAAAAACTGGCCCTTGGCAGCTCGAAGCAAGCAGTTGAGAGGCCCCAAAAACTTAAACTGGCGCTTGGCAGCTCGAAGCAAGCAGTTCAGAGGCCCTAAAAACTTAAACTGGCCCTTGGCAGCTCGAAGCAAGCAGTTGAGAGGCCCTAAATACTTAAACTGGCTCTTGGCAGCTCGAAGCAAGTGGCAAAATGACTTTTTGGCAGAAAACAAGCAAAAAGTCATTTTGCCAAAGGTTGCTAACATGTGGCAAAATGACTTTTTGGCAGAAAACAAGCAAAAAGCAAGCAACAAGTCATGGTGCCACAGGTTGCCTAACGTGTGGCACAATGACTTTTTGGCAGGAAACAGGCAAAA
>CAJNDS010000149.1:0-57500 GCA_905221605.1 Symbiodinium natans
CTGTTGAGGGAAGACACAGCAGAAAACCCAACAAACAATTCCATAACATGCGAACGCCCCTTCAATGTTGCCGGACGAATGCACGTCTGCCGGTCCGATCACTCTCTGCTCACGCATTGCACGGCATGAAGCATGTTATGATGTTAGGGTTTTGAAACCCAGTGTTACGTTCTGAAAGTGGCATCACCCTGCGATGGGACCCTTCTTTGCGGTGTGTCAGCAGTTATGCATCGGAGGTGCGTCTTGGAGGGGGGTGTTTGGCTTCGAGGTGCGTCTTGGAGGGTCTTGGAGGGTTGGCTTAGAGGGGTTTGGCTTCAGAGGTACGTCTTGACTGGGGGTGCTGGGCATAGACTTTGCGGTTGTGTTTGGTAGAGGTGCGTCTTGGAAGGGGTGTGTTTGCATGTGGGAGGGGGGGCATGCAATCGTCCGGCAACATTGAAGGGGCGTTCGCACGTTATGGTTGTTGTTTGTTGGATGTGCTGCTGTGTCTTCCCCCAATAGGGGCGCGCAAATCACAACACGCTGGAGCATGTTATCGCACTTTCCTGTGGTTTCCCCAAGAAGAGTCAGCAAATCATGGCGTCGTTGAACGCTTGATTTGCTGCCTCTTCTTGGGCGCCTCTGTTGAGGGAAGACACAGCAGAAAACCCAACAAACAATTCCATAACACGCGAACGCCCCTTCAATGTTGCCGGACGAATGCACGTCTGCCGGTCCGATCACTCTCTGCTCACGCATTGCACGGAGCACGTTATGATGTTAGGGTTTTGAAACCCAGTGTTACGTTCTGAAAGTGGCATCACCCTGCGATGGGACCCTTCTTTGCGGTGTGTCAGCAGTTATGCATCGGAGGTGCGTCTTGGAGGGGGGTGTTTGGCTTCGAGGTGCGTCTTGGAGGGTCTTGGAGGGTTGGCTTAGAGGGGTTTGGCTTCAGAGGTACGTCTTGACTGGGGGTGCTGGGCATAGACTTTGCGGTTGTGTTTGGTAGAGGTGCGTCTTGGAGGGGTGTGTTTGCATGTGGGAGGGGGGGCATGCAATCGTCCGGCAACATTGAAGGGGCGTTCGCACGTTATGGTTGTTGTTTGTTGGATGTGCTGCTGTGTCTTCCCCCAATAGGGGCGCGCAAATCACAACACGCTGGAGCATGTTATCGCACTTTCCTGTGGTTTCCCCAAGAAGAGTCAGCAAATCATGGCGTCGTTGAACGCTTGATTTGCTGCCTCTTCTTGGGCGCCTCTGTTGAGGGAAGACACAGCAGAAAACCCAACAAACAATTCCATAACACGCGAACGCCCCTTCAATGTTGCCGGACGAATGCACGTCTGCCGGTCCGATCACTCTCTGCTCACGCATTGCACGGAGCACGTTATGATGTTAGGGTTTTGAAACCCAGTGTTACGTTCTGAAAGTGGCATCACCCTGCGATGGGACCCTTCTTTGCGGTGTGTCAGCAGTTATGCATCGGAGGTGCGTCTTGGAGGGGGGTGTTTGGCTTCGAGGTGCGTCTTGGAGGGTCTTGGAGGGTTGGCTTAGAGGGGTTTGGCTTCAGAGGTACGTCTTGACTGGGGGTGCTGGGCATAGACTTTGCGGTTGTGTTTGGTAGAGGTGCGTCTTGGAGGGGTGTGTTTGCATGTGGGAGGGGGGGCATGCAATCGTCCGGCAACATTGAAGGGGCGTTCGCACGTTATGGTTGTTGTTTGTTGGATGTGCTGCTGTGTCTTCCCCCAATAGGGGCGCGCAAATCGGAGCACTTTATCGCACTTTCCTCTGGTTTCCCCAAGAAGAGGCAGCAAATCATAACGTGGTTGACGCGTTCAAAAACATGCCTGAACGCGTATGCCACGTTATGATTTGCTGCCTCTCTCTTCTTGTGCAAACTGCAGAAAAAGTGCCACAATGTGCTTTTGCGCGTTAAGAGCTAGCGAGTGACCGCCGATTTCGAAAGCTGCTCTAGTAAAACTCAGTACAACCCCCAAGTAACTTGAGCCAAGTTTTTTCCAAACCATCGTGTTTGCGCCGACGCGGAGCGGGGGCAATTCGGCTTCAGGCTTCACACTTCAGCGTCAGCTGGGGTAGTCGGCTTCACGCCGTACTTCATCAGGGGACCACTCGGCGTGACCCGGCGTCACCCGGCATCATGCGGGGTCACCAGCAGTGCAGGCCGGAGGTCGCCGCCGTGGTGCGGAATCCCAAGAGCACAAATCTAAATCCAGGTCGGCTCAACCGACAACAGAAACTCGTTTGCCTGCACATCAGCAACTTCTGTGCACATGCTCATGAACGAAATGACGCCCAGTGACCTTCTTGGATTCAAAACTCTGGAATTCTGGATGCGTTCATCGATAAGTTGGTTGAGGTATAGGAACAATTTTCCAAATGGGAAGCCCGTGACTAGTGGTACACTGGTGGTATAAATGTATTGTCACTCAGTCAGGATAACAAAAAGCAGGAGACCAGTTCCAAAGACAAACCCATCGTTTGCCCAGGTCTTGAGTTGCTTTGCAGATTTGTTTTGCATGCGCAGGGCCTTCGAAAGAGGATGGCGCCAACGTGCAGCGCGTCCGATGCCTCGCAATGCAGGACGCTATTGGAACCCGGCACGATGAGCATTGTGCAACCCCGCCACTGCCCACAACTGCCCACAACCTGCAACAATCTGCACGAACTGTTTGCCGCGCTTGAGACCGTGGCGTTCTGGGACGTTCTGGGACGTTCTGAGCTCACAGGATGGCGCCAAAGGCTGGGCCACCATCGCTGGGAACCAGGGCACGCCCTTCCTGCTCCAGGAGAGGGCTTCCCTGGCTTTACTTGCAAACGTTGCCAGTTGACGGGCTTGCAGGAGCTGAGCCCCGAGATCCCTGAGCCCAAGAGCACCGAGAGTGCCCAGAACGCTGAAGCCGACGCAGAAGTGCAGCTCTCTGCCTTCTGAATCGTGCTCTCCGTGTCCGATCTTCCTCTCTTATTCGAAAAGGTTACGCTGTGGACCTTCTGCCTCTGACTCGTATGCTCGTTGAAGTCAGGTGGAGGTGGGCGAAGTGGAAGGCCAGAGTGTTGTGAGTGTGCGTTTCGCTTCCGTGCTTCACAGCGTGTCTTGGGTCCAGGTGCAGAGGAGCCAGAGGAGGCAGAGGAGGCAGAGGAGGCCATGGAGCCTGAGGCGCCCGAGGCGCCCGGGGCTGCGGAGGCGCCGGCAGAGGCCGAAACTGCGGAGGCCGAAGCTGCGGAGGCCGAGACTGCAGAGGCGGAGGCCGAGGAGGCCGAGGAGGCCGCGGAGGCCGCGGAGGCCGAGGAGGCCACCGGCAACGAGCCTGAGCCGGATAACTAGATCGATCTGCTTGGGAAGAGAAAGGTAGGCAGTTTTGCAGTCAGACCTCAGTTCGATTGCCATCGATTGCCTGCACTTGCATGCAAGTGCATTTGCGCGAGCGCGCCATCCGCAGGAACTAGAGGCTCGACCGACCTGTAGAGATGGGCTGTGCAGCGGATGAAGAATGCACGGCCTGCCTGGCTCGTTACAGCCCCCGCCCCTGCCGGCATGGCGAATGCCCTGGAGGCCTGTGAGACAAGACCAGCAAGAGACCGACAAGACTTGCAAGATGCTTTCACGTTCACTTTTCGTGCTCACTTCTCGTGAACCTTTCTCACCGTCAGCCTTGGTCAGCTTTTCATCCTTTTCACTTCTCAAGTTGATTCTCAAGTCGCTCAAGACTTGCAGGATGCCACCCGCACGTGACATGAAGGTGCGAGAACTGTTCACTTCGTGTTCTTGACGAATCTCTTTGAGAACGCTTTTTTTCTCCTTCCGATTCCGTGGTTTTTGTGAGTGCAGGTGTACTGCGTGAGGCCGGGAAGTAAACTTGGAGAAGGCAGAAAAGGCGGAAAAGATTCAGAAAAGGCAGTGGCCGACATGTGAGGCCAATGACTTTGATGCTTGAACTTCGAGCTTCGAAGGCTTCGAGGTCAAAGGCGGTTAGTTCCGCAGCCAGAGCTGTGCATCTGTGCATGTGATGTCATGTGATGCGATGTGATGTGAGATGATGTGAGTCTCAAGCGATGTCGCGAAGGGTTCCTCCTTCTGGGGCACCTTGCGCAAGCGCAGCGCGCCTCTCGGTCATGCGAGATGCTTCGAGATGCTTTGAGGAGGCTTTGGTTGGGTCCGTCGAAGGCCGCCGCTGGCAGGGCCGGCAAAGCCGACACGAGCCCGAGAAGCAGAAATCCGGATTGAGATACACAAAGCTGCTCTGCCAAGATTCCTTTACGTGTTTCTTTTTGCGCATGCAGTCTGCACTTGAGTCTTTACAGTCGTGGCTCATTGTGGATTTCCTAGGTCGCCAGAGTCGCCATTCCCGCTGGTCAACCTGAGGAGCCTCAACGCACAAATGCAGCATATTGCAGCGTATTGCAGCATTTGTATCCTTATGTAGCACATGTAGCACCTGACGGAGTCAACAGTGTCCTGAAATCCATAAATGTCGCTCTGGAAAGGCACGTTCGAATCCGGACGCCTCTGCACTTCTTGGCCATGTCCCCAGAGCGACGAGCGCGACGAGCGAGACGAGCGCGATGAGCGCGCGTCTCTCTTCTCTCAGAGTTGCGCTTTGAGACAGGCACCTTGATTTCTTGCTGTGACTTGTGGTTTGTTGCGAGGATGATGCAGCCCGGCTAGCCAGAGTCTCGAGACTCATGCCTGTCATGCCCTACGCGCCTGTGCGTGGTTTGCTTCCACCGGTTTGCTTCCACCGGCTCGCAAGGATCCCTACAAGGTTCTGAACGTGCCCTTCCTCTCTGGGTCGCGCGGACTTGAACCAATTGCGCATGCTTTCAGTTGATCGCATTTCAGGACATTTGCTGCATCATGATGCGCCGCATTCCTGCCCTCCTGTCTTCTCTCTGTCTCTGTCTCGGTCCCTCTCTTTCTCCCTCTCTTTCTCCCTCTCTCTCTCTCGCTCTCTCTCTCTGGTTCTCCCTCCCTCTCTTTCTCTCTCTATCGCTCTCTCTTGGATCTTTTTTTTTTTTTTCTCTCTCTCTCTCTTTCTCTCGTTCTCTCTCTCGCTCTCTCTTTCTCTCTTTCTCTCTTTAACTCTCTTATTCTCACCGTCGTTTTCTCCATGCCCCTTCCTCTCCATCTCGCGCCATCCTTCGTTCTCCTTCTCCGTTTTCAACGCATCCTCTTTGACTTTTGCACCGAGGCGCCGGGGCATCCGACAGGCTCGGGGGAACCGCGTGGCACCTTCAGCTCTACGCGCTGCCCCTTCTCGCTCTCCTTCCCTTCCGAGTACAACTCTTGTCTGTTTTGTTTGCAATGTCTATATTTTCTTCTCTCTCTCTCTCTCTGTCTCTCGTCTCTCTATCTCTCTCTATTTCTTTCCTTTGGGGTTGATTCGAAGGCCTATGCGCGGCTCTGCAAGGAGCACCACCCAGACCTGAATGGCGGGCGCCAGTCCCGGGGCAACGGGGATGCTCGCTTTAGATCGTTGTCCGTATATCGTTTTTCTCAATCCATTTGGCGAAGCAATTCTCACTCCGAAGGCAGGAGAGCCTGGCGTGGTGGCCCAGCAGGGCCAAGGGCGACATGAGAGTCGAAACTCGAGACTCGTCGAGACTCGTCGAGACTCGTCGAGACTCGAGACTGGGTTCGGGACAAAACGCGACAAAACGCCTCTTAGGATTGGATGATGATCCGGCGTGCCTACCGGATCCTCACGGACCCAGAAGAGCGGATTGCCTACGACTCCGCCCGGAGCCCAGACTTGAGTTGCTTGAATGGCATGGAGATGTCATGAGATGTACACCGAGCTACCGAAACCCATCGAAAACCGAAGTAGCCGAAGCAGCGCGAGGCTCGGATCACCCGAAATGCTCTCAGCGCCACGGAGGCCAGAGGCTTAAAGGGCGCGGAGCGGCGTGAAGTTCCTGTCTGAACTGCGTCCTTGAAGTGTCCTTTTGAAGTGTCCTTTTGAAATGTCCTTTTGAAGTGTCCTTTTGAAGTGTCCTTGTGTTGAATTGTGCTTTTGAGAAGCGTTTCCGGAAGGGAGTCGTGGCCTTCTCCGTGGCTGCAGCGCAGCAGCTCGGCTCCGTCGTGTCCGATGTGGCCCAGGCTCCAAGGGACATTTCGTCTGCTGTAAGGACTGTAATGGCATGACCTGTGCACTTGAGGACATGACTCTTGCTGATGGCTCTCGGGTTCGGCTCTACATCACGAACACTCACCTCCTAGGGCTACTGTAGCTTTCTTTTCAACAGAAGGTGGGGTATCGGGCCCCAAGTTTCTACCAATCGTCAATCGTGACCTGTTCTTTCTAGACTGCCGGCTATTGGCTTTATGTTGAGGTTTGCACGGCCCAGAATGGGCTTTGCAGGGCTGGAGTAGGTTGCTGTGCTGGGTTATGCTTTATGACAGGGCCAGCAAGGAAGCTTCCGTAGAGGATGTTGAACAGTTCGGGGTTGTGAAGGCTGGAGCTGGGCCCCTTGAGGGGTCAGAAGATTAAGAAACACTGAGGGGAAGAGATGGCGAGCGCGAGGGGTTCTTGCTTTCCCCCCCATTCTCCGTTCCTTTCATTCTCTCTTTTCTTTTGAAGAGGCAGGGAGAAGAGAAGAGGACGAAGACGAGAGAAGAGAAATCCAAAAAGACGAGGGAAGGAGCAAATGATCTACCCTTTCCCTACCATCTTCCTCCCTCGGCTTCGTGCTGTATTCTTAAGCCATCAGTGGCCTGACCGCTACATCTGAGCGCGGCACCAAACAGGGGAACAACCCAGCTGCGTCCGACACCCGGTGATGCAGGATGCGTCCATCCCGACAACACGGCAGAGAGCATGGACGGCCGTAGGGCGAGGCCTCCGACACCTGCGTGAGTCTCCGGCGTCCCGCGAGATCTCAAGCACCACGCTTGCCAATGGGCCGTAACGCGACGCAAGAAGAACCTGACGGACCCAAGCAGATGCCAGGCAGGTGTACGCCTCATCATCTGCAATGCCCGTTATGGGGGCCTCCGAATGGATCTGTGTGGTATATCCACAACCAGTGCCAATCCCCATTCACTCCACCAACTCCTGGCGGCGGCGCAGGGCCGCCCGGGCGCGCCAGGACCGCACCGTGACAGACAGTTCCTGAAACAAGGCCGCGTGAGTCGTGGCCGATTCCACCCTCTCTCTTCCTTTCTGTCCTTTTGTTTGTCGTTTCTGTTCTCGTTCTCCCTTGCAGATTGTGCAAAAGAAGGTAGGAAGGGAAGAGGAGAGGGGAGCAGCGAAGACAGGGAGAGACAGCGAGGAGGGAAACACAGAGAGCGAGAGAGAGAAAAAGCAGGAGAAAGACAGATAGAGAGAGAGAGAGGGAGAGCAAAAACAGAAGAATAAAAACAATAATAAGAAGAAGAAGAGGCAGAAGCGAGAGTGTGAGAGAGAGAGAGAGTGAGAGAGAGGGAGAGCAACAGAGACAGGGGTGAGAGGGGGGGGAGGAAGAGGGCAAGAGAGGGCGTCTTTCCGTTTCCTTCTTTCTTGTGATTCTTTTCGTTGAAAGACAGAAAACAATGTTAACAAGTAATGAGGACCGTCCGTTTCCACGACTCTTCCTTTGCATCTTTTGCTTTTGCTTTTCCTTATTATCGAAAAGCGGTGGACTGGATAAGTAGAAAAGAGGAGCGGAAGAGGGATCAAAGAAACACAACGAGACAGAAATGGCTGCGCCCGGTCTTGGTGCCGGGGGGAGGGGGGTGGGGAGCATGATAGGATAGGGCCTAACGAAACATGTAAACTTCTTACCGACAAACCATAATCCCGTAAACCTTTGAACGCCAAATAGTAAGAAAGGTCCATGTCGGGCGCCAGGCTCTCAACCAGGTAGGACGCGGTGATTTGGCCGTGCCGCATTTTGTTGGGTAAGCTTCCTTCCCCTGACGGCTGAGCTCTTGGGCATCGGGCCAGGTTGCTCAACTTCCCCAAGCCACCTGTCGCATCTTCGTCCTGAAACGCCTTGAGCCTCGGGTCCATGCTTCAATGGTGAGTCTAATGGTAGAAACAAAGAGACCTGAACCCCAAGCCTCTCCGCAACAATAGGATTTTTTTACCAGTTTCGAATCAACAAAAAGACCCATCAAAGAATACATGAAGGTCCTTGCCACATATGTATTTTCATATATGGTACCCCCCCCCCCGTAAGATGGACACTTAAATTCTATGCTGCACGCGCGTGCCTTGTAAACACATACTTTACAGTGGAAACACCCGCAGAATAGACGCAACGCACCCGCCGGAGCGCGCGGAGCGCGCGGAGGGCGCGGAGGGCGCGGAGGGCGTGGAGGGCGCGGAGGGCGCATATCCCCTGCCCATCAACCGAATGTCGCTCTCCGTACTCTCCCCTTCGGCGCCGAACCCGTCACCCGTCCGTCAACCTCCATGCATAATCCACGCCTCCCCACGCCGCCCCTCTCCAACAAGATGTTCCGAACCCCCTCCCTTGACCGTGTCGTTTCCGCGGTCGCGGCCTCCCGTCAAAATTCATTCCGTCCGACCCTCCAAGAAGCGATCCGATAGAACGCCTTTCGCATTAGAATTGGTTTTCGGGAAATCCAAGAAAACAAAGAGCACGCGCAGAATAGACGTTAAGCGTCCAAGGCACCCCCCGCCCGTGCCTTGGACGCTTAACGTCTATTCTGCGCGCGCTCTTTGTTTTCTTGCATTCTTCCCGAAAACCTGGGATTGTGTTCTCGTTTGGCGCTTCAACGTGGAAGTCGTGCTAAGATCGGATCGCTATCTGACAAAGGAGGCCACGAAGAAGGAGGGTTGGACGGAATGAATTTTGACGGAGGCGAAGGAGATGACAGGGAGACGACATGGTTGCTGGGAGAGGGCGGGGTAGGCGCGTGGATTCGGCATGGATGTGCGGTTGACGGGCGGGTTCGACAAGCAGGAGGGGGGCGCGGACGGGGAGCGTAACATTCGGTTGATGGGGGGGGGTACACGTGGACATGACAAGCAGTTCAGAGCGCGATGTTGAAGGGGTACTTGTTCTGCGCCGTCCGCGGCCTTTGCACGCTCCGCGCGCTCCACGCTCCACGCGCTCCGCGCGCTCCACGCGCTCCGCGCCCTCCGCGTCCTCCACGTCCTCCACACCTTCAGCGCGCTCCGCGCGCTTCGCACCGTGCCTCCGCACCCTCCGCGCCCTCCGCACCCTCCGCGCCCTCCGTGCGGCGCCCTCCGCGCCCTTGGCGCCCTCCGCACCCTCCGCGCCCTCCGCCCTCTGCGCCCTCCGACCTCCACGCCTTCCGCGCCTCCCCTCCGCGCCCTCCGGCCTCCGCGCCCTCTGCGCCCTCCGCGCCCTCCGCTTCGCACCCTCCGCGCCCTCCGCACCCTCCGCGCCCCCGCCCAGTGCTGATGCTCAGCATGCATTACAAAGTATACTTGTTTACAAGGCACGCGCATGCAGCATAGCCTCTAGGGTGCGGGTTGGCGCGAAGGGGCTAAGGCCAAGGAGGCCAGGTTCAGGGCCTCTTTTTTACAAAGCATCACATGAAAAAAGTTGGCGCGAAGGGGAGGCGGCCCATTTGCCAGAACCAGCCAGGGTCAGGGCCAGGGCCAGGAGGACCAGGGCACAGACCAATCCAGAACCAAGAGCCAGCTTCGCCCCCCCCCCCAAGATCCATGAGTTTTTTGTGTTTTGGGCACTCCACATACCCAATCGACAGTGGTATGAAGATGCTACAGAAAACCTTGCCAGAGCATTTGAGGTCTTGAGTCTTTGGCCCCAGGGCCGATTAAGCACTCGACCTGATTAATCGGCCCTGGGATTGAAGATTGAAGATGCCCGGGAACTCTGCCAGCGCGTCTTCAATCTTCAATCTTCAAAATCGGCAGGGGTCTGGGATTGAAGATGGGCATCTTCAATCTTCAATCTTCAATCTTCAATCTTCAATCTTCAATCTTCAATCTTCAATCTTCAATCTTCAATCTTCAATCTTCAATCTTCAATCTTCAATCTTCAATCAACAATCTTCAATCTTCAATCTTCAATCGGCAATCTTCAATCTTCAATCTGCAATCTTCAATCTTCAATCAACAATCTTCAATCTTCAATCTTCAATCCAAGCGCCGATTAAGCAGGTGGAGTCTTATAGGAACCCGCTCTTTAGCTAAGGGATATAAGGAGGGGTCCCTAGAAAGCACCCGAAATTTGATTCACACCCCCTTTTCAACCCTTTCTGTACCTTATAAGTCCCATGACCCCTCAAGGTCTCTTGTAAGGGTCCGTTTGTCCCGTGATTTAGGATCTCGCGAAAAAGGTTTCCCCTGAATCCTAAAGGCTACAGGGTGTGGGGATCCAGCGAGTAGGATTTGACTTTTAGGATCTAGGGCCATCTAGGGCCCTCCTCTTCAGGATTTAAGGATGCCCTTCTTTAACAGGATTTAGGGAACGACAGAAAGGAAGGAAGGCTTAGGGACAAAGCCTTAGGGGCCCCATTCTTTAGGATTTCAGGGGTTGCTGCTCCGCGGGCCCTTGCGCTGGCAGAGTCGCCCGCGTAGCCTGTTGGTGGGGCGACAGAAGGCCAGCCCACGTTCAGGAGCAGGCCAGTGGAGGATTGCGAGGCCCGTAAGCGCACCTACCAGAACACGCAAGCCGTGTGCAGCGCTTTCAGGCTTCCAATTCATTCCATTCTCTGATCCCTGATGACGCTGACCTCGGTCGAGGGCAGCGCCGACGACTCGCGCCACCAGCTGCAGTGCAGTGCACGGCAGCGCGCCCACTTCCTTTCCCCGTCTCCTGATCCCCGTCGAGGACACTGGATGCACCCTTGTGGCTGCCCATCATTCAGCGAGCTTGATATCGATTTGCTTTTTCTCGCCCTCAGAAGTAGGCGTGGTTTAGTCAGGTTCTGCGCCGCCCTCAGAAGCAGGAATGGTAGCTTGAACCACACTTCTTGGCCTTCGTGTTAGGAGCTCTGTCGTTGTAAGCAAGATCTAGAGACCCAAGTCCGTTTCACTAAACCCCCAGAATCTTGTTCCAAATCGTAAGAGGAGAGCCCCTGGGAAACCCGGAATCCTATCTTGGTGCTAAAATCCTCAAGAGCGGGATCTCCAAATTCTTTTCATCTTATTCCCGTAATGCTTTATTACTCCTTATATTTTATAACTCCATACATCCTATTCCCTAAACCTGAAAGGGGGAGGGTTCCTTAGATCCTAAAGAGGAGAGCCCATACACCCCAAAAAACAAGCCTTATTCCCGACAACTTTTTCGCTAAGCTCTAAAGAGTGCAAAATCTTGTTCCCTAAATTTTATTCCGTTAATCCTATATTCCCCATATCCTCTTGCACAAGACATAAGGCGGGCGGTAAACGAAGCCCGAGCTCCCAGAAAAGGCTCCAAACAGGGTGAAAAAGAAGGCACGGAAAACCCCCCCGTGTGCCTAAACCTTAATGTAGTTAATGTAGTTCACGAAATCTTCAACGACTAAAGTGTGGGGCCGAAACCTTAAACACATAAGGTTTAGGAGCAGGGCCCGACAGATGTGTTATTTGTTTTTTCCCCCCTCCGCTCATCAGGCTTGCGGTATTTAGATTTTGTGTTGCTGCAAAATTTATGTTGTTTCGGTCTGGAGAGGTTTAGGGTGGCTTGTATCGTACTTGAAACACAAAAAGTGTAGATCCGTGGGGGGGGGGGGGGTGATAAGATATATATATATATAATGTCTAGGATTAATTATAGATATATAAATATTATATATGTATATTAATTATCCACCCCCCCCCCCCCCCCCCCCATGACCTACCCAGATCTGTTTCCCTTGTAAATACCGTTTAAATCCCGCGCGTACCCTATGCCATTTTTTGCTACTCCCAGTGGCTGTCTCGACAAAACAGACCCCGCACGGACCACAGGACTGGACGCCGAGACGGGCGAGACCAAAAAACAAAAAAACCCAGTCTTTTAGAGAATGGGGAGGGGAAGTTGAAAACGATGATTTTTTTTGTCTTGCCTCGTCGTAAAAAGATGGTTTTGGTCTGGTCTGCCTCATGAAAACCATCTTTTTACGAGGGAAAAGTAGGTTTTTCTATGAAAAACCATCTCTTTACCAAGGAAAAGTTGGCATGAAAAGCCATCTTTTTACAACGTAAAACAAAAAACAATCTTTTTCAAACTCCACCCCCTTCTCTAAACAAGATGGTTTTTCTTTGGTTTTTTGGTTTTGCCTCGTAAAGGATTTCATAGGAAAACCAACTTTTCCCTTGTAAAAAGATGGTGTTGGCTTGGTGTTCTTAGTGAAAACCATCTTGTTGCGAGGGAAAAGTTTGTTTTCCTATGCAAAACCATCTTTTTACGAGGCAAAACCCAAAAAAACAATCTTTTTCAAAATCCCCTCCCCATTCCCTAAAAAAAGATGGGTTTTTCGGTTTTTTTGTTTTGCCTCGTGCCTCTCTCGGGCCAGAACTGTTCAGCTCTACATGTAGCTGTCCAGTGGACGGTTTTGGTTCGAAGCAGGACGTGTCAGCATGCTTGGAGGCTAGTTGGTTTCGGTCAGTCTTAAATTATAGCATTCCTATTCCTATTAATGTAAAAGGGTTCCTAACCATCTTTATCGGACTTCTTCTCCTTTTACTTATGTTCTTATGAACTTTCAGAGTGTTCTTGTTCAGAATCAGAGGATTCCTAATGCTTTTCAATAGGGTTCTTATGCATTTCAACAAGGTTCTTAATCATTTAACGTGGTTCTTTCAATTCCAATAGGGTTCCTCTGAAATGAAAAATCTTTTTTCAGATTCATATTGGTGCCTATTCATTTTAGTGCGTCTCCAAGTAATTTTAATGGTATTCTTTTCAAATTTGAATAGCATTCCTAGTCCTATTAAGTCTAATAGGATCACATTAAGTCTAACAGGAAGCCAAGAAATTTTGAAAAGGAACCACATTGAATTTTGTAGGATTCCTATTGGTTCCTATTCATTTCAATGGGATTCCTCTTCATTGTAATAGGGTTCCTATCAACTCGTAATGGGGTTCTTATCAATTTTACTGGGGTTCCTAATCAGTTCCGATTAGCGTCAAAGGGTTCCTAACCATCTTAAAGGGACTCCTCTACCAAGGACTCCCCTACCATTTCAGAATATTCTCACAAATTTTCATATATGTATTTGTAGGATTCCTATTCATTCCGATTAATTTATTGGGATTCCTCTTCATTTTCAAAGGATTCCTATTAATTTGCAATAGGGTTCTTATAGTTTTTAGTGGTGTTGCTTGTAAATTCCTATTGATGGTAGGACCCTCTTCATTTGAAAGATTCCTCTTAATTTGTAAAACGGTTCTTATGAATTTTGGTGGGGTTCCTTACAAAATTTAATAGGATTCTAATTCATCATAACAAGATTCAGAGAAATATTAACAGGATGCCTATGTAGATTTAATGGAATTCCCACATTCCCGTGAATTCAAAAAGGGTCCCTTTTCATTTTCACAGGCTCCTTACTATTCTTCATGGGGTTCTCTGATTTTTCTACATTTTTAATAGCATTCCCGTGACGTTTGATACAGAGTTCCTCTGACTCAAATATGATTCCAAGCCCTTAAAAGCATACCCATGACTAAGTATGGATTTCTTACTCCGACACGGCCTCACGGTAGGTCATAGGGGGTACATTTTTGTATATATATATATATACTGCTCATGCATGGGCGGAATAGTGGTGGCACACCCTCGGTGGCCCATCCACATCCGGACGTTTTCAATCGGCAAAAGGGGGGCAAGGGCGTCGCCTTGGACGCTTAACGTCTATTCTGCGCGTGCTATTTGTTTTCTTGGATTTTCCCCGAAAACCAATTCTGAAATTGGGTTCTCGTTTGGCGCTTCAAATTCTTGGAGGGTCGGACGGAATGAATTTTGACGGGAGGCCGCGGACCATGCATGGAGGTTGACGGACGGGTTCGGCGCGGAAGGGGAGCGACATTCGGTTGATGGGCAGGGGATATGGGGACACGTGGATGCCCCCTCCGCGCCCTCCGCGTTTGCAAGCCCGCGGCGTCCGCACCCTCCGCGCCCTCCGCGCCCTTCCGCCCTCTGCACACTTCGCGCCCTCCGCGCCCTCTGCGCCCTCTGCGCGCTCCACGCTCCCGCACCCTCCGCGCCCCCCGCGCCCTCCGCGCCCCCCGCCCGCCCTCCCTCATCCGCACCCTCCGCGCGCCCATCGCGCCCCCTCCGCACCCTCCGTGCCCTCCGCGCCCTCCGCGCCCGCACCCTCCGCGCCCCCTCCGCGCCCTCCGCGCCCCCTCCGCGCCCTCCGCGCCCTCCGCGCCCCCACCCAGGACACAGAGCGCTGACGGGGTGCATTGCGTCTATTCTGCGGGTGCGTTGCGTCTATTCTGCGGGTGTTTCCTTTGTAAAGTATGTGTTTACAAGGCACACACGTGCAGCACAGCCTTTAAGTGTCTTACCCCCCCCCCTCCGCTTTCATTCCTCATCGTTTCAGAGGCAAGGCCTCGCACGTGTAAATCATTGTCTCACATTGTGATGCCGATAACAAGAAGGACACGAAGGTGATAGAATCTGATTCGTGCGTACTTTGAGGAACTCCGTTCACGCAAAAGGAGAATCTTGTTTCGTGGCTACACTCACCACATCTCCCCAGTAATACCCTGGGTCTGAGCGGTGCAACTGGCAGATGTGGCAGGCAGCCGGCAGTTTCACCAACAAACTGATGGGTTTTGGCGTATTTATCGCCGAGGAGTCCCAGGCTGCAGGGAAAGCGCGGGCTCGTTGCGCTTGCACGATGTTTGTGTGTTGTGTGTTGCGCGTGTCGCGCGTGTTGCGCTTGTCGCGCGTGTTGTGCGTGTTGTGCGTGTCGTGCGCGAGACGCGTGTTGCGCGTGTGGTGCGTGCTGGTGCGTGTCGTTTGTGTGTCGTGCGTGTTGTGCGCGTTGCGCGTATCGTGCGTGTTGTTTGTGTGCGTGTGTCCGTGTGTGCGTGTGTGCGTGTGTGCGTGCGTACGTGCGTGCGTATGTGCATGCGTGTGGGGTGGGGTGGGGTGTGGGGTGTGGGGTGTGGGGTGTGGGGGGTGGGGTGTGGGGTGTGGGGTTGGGGTGTGGGGTGTGGGGTGTGGGGTGTGGGTTGGGTGGGGTGTGGGGGTTGGTGTGGGGTGTTGTGGGGTGGTGGTGTGGGGTTGGGGTGTGGGGTGTGGGTGGGGGGTGTGGGGTGTGGGGTGGTGGGGTGTGGGTGGGGTGTGGGGTGGGGTGTGGGTGTGGGGTGTGGGGTGTGGGGTGGGGGGGTGTGGGTGTGGGGGGGGTGTGTGGTGGGGTGTGTGGGGGTGTGGGGTGTGGGGTGTGGGTGTGGGTGTGGGGTGGGGGTGTGGGGTGGTGGGGGGGTGTGGTGTGGGGTGTGGGGTGTGGGGTGTGGGGTGGTGTGGGGGTGTGGGGTGGGGTGTGGGGTGTGTGTGGGGTGGTGTTGGTGTGGGGGTGTGGGGTGTGGGGTGTGGGGTGTGGGGTGGGTGGGGGTGTGGGTGGGGTGTGGGTGTGGGGTGTGGGTGTGGGTTGTGGGGTGTGGGTGTGTGTGGGTGTGGGGTGTGGGGTGTGGGGTGTGGTGGGGTGTGTGTGGGTGTGTGGGGTGTGGGGGTGGGGTGGGGGTGTGGGGTGTTGGGGTGTGGGGTGTGGGTGTGGGTTGTGGGGTGTGGGGTGTGGGGTGTGGGGTGTGGGGTGTGGGGTGTGGGGTGTGGGGTGTGGGGTGTGGGGTGTGGGGTGTGGGGTGTGGGGTGTGGGGTGTGGGGTGTGGGGTGTGGGGTGTGGGGTGTGGGGTGTGGGGTGTGGGGTGTGGGGTGTGGGGTGTGGGGTGTGGGGTGTGGGGTGTGGGGTGGGGTGGGGTGGTGGCGTGCGTGCGTGCGTGTCTCTGTGTGGGTGTGTGTGTGTGTGTGCTTCGCATGACGTTCAACCGAAGGTCTGGGCTCAGAAGGGTGCGGGCCCTAGGGCCCCAGAGATTGGTGTGACAAAGTCTGCTTTCAACTTGTGCACGAGGCGGATGGGAGAAGCTGAAGGTATCCCCTTCTCTGTGACAGTCGAGAGTGGGAGAAGGGCAGGAAGCCCAAATGAAATCACAGTGCGACGTTCCGCTCTGCAGGCCTTGGTCGATGGCAGCGGAGGCCTAACATTTCTCGCGCATTCTTCGCATTTCTCGCATTCTGACGCATTCTGTTGTTGCGGTACTCAGTTGTCACACTATGAAGGCGAGTCCGAGGAAGCAGAAACGAAGAGCGTGAAAGACTTCAAGCAGGCGTGTTCTCTGGCGCGTATGCACAGCACTACAATCACTACAACAGCAGAGAAGTCAGCAACGAAGGCAACTCACAAAAGGCAATTCACACAATGCAGCAATGCATTACACACGCTTCAGAGAGTGAGGCCTGGGCCAAGAAGCGCACGATGCCCAGTGAGTGGCCAGTGCCCAGCGAGACGGCGCTTGTCCATTGACTCACGTCGAGACAGCTCGAGAACTTAACTGGGATAGCGGAATGGCGGCATAGCGAGATCCAACTCAGCTCCAAGATGTGACATTCCCTGTTACTTCTGGCGCTTTTTCTTGTCGTCAATTCATCAATCTGAGGTGCCTTGGCAACAAAGAGCTTGGAGGACTTGCGACAGGCAAAGGAAAACTCTCAGTACCAACATCGCCAAAAAACCTTTGGTAAACCTCTCTCGACCATCCGTGTCACAATTTTTGACTCTCTCCCTCTCCGTCTGATTCTCTCTCATCTCCATATCTCTATCTTCAACAATAGAAGTTGTACCAGAGACCGATCACTGTGATTGAAAGTCTGATATGACTTTCGGCCCCTTGTAGCTGCCATTGCTCATTGCTCGGAGAGGCACGGAAGGATCTCGAGGATGCCCTGGAAAGGGACCAGTGAGTTGCCAGTGAGTTGCCAGTGAGTTGCCTTCAGGGCCGAAGAACGGTCACTGCCTTCCCACGGAAAGCCGTGGGAGTGTGGAAATTGAGCTGCGCTGAGTGCACTGCCCGTGTGTCCTGTGACAAAAAATGCGGGCTGGGCTGAGCTGGGAGCAGGGCTGAGAGCCTGAGCTGGGCCGAGAGTCCGAGCGGGGAAAACGTCACAAGATGTCAGATGTCACTTGCAGTTGGGACAGTCGCAGTTGAGACATTCACCGGCATCACGCAACGCATGCGACTGAGACGGGGCTCCAGCAGGGCCTCCAGTCATGGGGGAAACTGATGGCGACCGCAAACGCACGGGGCTCGTTTATCTTACGGTGCCATGCTCCAGTGTTGATCGCTGAGTCATCTGTCCGTGTCCTATCACAGAGGCCCTGCCGAGGATTCCGCACAGGTTGGGGATGGACGTCCCAAAATCTCCCCCCCCCCCCCCCCCCCAAAAAAAAACTCCCACCAATTCTCTCTCGGACATCTCTCTCCTCCCGCCTCTCTTCTCTCTCCTTGGACCTCTCTCTCTCCCCGCCGCCGCAGGCTGCGGATGCCGCTGTGGAGACGGCGTCCAAGCAGACGGAGAGGCCCAGGAAGCGCAGGCGGGAGCCCCCCCCCCGCATCTTTGATGACCGCCTAATCGAACGGCCACATAGGACAGGAAGGATTTAATTCAATAGCGGAGCATGATGCTGTTCTTATAAGGTGCCTTCCTTTGTGATAAAGGGCATGAGTAGCAAATGAGTCGTCCTTGGCCGCAGGAGTGGCTGGGACGATGTTGGGGATGGCACGCAGGCGCGTGGCGATGCGTGGCGCCGTGGCGCGTGGTTGACGCAGCACACGAGCATGTGTGAGAGTGGGGAAGAGCGCGTGAGAGCGTAATGAGGCGCCAGCGTGATCCTTGCATGTCGAAGACCACGGAGAACGGGCCAAAACACGGCTGAGGCACTGCCTGCAGCGCCGCCCACGATCCCCATGTCTGTGCGGCTCTCAACGGTGGACTTGAATTGTTGCTCGCATCTGCTCGGTCGCTGCTTTTCTTGCTTTTCCGCGCGTGTCGTTGTGAAAGCTGCTTGTGATGGGATGTGATTTTTCCGTGATTTTCCGAGGTGCCTCCTGGCGCAGCAGTGGTCGAGTTCAAGGTCAGACTTGGTGTTCTGGGACGTTCTGGGAGTGCAATTTGGTGACGCCTGAGCATCTCCCAGCATCTCCCAGCATCTCCCAGCATCTCCCAGCATCTCCCAGCATCTCCCAGCATCTCCCAGTGTCACAGGTGGATCAGGGCGTTGTGGGCGCGTGACTTAAATATTAGAGAAAAAGACTAGATCTTGTGTTACATCTTGTGTTACGTCTTGTGACAGTGGAGTCCAAGTCTGAGGATTCCTGATTGGCAAGGGCGGCGAGACCTTGCGGAGTATGGAAGTCAGCAGCACCGCGACCATCAAGATCGACCAGACCTCCAAGGACCCCTTCCTCTCTCTTGCATTGCTTGCATTGCTCTCTCTCTTCCTCTCTCTCTTGCATTCCTCTCTCTCTTGCTCTCTCTCTTGGAGCCTCTCTGGCTGGGCTGGGGGCCAGGAGATGGGGTACAGCATGGTCCGAATCACGGGCTCTGAACAGGCGGGGCGAGTCTCCAACCGTCTCTCCGTGCCTTGCTGGACTTGAGGAACTTGAGGCCCAACACAGCTGCCCGCAAAGAAGGCTCCAACTCTGACGCCACGCCACGCCAGGCGGACGTTGAAGGGGGGAAGGCGGGTCCTGCACCCGCCTGTTGCCTACAAAAAGTACCCATTCCAATTCAATAAAGCTCACACAAAGGGCTGCCAGATCAAGGCAAGCTGGTCGGGTGACCCGGGGGGTGTTCTGACAACCTAGACACCTACGGCCCGCGGATTCTTCAGGGTGAGTCTGTGCAACGAGCAGAGGGGCCCTCTGCCAATGAAGCTGCTTCAATGAAGCTCTGTCTGATCACCTGTGCTTACTTTCTCTCCCCGGACATGAATCCAAGCCTGCTTCCCATTCGAGAGAGAGCGAGAGAGAGAGCGAGAGCGAGACAGAGAGAGAGAGAGAGAGGGTGGAGGGGAAAGAGACGTTAGAAAGAGGGAGCGATAATGCCGAAAGAACAAAAACAAAAACAAGAGAAGACCTACAGCTATTTAGACCATTAAAAGAGTTATCACACCGATGTTGGAGCCTTTATTTTGAGTGGACTTCAGGGATAATTGGGTGGAGGCGGGCATTCTTTGGGGGTTGGGTCACTCTGCGTGACACTCGGGATTCCCTGCATATGGGCACTTCTCTCTCTTTTGTTTGTTTGCTCCTTTTCTTTGTTTCTGGGGTAGGGGCAAGGGTGGGCGCTCCAAAGATTGGAGCGGGACGGAATGCACAACGCAAAGTGTGTGAGCGTGTGTTTGTGTGTGTGTGTGCGCGCGTGTGTTTGTCTCTGTCTGTGTGTGTGTGTGTGTGTGTGTGTGTGTTTTCTTGTGTGTGTGTGTGTGTGTGTGTTTGTGTGTTTGTGTGTGTGTATGATTGAAGCACATGCGTACTGTCTTCCTGCACATTCCTGAGGCGGTGGCCGTGGCCAAGGCGCTCTTGGACGGCCGCATCAGCGAGAAACGCACGAACGTCCAGTCCAACCGCCGTGAGGACGGGGTTTGGCAGTGTTTCCGCTAGGCCCACGAGGCTCTCTCGAACACAACCCATGCATTCTAACCAGTGTTCATGTATTCATACACATACCCTCTGCACGTATGCGAGACCACGCGCGAGGTGCCCCACGACACGGGGAATGGCGCCGTTGGCCCGGGGACCTTGAAGCGCGCTGCGCGTTTTCTCGCCTCTCCGCGAGGCTTTGTGAAAGTTAAGGATGTTTTACAAGCGGATTTGTTGTTTGCGGTTTTTGCTTTTAACGGTTCTGAGCTTATCTAAGGGCTAAGGCCGCTTCCGCCGACCCCGGAAAAGGCGCCAGCGAGAGAGTAGAAGGGCAGGGGCTTCAGGGTTTAGGGTTCAGGGCCGAGGGTTTAGGGTCTCGGGTTAGGGCGCCTGACGTAGGACGTAGGGTTTCTAGGGGGGCATGGGTTGGGGGGGCCCCCCAAGCCCCGACCCCTCCCTATGCCCCCCCAATACCCCCCCATGCCCCCGTCCCAGTCATCCCGGGCTGTGTGGGGTGGGATTGGGGAGGGAGGCATGGGGTGTGGGGGTAGGGGATGGGTTTGAGTAGGGGTACAGGAAAAGCACTAAAAATGTCGGTGGGCGCAAGTTGTAAACCAGGATAAAGAAGAACCTTGACGTTTTTTTGGGGGGTGTTGGAGCAGGCTGTAAACCAGGTTGCAGAAGAACTTTAGCGTTTCTTTGGGGTGTGGGGCGGGGGGGGTGGGTTGGGGAGGCATGGGGTGGGACATGGGGAGGGAGGATGCCCCGACTCTGAGCGGAAAGGGCCCTTCACTTGCGCTCGCGTTACTCCGAGGTTGGGAGACGCAAATCGAGCAGTCGGGGGCCTTGGGGTGGAGGATCGGGGATCAGAGGGGATCACAGAGAAAGTTCAGAGTAAATTGAAGTGAGAAGTAGAGAAAAAAAGCACGGTGAAGTTCTCTTATGAGTTTTCCCAAGGTCTGCCGTGGGGTTCTTCATCGGCAAGCAGGGCGAGTACATCAAGCGGATACAGGTGTCCAAGTCGCATCGAGTCGCGTCGCATCTCCGGGTGGAGTTTATCGCAGGACAGCAGTTTTTTTTAATTATTTTATTCTTTTTTCCTTTTGTTGTTTTTTTGCCTTGCAGAATCAAGGCACAGACGGGTGCCACTGTGGCCGGGGTCCTGGTGCTCCACAGAGTTGCAGAGCAAGATCGTCAGAGTGTGAGGTAATCGACCAGGAGACGAAGGACTATGGGTGCCTCGAGATTTCTTGGATTTCCTCCAGGGCCCTAGGGACTGTGGCACTGTGGAGCTTCGTCGGAACAGTGGAACCTGGTAGGTACAGCATGATCCGAATCATGGATGGGCCTGGCCCTTCAGAGTTGCCATAAGTTTTCTTAGCATCTGTTTGAATTGTGTTGTCCAGTACACTGCCAGTGTGCGACTCAGCCGACTCAGGCCAGGCTTGCGAGAAGCTTCGGAGATGGTGAAATACAGGCGCTGCACAGGGCAGCGCGGTACTGCGGGTGCCATGAGATATGGTTGATATGAATGGCCTCTGTCGCACTGTCCAGGTTGGATCAGGTGAAGGAGGTCCGAAGCCTACTTCCCACAGTGTCTCACTTCCACATTCGCGTATTCAGTTACCACGAACACGGCAGATCGCGAGAAATCTGTGCAAAGCGAACTTGCTTGTGCCTGCGCGCGGGCTTGTGAAGGCAGCGGTGCAGCGCGCGCCTGCAGGTGCGAACTGCAGAAGACAGCTGCGGTTCTCGAATCGAGTTGCTGCTTGTATTTGCACTTGGGCTTGGCATGGCTTGGCCTTCGCTGTGTCAGGTGAGTACGAGGAACTTTCAGTTCCTCAAGGCTGGCGACCTAAGAAGTCCTCACTGGTTCACAACAATGCCGGGCTCTGAGACCTGTGAGAGCTGAGGCCAGGTGGGAGCAATCATCGGCCGTGGGGGTGAGACCTTGCGGCAGATCAAAGCCGAGAGTGGTGCAATCATTGTGTTGAGCCAGGAGACCAAGGGACAAGGTTTTAGCACTGTCCGGTTTGCTGGAAGCCAAGAGGCGGTTGAGAAAGCAAAAGACTTGGTCCAGCAGAGACTGGCCGAGCGAGAGACATGGGGAAACTGGGGAGGTGGTGGTGGTGGCTCTGCTGGTGTTCCTGCTGGTGGCAATTGGGGCGGCAACTGGCAGTATGGCAAAGGTGGTGACTTTGGCAGTGGCATTAACCCCCCTCCGCCACCACATGGCAAGGGCACCAAAGGAAACGACGGAACCTGGGGTGGACTCAGTGGACTTGGACTCAGTGACGACTGGGGCAATTCAGGCTGTTCAGGCTGTTCAGGCTGTGGATTTGGAGATGGCTTGGGACACCCTGGCAATGACCTGGGTCAGGGCTTCTCCGATCCGCCTCCCCCGCCCCCTTCATTTCCTTCCGACACCTTCAGCCAAGGCAGCCAAGGCTGCCAAGGCTGCCAAGGCTGCCAAGGCTGCCAAGGACTCCAGCCCATGGCTGCACACGCACCTGGCGCTCCTTGCGGCTGCGGAGCGCCGTGCGGCTCCGCGCCGTGCGGTTCCTGCGGAGGGCCTTGTGGACCTTGCGGAGCATGTGGGTCCTGCGGGTCCTGCGGGTCTTGCGGGTCCTGTTGCGGCCCCTTGCCAGGCCCAATAGCCGCCCCCTTGAATGCGCCACCCTTGGGCGCCGCGCCTTTGCAGCCCTTGAATGCCCCGACGATGGGGCAGCCCCTGCAACCACTGTTACAGCAACCCGTCCACCAACTCGCCCAACAACTGCCGCAACCGCTGCAGGCCCCACTCCACTATCCAAGCCATCCAAGCCCACTCCAACCACCGCCGCCACCGTCCCTTCAATCCCTGCAGCCGATGCCAATTCAACAGCAACTGGTCCTTCCCGTTTCGTCACTTCAAACACAACCCCAACTCTCACAACTCTCACTTGGTCCTTACCAAATGCCTGAGCCTCAGACATTGAACAGATTGAGCATCCAGGCATAGCCCAGGGCAGGAACTGCTGCTATGGTACTTCTCAACATTCCGAGAATTGTCGTTGAATATGGTGGGCCCGATAAGAGTGAGGCCGGGCTTTGCGTGAGTGCCGCTCCCACCCCCCCGGCGCGGTGCGTCTTCTGCGTCCTGGAGATTTCCAACTCGCGGAACGACAAAAAGGTGCCGGTGAGACTCTCCGATTAGTGGCAAGTGGCGGGAGCCGTTGATCATGGGCAAGCAGGAGGTTATTCACGATGGTTCGGTGGTTGGCTGGATGCTTTCGTGGATCAAGCTCATAGCATGCATTATCATGCATGTGGTGAACCAAACTTCCATCCGCCACGTCCATCAGTGCATACAAGACGGCAGAAGCACATCTCAATCTGCACTAAGACATCGCATCGTCGCAAGCATCGTTGCATTGCTAGCTGCATCTGAGCTGCATCTGAGCGGCTGCTAGCTGCTGCTAATACTGGGTAGCGAGGTGTCTGAAGCGCCACGGCTTCCTCAGCTGACTTCGTCTGATGGACAGAGAAAGGTCTCCTTTCTCAATGTGTGTTCTGCCAGTCGAGAGCTGATTCGGATGCTGATGCTATGCGCAATGCTAGATCTATACATCGGAGAGGCCGCAGATCATCTATGCCCTCGTCATCCGAGGCAGATGGTCAAGTTGAGGGCGTTGCTCTAGCGTGGGATTTTGTTGCAGCTGTCGCCATATTTCGAGTCAGTACAGCTAGTGCACTGGTCGTCTGTATTCCAGGACAGAGAGTGGTTCTGGCCGAGTACACTGCTTTGGCGGGCAACTTTCAGCAGGAAGGGGTGGTCCAATCTATTAGTTGGGGAAGTGCATGCTCCTTCTCTGATCTTTCTGAGTTCGTGATTTGCTGGTCCGTGTTCTCAGTCACTGCAAGTCACACCGTGTCACACCGTGTCCTAGAGTTCCGTGTTGAACTCATGTGCCTCGAGTCTGACGGCAGGGTTCGGTTCTGCTTAGGTCTTCAGTCTCGTGCTCTCTCCCTCTCTCTCGCTCTCTTTCTCTGGGGTATTTGCTCAAGAAGCTCACTTAACTTGCAGCGGTGAAGTCTCGAATCCTTGCGGCACTTGCGCTTGGTACACGTGTGAAAGCAAAGATGAAAGAAACCAGACCTGGGATCCCGATTGCATCGAAGCAAATGAGAGAATGAGTGAACGAATCACAATCTCCGTATCAGCTCATAGCATGAAGCATGTTTTCAGAAGTGTCCCGCGCAGGGAGCACTTGAGCCAGGACACTGTCCCTTGCCCCTCAACGGCCTCAGCAAGCTGTTCATGTTGAACGAAGCTGTTTTCTCGCATGTTTTTTTTTTGCACTGTCTGCGTAGATAGTGCTGCTCCTCCATGCGAACTGTCGTTCTCTCCCAGCTTCGTACAAAGCAGCAAGATGGTGTTGGCATGCACCCCTTCAGTGCCTTGGCTCGGCGACCGGGATGTCGGGAAGCGTCTGGGGCTGCTTCGCAGCTAGCACTCAGAGAGAGAGAGAGAGAGAGAGAGAGAGAGTCACCACCTTCACACCAGCAACCGGCCACACACCCACTGACACGGCACCACACACCGTACCACTCACATCCACACCCACCACACCAACCACAACAGCTGGAGACGGAGGACAGAGAACCCACGGAGGAATACCCCTCGCCGGGGGAGCCACCGGACCCAGAAGAGACCACACCAAGAAGAAGACGAACAAAGGGGGAGAGCGAACTACATCGACGAGACCACCGACTACCAGCACAAAGACGAAGGCGAACACATGGGGGGTACGAACCACACCGTCGAGATCATAGATTACCAGAAGGGGACTACGACAGCAGACGGAGGAGAACGCATGAGGGGGCCAGCAGTGACTAGGAGAACGATGCGAGCACAGAAGGGGGAAGACAAGGTTGGACATACTGTTGGGTTAGGATTGCCTTGTAGTACGGCTCCGAAGTGTTGGTTGGATAACGAAGTCTGAACCCCAAAACCCATCGAAGAAACCAGGAGGAACAGAGGGGGGAAGTCGAACAGTAGCAGCTTCTTACTGAACCCCTGACTCCTGCGTTTTGGCCAACGAGCCGGGCGCCCTCTCAACACGAGATGGACGTCTTCAGCCGTCTTCACCAACTGACCCGAGACCAGCACGCGCCCCTGGGGGCGGCCTCCCTTCGGGGGGGTCATGCGTGAGGGAGAGGGAGAGAGAGAGAGAGAGAGAGAGAGAGAGGGAGAGGGAGAGGGAGAGGGAGAGAGAGAGCCCGAGAGAGTGGGAGTTTCAATTTCAGGGCATCCTGAGGTCGCTAAGAGGGCGAAGCGGAGTCTCACAGCTTTCTCTTCTCTCTTTTGGGGTTACATAGGTCCTAGGTTTCTCTTTCTCATCTTTCCCCTCCTTCCTGAGATGCTCAACTGAAGTATGCCGTTGTTGGAGAGCTCGCTGCGGAGGCCACCATCCAGATCCTCCAGAAGCTGGAGAGCACCCATGAATGGAAATCTTACATTTACGGCCCGCGGGGCCGCGGGGGTGCTTCAAGAGCGAGAGTGAGAGAGCGGGAGAGAGAGCGGGAGAGAGAGCAGTCGGCGGCATGCCTCGCTTCTCGCTTCCTGTGCAGTGTAGGCCTTCAGTCAGATCCCTCGCGACCTGTTGCTCTTGCATCTGGCTGTTTCTGTCTTCGTTGTGATGATTTGTTTCGCTTTCTTGCCATGAGCCCATTGCGGGAAAGCAGCATCTTTTGGAGGATTTTGGAGGTCGAGCGAGCGAAAACATGAAAACATATGAAAACATGCCGCGAGCAGGATCTCCCGACGGCCTCCTGCTTGACCCCCAAGCGGATCCCCACCCTCATTACACCTGGTGTGCCGTTTTCAGACAGGGTTTCTGAAAAGTTCACAGCTCAAGCCTACGGGGGTCGAACAAGCGCAGCACGGAGTGTTGCTCACTGTGCTCATGTTCTGAATCAAGAACCACCAGTCCCATGTGCACTGCTCGCATCGCCTCCAAAGCCCATCTGAACTTGGAACTTCTATAGCCCTTTTGCGATTCTTGTGCGCATGGATCAGCTCCCTTAGCCCTTGCGCCGACCGTCCTTGCAATGAAGTTCGAGAGCACGCATAACACCACGCTTACAGGAGGGCCCAATTGGGCCCCTCTGGGCCGTCTGCCTTTCCGCTGGGCAGCCTTGCACCCATTGCGCGACCCGCCTATGCCATCCCTGCTCCACAGTGGGTATGGCTACGGGGCTGCGTTGGCCCCTGTTCAGATTGAGACCAGTGAGCAAACCATTTCTGCCCTCCCTCAAATCTTCCAGTACGAGACTTAGGCTTCTGTAGAGGCGACCTTGGTTTTCACAGCCGGTTAGTTGAGGGTTGGGTTGGCCTTGGCTCACCATTTTCTCCCTTGCTTGTTTTTGGCTACGGCTTTTGGCCTTGGCTGCCGGTTTCACGCCAAACAGCACTTTCGCCCGAGCTCTTCTGGCTCCTGTGGTGTCACTCGAATTCATTTGCCAGGCGTCGAGCAGCTCGACTCGCTCAGAAAGAAAAGCCCTTTTGCACTCGGCTCTGTGGTCCAGCCACGGCTCCCATCTTCCACGGACCCACTGCTACGCAGGCTGTGCAGGCTGGTGCAGGCTGACGCAGGCTGTCTGCGCAACTGTGGGAGGTTTCTGCCGAGACAGTTCCAGGCTACAAACGTGTCTTGTGCTCGTTCTCTCCAGAACGGGGTTGGACCTCCGATGGCCCCCAAGCTTGCCGCTCTTTTGGCGTCTCTTGGTAGACTCCATGGTTTACGCAGAGACTACGAACGCATCGAACGCATCGCACGCTAACCTTCGTTTCGCTTCTGAAGGGACTCACAGCTCAAATCTACAGGGCCTACAGGGTCTAACACGCGCAGCGCACACGGAGTCTTTCTCATTGTCATCCAGGTACAGCAGAGCCTAAAAGTCTTTAGCGGTTCGCAAGGGAAATTGCAGGCTTCTGGGTCTTAAAATCTAACAATCTAAGAACTTCGAAGAACCCCCCCCCTACCGAGGGTGAGGAAAGATATGGAAAGATAAGAGAAGAAGACGATGCGAGAGCACTGGCGGTGGGCGAGGGCACTGGCATCTTCCCCTCTGAAAGATCTTGTCAGAGGCGAGTATGCCTTCCACTACATCGTGGACCAATCCCTGAACCTGTGGCCTCTCAGCGTCGAGAGATCTTGCTCTGAGCTCTTTCTCTTCACTCTCCTTTCCCTTTTCTCTCCATTTTCTCTCCATTTTCTCTCCATTTTCTCTCCATTTTCTCTCCATTTTCTCTCCATTTTCTCTCCTTTTCTCTTTCCTTTCTGACATTTTCTGACGGATCTCTGTTAGGTTCGTGTGTATGGCGGAGCGACTCCTGGGCCGGCGCATCCCCTTCGGCTTCCTGCAAGCCGTGCAGGAGAGAGATGAGAGAGCGAGCAGACTTTTGTGAGAGAGAGAGAGAGCAACTATAAAAGAGAGAAGATGAGATGGAGAGGCTGAGAGCGGAGAGGAGAAAGTTGGGAGAGTAAGAAGAATGTATGTGAAGTTGTGAGAAACTATTTGAGTTTCGAGGATGGGTTCCTGGAAGCGTACACGGCGGAGCAGGTGGAGAGCGCCATCGCCTACGGGATGCAGGAGAACTTCCGAGAGCGGCTCCGGGAGCTCATGGAGAGGTACAACTCCCAGGATGTGGACCGCGTGCAGTCCATGATGGCCAAGGCAAGAGAGAGAGAGAGAGAGAGAGAATTGTCACGTGAGTTTAGTGTTCGGTCTCATGTTCCTTTGGAGCCCACTGCGAGTTTTCTCCTGAGCTACTGCGGCTAGCGTCAAGCGGCCAAATCTCCCCTGCTTGGCCCTGCTTCCTAAAGGTTAGTGATTCCGATGCCGTCTAAGCTTCGCATAGTTTGTGCGCAGGGGGCGTCTTCTATGTCAATTTGGATCTTCGTAACCTAGTAGAGAGAGAGGTGCAGCACATCAACGACCACCTTATGGACAGCATCGACAAGATCCTGGAGCGGCAGGACATGACTACATTAACATCCCTTCACAAAGAAGAGCTCGAGAGGATATTCTTGTCATATATATATATATATATATTCACATCGAAGATCCTGTAAGAGGCCTTCAACAGCTCGGACACCCGCTAGAGATCCTGCGAAGATCTCTGCATGCAGGAGAAGATCGACTTGCTGGTGCATCGCAGCGAAGTTCTTTCAGCGTCCGGGAGCCCTTGTGAATTACCAGAAGCGGAGAGAGAGAGAGAGAGAGAGAGAGAGAGAGAGCCCATGCGTGCAAGAGAGAGAGAGAGAGAGAGCAAGAAGAAGAAGAAGAAGAAGAAGAAGAAGAAGAAGAAGAAGAAAAGTAGAAGAGAGAGAGGGAGAGGGAGAGGGAGAGGGAGAGGGAGAGGGAGAGGAGAGGGAGAGGGAGAGGAGAGAGGAGAGGAGAGGAGGGGAGAGGGAGAGGGAGAGTAGGGGGAGAGGGAGAAGGGAGGAGGGGGGAGGGAGAGGGAGAGGGAGAGGGAGAGGGAGAGGGAGAGGGAGAGAGCGAGAGAGGAAGAGAGCTGCCCCGTGTGTGCAGAGCGCGACACGAGTCGAGTCAATCGGAGTCAGTCTCGGTTGAAGAGAGCTCTGAGTCTGCTCTCGAGGTCCGCCAGCAGCTTCCGCCGGGATGCCGAGCACCTGCGCCGTCGAGTTTGGTGGCAGAACGCCAGGAGAGCGTGACGTCCATAGAAAAGAAGAAAGATGAGAGAAAAAACAGAGAGCCCTCCGGGGCGGCTCTCCTCTTCGGGGGGGGGGGGGGGTGCGTGCAGAGAGAGAGAGAGAGAGAGAGGCTTGCATGCTTGGTTCTTTGGTTTTGCGCAGATCACGGAATGCGAGGCAAAAGAGGCAGCGGCAGAGAGCTTGAGAGCTCCATAAAGTGGTGTTGGAAAGCAAGATGCCAAACAAACTAGCTTGCGTGTCGTTTATGTTTACCACGAGTTTTACGTATACATTCGATGTGCACGTGTGATGGTGGAGCTTACAAGTGTGATTGTGGAGCTTACAAAAGTGTTCTTTTCTAACTTTGCTGATAGAAGGTGCGTTCTTAGCTGCAAAAGCTCGGGGCGGGGGGGTGTTAATGAGAAGCAAGGAAGTTCCAAAGTTGTTGGGATCTGGTGCTCCGATTTCGTGCGCTAGCTACGTCTTCCTCTTTGGTGGGTTGGCGCAGCAGACAGATGGTTTCCTGTCAGGTCTTCCTCATAAGTCGGTTGGCGTGCCTTCTTGAGACTGTGCCGACGCGTCCAAAATTGATTTTGCAGCGGCTGTGTGGTAGCCCTAAAATGCGTGGTCCCCAGATCGTTACAATTTGTCAAAGTGGCTTAAACACTCCAGTAACTTTAGTAGCCGTGCCCCGGAGCTTAGGAAGGTCAAAGTTCAGCGTTGCGCCGCCAACACCGGGCCAACACCCTTTGGCTTGAATTTAGGGTGTCCCCCATGTTCTCCCCTCCTCAGCTCCTCAGCGCGCTGGCCTGCGCCAGGACGATGGCCGTGATGGCCTGTGTCCTGGTCATTGCAATTCTGGCCACTCAGATGAGTCATAAGTCATACATATATACGATACATATACATATATATGTATATAATATGTATGTATATATATATAATATGTATGTATATATATATATATATAGTATGTAGTATATATATATATATATCTATATCTGCTACCCCCCCCCCCCAAAAAAAAAAAAAAAAAAACAGGTTTTCACCAAAAAGGGTGAAGATCCCATGACAAATCTATGAGAAATTGTGGAAGGGGGGAGCAAATACATTCATTTAGAATATATTATGTACGCAAATCTGTGGCAGGAACCTTTACGTATTATGTGACGTGTCCTTGTGTTTTCATTCAGCCATGACTCGATGGATAAGGCAAAGTACACATTGATTACTATACACACAAACTCGCATGACAACATCACGTGTAAGCATTTCCTGATTGCTCATGTGCTTTCTTTCTCTCCTGCGTTCGTGTGTCTTCTGTTCTTCTTTCTGAGGAAATTCAAAGGATAGATAAGAAAGGCAGAAAAGGATTCCCTGTTCCTTTTCGCTGTCCTTGATCTTAACAGTCTTGTCTTTTCTCAGTCAGCGAGAGAGGAAGACACAGTAGGAGGGAAACAACAAGGAATGGACAAGAATGTTTCTCTCTGTTTTCTTCTGGAGAAACAGCGGATAAATAAAGGGAAGAAGAAACTTCCTTGCCTCTCTTCTCGATCTGTTCAGATCTCTTCTTGCAGAGTAGAAACATGACTACGCAAGGAAAAACCATCTCCTACCTTCGTTTGCTCTCTTCTCTCTTCTCTCCCTTTCTCTCCCTTTCTCTCCCTTTCTCTCCCTCTTTCTCTCCCTCTTTCTCTCCCTCTTTCTCTCCCTCTTTCTCTCCCTCTTTCTCTCCCTCTTTCTCTCCCTCTTTCTCTCCCTCTTTCTCTCCCTCTCTCTCTCCCTCTCTCTCCCTCGCTCTCTCCCTCTCTCTCCGTCTCTCCCCCTCTCTCTCCGTCTCTCCCCTCGCTCTCTCTCCCTCTCTCTCTCTCTCTTTGTCTTTCTTTCTTCTTTGTTCCTTTCTTCTAGGCGAGATCGTTGCAAAAGAGGGCTCCCCCTCCCCCTAGAGCTGGGTTGAGTCCCCTCATTCCTTGCCTTTTGCCTTCTTCATTCTTTGTCTCCTCTCTTCAACCTCTTCTTTGGCTTTCTTCTTACAACTCACGCGCAAGAAAACAAATCAATCTCACAGCCGTCATCATATCTCGTGCTTATTTTCTTTCTTCTTGGGTCTTTTTCTAGATGCGAAAAAGGAAATACAAGAGGGTGAGAGCAAGAGAAGCAAGTCCACGACGGGGAGAGGGAAGGATGCATTGTTTTGTTCGTTGTGAAAGGGGGGCCTCTTTCTCTGTCTCTTTCACTTTCTCTCTCTCTCTCTCTCTCTCTCTCTCTCTCTCTGTCTCTTTCTCTCTCTCTCTCTCTCTCTCTCTCTCTCTCTCTCTCTCTCTCTCTCTCTCTCTCTCTCTCTCTCTCTCTCTCTGTCTCTCTCTCTCTCTCTGTCTCTATTTCTCTCTCTCTCCCTCCCTCCCTCCCTCTCTCTCTCTCTCCCCCTAGAGCCTCCCCCTGAAACAGACTTGAGACCAGTCATTCTCACACTGTTGCCTGGTTTCTCGTGCTCCGATGTCATCTGTTCCTTCTTCTACGCGAGCAGATTGAAGGGAATATATCGTTAAAAGGCTTTCGCCCTCCCTCTCTCTTCTTCAACCTCTTCTTTGGCTGTGTTCTTGCAAACGAGAAAGGGTAAAATACAAGAAGATGAGTCAATCTCATTACCTTCATCTCTTGTCGTCTTTCTTCTTTTCTTACGCCAGCGAACATTGAATATACAAGAAGATGAATTGACGAGAAGAAAGGGAAGGAGACAGTCTTTGGTTCGCTGCAAAATGAGGGAGCGACACAACAAGGAAATGACAAGAGTGCTTCCCGGTTCTCTTTTCGTGAAAATCGGGTATACAACAGGGGGAAGAAATTCCCTCTCCCCCCTTATCCCTGTTCTTTGGCTCTCTCCACAAATTTCAGTCACTACGTTCATCCGCCCTCGTGTTTCTTTTCCCCACGCTTTCGCTCTCTTCTCACAGCAAGACAAATACATATGCAAGGCAAGCCAATTCCACTCACTAATTTCTTCCTCCCTCGTCTTTGTTTTGCCACTTCTTTCGCTCTTCTTACAGCAGAGAAACTGACCACGCAAGACTCTCTTTTTTGTTCTTTCCTTTTTCACAAGACAAGTGAACACACAAGGGCACAAGGAAAAGAGAAACAAATGGACGAGAAAAGAGGGAAGGATGCATCGTCTTGTTCGTGGCAAGAAGGGAGGCTCCCTCAGAGCGGGGCTGATTTCCCTTATACCCTCTCTTTTGCCTTCTTTCTCTTTTGCGTTCCTATGTCTTCTGTTCTTTTGTTTGTAGGATACTCGAGGGAACGGCTAAAAAGGAGGAAGAACGTTTCCTTGCCCCTTTCCGCTGTCCTTGCTCTTTCCTTTTCTCCGCTGTCCTTGCTCTTTCCTTTTCTCATGCAGCGAGAGAGGAAGAGACTGTAGGCGGAAAACAACCAAAGAATGGACAAGAGCGCTTCTCGCTTATCTTATTGAGAGAATGGACACGCTGTCTTCTTCAAATGGAAAAGCGGACGAATACACACACGCGCATCGAAGACGAATGGGAACGTTGTAAAGACAGAAAAGACGATTTTTGTTTGATTGCTTTTCCATCGCTCTCTTCCCTCTTCAATTCTACCCCTGCCCTCTTCCTATTACTTCCATGTCTGTACTGTCTTTACTCGTCTCAGAAAGGAAAGAAAGCTGGACACTTTCCTTTTCTTTCGGTCTCGCTACAGGCAAAAGAGGAGTGGAGATGAGATGGAATGAGACAAGCTTCGGTAGGGATCCCTCGCCTCCACCCCTGCCTTTGCTTTTATCTGGTCCCATTGAGGCTCGTTCACTACTTTCATCCTCCCTCCTCTTTAGTTTCCCTCTTTGTTCACTCTGTTCTTACAGTGGAGGAACTGAACATGCAAGAACACACACCAAATCTCGTTACCCTCATCCTCTCTCTCTTCTCCTCTCCTCGCTTCTCCTCTCCTCTCTCCCTCTCTCTGTGTCTGTCTGTCTGTCTGTCTGTCTGTCTGTCTGTCTGTCTGTCTGTCTGTCTGTCTGTCTGTCTGTCTGTCTGTCTGTCTGTCGTCTGTCTGTCTCTGTCTGGCTTCTTTGTTCTTTTCTTACACACGTGACAAATGAACACACAAGAGGACAAGCAAAAGAAGTAAATGGACGGGAAAAGAAGGGAGGATGGATTGTTTTGTTCGTGGCAAGGAGGGCCCCCCCCCCCCCCCCCCCCCCGTAGAGCAGGGCTGAGTGCCCTTATACCCTTTCTGTTGCTTTCTTTCGCTCCTGCATTCCTATGTCTTCTGTCCTTTTGCTTGTAGGAGATTCAGGGGAACAGCTAGAAAGGAGACGAAAGGAGGAAAAAGTTTTCCTTGTTCCTTTTCGCTGCCCTTGCTCTTGTCTTTTCTCATTCAGCGAGAGAGGAAGAGATTGTAGGAGGAAAGCTGCAAAGAATGGACCAGAGTGTGCTTCTCTCTTATCGTATTGAGAAAAATGAGACGGAAAACATTGTTTTGTCCCATGCAAAAGGGGGCTAGAGCAGGGTTGATTTCCCGTATTCGCTCTCATTTGCTTTCTTTCTCTCCTGCGTTCGTATGTCTTCTGTTCTTTTTTTGAGGAGATTCAAAGGATAGATAAGAAAAACGGAAAAGGCTTCCCTGTCCAGTTTCGGTGTCCTTGATCTTAACAGTCTTGTCTTTTCTCAGTCAGCGAGAGAGGAAGACACAGTAGAAGGGAAACAAAAGGAATGGACAAGAGTGCTTCTCTCTGTTCTCTTCTTGAAAAACAATGGATAAATAAGCGGAAGAAGAAGAAACTCTCTCCCCCTTGTTCTCGAACTTGTTCAGCTCTCTTCTTGCAGAGTAGCAACATGAACACGCAAGGAAAACTTATCTTCTAGTTTCATCCTTCGTTTTCTCTCTTGTCTCTCTTCTTTGTTCCTTTCTTATAGACGAGAAGCAAACGGATGAGAAAAGATGGAAAAAGACATTCTTTGGTTCGCTGCAGAAGGTGGGAAGAAAACAACAAGGCTTCCCTTTGCTCTTTTTGTGAAAGTCGGGTACACAACAGGGTGAAGAAATTCCTTCTCCCGTCTTATCCATGTGCTTTGTTTATCTCCTTACAGAAAGGCAAGAAGCACATAAGGCAAGCCAATTTCATTCACTACTCATCCTGCATTTTTTTTGTTTTCCCACTTCTTTCGCGCTCTTCTTACAGCAGAGAAACTGAACATGCAAGAATACACACCAATCTCGCCGCCATCATCCTCTCTCTTCTCTCTTGTCTCTCCTCGTTGTTCTTTTCTTATACACGAGACAAATGAATACAAGAGAGGACAAGGAAAGTCGAAGCAAATAGACGGAAAAGAGGGAAGGATGCATTGTTTTGTTCGTGGCAAGAAGGTCCCTTCCCCCCCTAGAGCACGTTCTTTTGTTTGTAGGATCTTCGCGGGAATTGGTAAAATAATCAAAGTGTGCAAAGGGACGTGACGGAAGCTCCATTTGCACCCTTTCCTTTTCTGTCTTCTGCAAAGGGAAAAGCGGCAGGCAAGACACAAACCGAGGACAAATGAACAAACGATGAGAAGAAGCGAACGTCATATAGACAGAAAAGGCTATCCTTCTTGTTTCCCATTGCTTTTCCATCGCTCTCTTCTCTCTTCAATTCTACCCAGATATCTTCTTTTCCCTTTTGACGAGAAAAATGGGGAAGAAGGTCCTTTCTCTTTTTCCCTCGTGTTTTCTCAAAAAACGAACGGTGTATGCGTTGTGTGAAACGGCAGAATTTCTACCCGCGTCGTGCAGGTATATAGGATGTATGTGTTGCATGAACAGCTAGAATGTCTACCCACGTCGTGTACGCGTATAGCGTATATGTATTGTATTGTATATCAAATAGAGAAATGGAGAGGAAAGGGCGGC
Source organism: Symbiodinium natans (assembly GCA_905221605.1). Classification (NCBI taxonomy): domain Eukaryota; class Dinophyceae; order Suessiales; family Symbiodiniaceae; genus Symbiodinium; species Symbiodinium natans. The sequence continues at coordinate 34,158 of CAJNDS010000149.1, forward strand.
AATCCTCAAACCGGAAGACTAGGAAGTTTTTGAGGGCATTGGACCATGCGAATACACCTTTATATGTAACCCCGAGGCAGCGAGATTATTGTGAGCAAGTGTCCTGTCACCATGTTCTGTGTTCTGGGCCTCACCACAAGCCTGACTTGCTCGCAAGTATGTGGGTTTTCATGTCAGTGTTTCCCAAAGGGTCACCCAAAACAGCTATCATTTCTCAATAGGACTCACACATGGTTTATCCCCAAGAATCACAAATAAATATCTCATAAACCCTACTCGCATGAGGTTTAGATGTCTAAACACCGTTTTCGATTAAGGCCTAGGGTCAGACCCTATTCCAAGATTTACGTATGCTTCTCTAGGTTTTAGGGACAGACATACCTTAGACCTAAACCTGTTCCTTTACAACGTTTAAGGCCAAAACGTATGCATGAACCTTGTTGGTTCAAGTTTTTGCGCCAGACACTGAGGTCTATTCATTCTAGATTCCTAAACCACGCGGCTGGGCAAGACGAGGTTGCGGGAGAGGGAAGGGGGGGAGGGGCGCGGGACTCTGGGGCTGATAGCTTTATTCTTAAACCTTACTTGCTGAACCTTATGGCTGAAGCTTATTCGTTTAATACTTAAGCCTAACCCTATTCCTAAACCTTATTCGTCTAAGGGTTAGGACCAAACCTTATTCGTTGAAGATTTAGTGATTTCAGTTCAGGTGCAGGGGAAACAATGAGTGAACGTTTCGCCGGGGATATCAGGGGGAAAAAATAGCTTCCCTTGGAAAAAATCAGGGGAAGGGGAACCGAAACCGCAAGACGTGTCAAGGGGCTTCTGCAAAATCGAGGGGAAAAAAGAGGACGTCCAAGAATTTCAAGGGAATCAGGCCTAAACTCGAGGGACTCGAGCCGAAATTGAGGGGAATAATCTTTGCATTTTTTCAGGAGACAAAGCTCGAAGAATGTTTTCGCGGGAAGATTGTTGATACGTAACGAATATGCCACAGAGGCCCCTTAAGATTTGAAAAGGGCCCTTACATTCCTTAAAACCCTTGGAAATTGAAAAGAAACAATTATTCTGGGGAAGTATCCTGTCCATTTCAATTTGTAAAAACCCTTGCTGACCTTGAAATGTTAACAAAAGCCTCTAACTTTCTAAATTGTTCAAACAGGCGGGGCCTTTTCCCCAAAAGATAAAATTGTTTTGTTGAAACAGAAGGAAATATAGCTAGCAATATGGCTAGCAAATCCAATCGATTCGCGTGCCTCCTTTTAACGAGGGCATGCCAATCACACCAGTTTTATCCGTTGAGTTTTGTTGAGCAACAAGAAGGCGGACAAAACTTGGTATGATTCGCGCGCCTTTGTATTTGCTTGTGCAAGGAGGGCGCGCGAATCACACCAGATGTTATCCGCTGAGTTTTTGTGGTAAATTTGAGCTACAAGAAGGCGGACAAAATTTGGTGTGATTCGCTCGCCTCCGCTTTTGCTGGCCAAGGAGGGCTTGCGACGAATCACGCCAGATTTAGTCCGTTGAGTTTTTGTGGTAAACTTGAGCAGCAAGAAGGCGGACACAATTTGGTGTGACTCGCGCGCCTCCGTTTTTTGCTTGTGCAAGGAGGGCGCGCGAATCACACCAGATTTTTTCCATATTAGGCATTTATCAACTAGAAATTTCGGCGAGACCTGCGCCCATGCCCCCACCCCTCACCCCCCAACCCTCCATCAACCCTCAACCCCTAACCCTCCATCAACCCCCAACCCCATGAGCCAAAGTTTAGGGTTTACGGTTTGAGGTTTTCAGGTCTCAATAATAGAAAATTACGGCCCAAAATTTAAACCATCCTAAGATACATGTTTTTTCATGAGAAAATCAACCCATTCAGAGTTCAGAAAAATCTGAATGGCTGAAAGCCAAACTCCTAAATTCCTAAATTCCTAATGCCAGGAATTTGGGAATTTAGGAATTTCAAGGAATGTCAGAAGTTCAAATAATTTCGGGATTCCGATGGCGGCGTGCCGGAAACCCAGAAGAAGTAGAACTTCTGAAATTCCTCGAAACTCCTAAAACTTCCTAAATTCCTAATTCCAGGAAATTAGGAATTTAGGAATTTCGGCTGAAGGCCAAAACTCCTAAATTCCTAAATTCGGACTGGTTTGGCTTGTTGAAACAAAAGGAAATATGGCTAGCAATATGGCTAGCAAATCCAATCGATTCGCGTGCTTCCTTTTAACGAGGGAATGCCAATCGCACTAGAGTTTATCCGCTGAGTTTTGTTGAGCAACAAGAAGGTGGGCAAAACTTGGTGTGATTCGCGCGCCTCCGTATTTGCTTGTGCAAGGAGGGCGTGCGAATCACACCAGATGTTATCCGCTGAGTTTTTGTGGTAAATTTGAGCTACAAGAAGGTGGACAAAATTTGGTGTAATTCGCGCGCCTCCGTTGTTTTTGCCTGCGCAAGGAGGGCACGCGAATCACACCATATTTTATCCTCTGGGTTTTTGTGGTAAGTTTGAGCTACAAGAAGGCAGACAAAATTTGGTGATTCGCGCGCCTTCGTATTTGCTTGTGCAAGGAGGGCTTGCGAATCACGCCAGATTTAGTCCGCTGAGTTTTTGTGGTAAACTTGAGCAACAAGAAGGCGGACAAAATTTGGTGTAATTCGTTCGCCTCGGCCTCCGTTTTTTTTGCCTGCGCAATCAGGGCGCGCGAATCACACCAGATTTTATCCTCTGGGTTTTGTGGGAAATGTGAGCGACAAGGACGGTAATTCGCGCGCCTCCGTTTTTTTTGCCTGCGCAAGGAGGGCGCGAGAATCACACCAGATTTTATCCTCTGGGTTTTGTCGGAAATGTGAGCGACAAGAAGTCGGACAAAATTTGGTGTAACTCGCGCGCCTCCGTTTTTTTTGCCTGCGCAAGGAGGGCGAATCACACCAGATTTTATCCTCTGGGTTTTGTCGGAAATGTGAGCGACAAGTCGGACAAAATTTGGTGTAATTCGCGCGCCTCCTTTTTTTTGGCCTGCGCAAGGAGGGCGCGCGAATCACACCAGATGCAAAAACACGAGGGTTTTGGCACCGTGCCAACGCCGAAACCCGCAGAGGGTTGTCTGCGCCCACGAAAAAAAGTACCAAAAACGACGGTTTTAGCACCGCCGCCAGGCGATTACCCGCAGAGGGTTGTCCGCGCACAGAAAGAAACGTCAAAAAACGACGGTTTTCGCACCGCGACCACGCCGAAACCCGCAGAGGGTTGTCCGCGCAAATCAAGAAACGTCAAGAAAGACGGTTTTAGCACCGCGACCACGCCGAAACCCGCAGAGGGTTGTCCGCGCACAGAAAGAAACGTCAAAACACGACGGTTGTAGCACCGCGACCTCTCCGAAACCCGCAGAGGGTTGCAATCCCGATTGGCGATGTCAACCCAGCCCGCCGCCTTCGAAAGAGTAATTTTAATTAAGAAATCTAGGACTGGGTACGAAGTTCTACTAAATTCTACGAAAATTCTACTAAAATCTCGTAACGCCTATGAAATTGTACTAAAATGTACTCAAATTGTGAATTCTACTTTATGCACTTGACTCTACGCACTTGACTCTATGCACTTGACTCTAAGCACTTGACTCTATGCACTTGACTCTATGCACTCGACTCTATGCACTTCATGCACTTCACTCTATGTTGTTGGGTCAGAGGGCTCCGCACAGAAGAACCCTTCGCGATGCTTTCGGGAAAAATACTCAAACCCCCCAAACCCCCCAAACTATTTACACCATGTAAACTATCTACACTATCTTGACTATCTGAACTATCTAAACCCCCCCACCTGGTTTAGATAGTTTAGATAGTTTAGATATTTTAGATAGTTTAAATAGTTTGGGCCTCTCCCCCAACTATCTAAACTGTCTAAACCCTCCCCTGGTTTAGATAGTTTAGATAGTTTTGATAGTTTGGGTAGATTTGGGCTCCACCAGGACCCCCCCCCCCCCCACCAAACTATCTAAGCTGTCTAAACACCCCCTGGTTTAGATAGCTTATATAGTTTAGATTGTTTAGATAGTTTGGGCCTTTCACCCACTATCTAAACGATCTAAACTATCTAAACTATCTAAACCCTCCCCTGGTTTAGGTAGTTTGGATAGTTTAAGTAGTTTTGGGTTCCGCCCGGGAGCCTCCCAAACTATCTAAACTATCTCAATCTCGGGTCCCTCAATCCTAAACCCAAAAACCCTGAACCCGAAACCCTGCCACCTTTCGTGTTTTTGTATGTCGAGCATGTTTTTCTCAGGTAGTGGTGCTGGCGTCATGCGGCTTCTCTTTCTCGCATTGCTGATAGCTGAGTTGAGTCGCAAAAAGGCCCCTCAGGGAACCCAGGTATTGCACTCGTTTTTGTCGTGTTCGGGTGGGGTTCTAAGCTAAGCGTGAGCCCATGCTTCGGCGTCTGCATCCGCAATGTTTCTCAAGGGAATCACAACACTTTCGAACACTGTTAAACAACACTTCAGAAAGCCAGCACTTTAGATCCGTGTAGATCGTGCGTGTGGGCGACGTGGCAATCGCTGTGTGGATGGTGGCTTGATCGCACTGGTGGTTGGGATGCCGTTGGGCCCCTCTATGCCTTGAAGAAACAAAGAAAGAAGGCACATGCAACAATATCAACAGGGGCTGTCACAGACGCTCTCTCATCTCTCTCTCTCTCTCTCTTCTCTCTCTCTCTCCCTCTTCTCTCTCTCTCTCTTCTCTCTCTCTCTCTCTCTCTCTCTTGCTTAAAGCTTCGGGCCGAGCCGAGGTTCACAGGGGCAGTGCGCGTTGCGCGCTTTCCACTGGCCCCACATTGCGCTGTGACCACCGTGAAGGTCTGAGATGAACGCGTCAGGGCCATCTCCCACTCCATCTCCCACTGGGCTTTTGTGGGCGCCTTTGGCGCCTTTCCTTTCTTTGCCTTCCCTGGCTGTGGCCATGGTTGTGTCAAGGCTCGGAATGACGCTCGAGCTCACGCAGTTCACGCGCTTGGGATGTGGGGAAGGCTTCGAAGGGGCACCGGCAGATGGCACATATGGCACATAGTGCAGGAAGTACGGGAGGCATACCAGGCACTTGACCAGGCATACCAGCCACTTCTCTCAGAGTGGATGTGGAAAAGCTGCAGCAGGCAGGTGTGTGGCGGCCCTTAGGCTTCACTCATTCTGGCAAAACCATCCGACATCGCCACCATTGAGCCAGTGTGAGGGCAGTGAAAGCCCCCAAAGTCGGCTTCCTCAAGTGCCCAAGTCGTGTGCACGCACGTGACCCATGCCACTTGTGCCACTTGTGTACATTCTGAAGGTTAGCACATCCCCGTCCCTGTCACACATGTTACCATCGTTACCATCGTTATCATCGCCATTCGAGAAAGAGATCCCGCACCGTCAAGTTCCAAGCTCTGGCAGCTCTGCAGAGTCTTTCCAGGTCCTTAAGCCAAGGGAAAGGCACATGGCGCACTGCTTTGACTGTGAGATGCGACGTGCATCGAGTTCCGTGCGAGGCCGTGTGAGGCGCCCGGTTTTTTGGCTAGCGAAGCCTTGAACACAGCAGACTCCGGACTCCTGGTCGCTCCCGTGTTGTCGCTCCCGGTCTCGTAAAGAGCATGCAGACAGGCTGCCCTGCAGACTCCCTGCCTCATTATCCTCATTCCAATCATTTTGACTTCTTTCTGCTCAGACTCCCTGAGAGTTGAATCTCAAGGCCTCATTGTCGAGAGAGAGGTTTAAGTGCTCTCATAAGTGCCCTCTCATCCAGTGCTCTCTGGCTCCAAGACTCCAAGCCTGACTGCAAGCCTGGAATGCCCAGGATGAGTCTAAGATGAGATGCAAGGCTCGAGGCTCTGCAAGGGCTGCAGCGATGAGATGACTCGCAGGTGACGTAGCAGTTACTCGCGCCAGGCGCTTGGCGAGAGGCTGATGCCTGGCAAGGTGCCGGTGGAGAGGCGTAAATTCAACGAGATGCCGATCTCGGCGATCTCTCAGAGCCAGATGCCCTGCTGTTTCTGCGAAGGTGGGATTAAGTCTCAGTGGCCCCATCCTGGCTGTGGCTTTGCGAAGCTTTAAGGATGGTTGAGGTCTCCATAGAGGATGGTGCCATGTTGGCTCCCTTGGCTCCGTTGGCTCCACGCCAAGATGTGCCAACTGTGTGCCAACTGAAGGTGACCAAGGTGACCCACCGCCCGCTTCCCTTTCACCTAGGGCACCTCGGGCCTTGCAGGCCTTGCACCTTTTCCTTGTGGGCAATGGAAGCTCCTCTGTTGCCTTTCATTGCCGTTTCTTTGGCTGCACTTTCGCTGCATGCTGTTGCTGCACACTTTCCTAACGGTTTCCAACTCTTCCTCACACATTGGCGGCTAACGTATCCCGGGCACGAGTCCCTGGCCGTCAGCGGTTGCCTTGTCTAGAAACACTTCTTGTGAAGGCAGTCTGAAGGTGTATGCTCGCAAGGGGTCGCAGCACTTAGGTCTGAATGCACAGTGAGGTCTCCACGCTCGTCTTACGCTTTTGCAGTCTGTCACATGACTCTGAGGGACGGCGTTCTTGAGTTGTAAGCATAAGCGTTGCCATGTAAGCCGGCAGCTGCGGCAGCAGCCGCGGCAGGCAGCCCAGGCAGCCCAGGCAGCCCACGGGTGGACTTGCCATGACTTGCCCCCCTGCCCGGCTGGAGCGCAGACTTGCTGCTCTGCTGAGCGCAGATCTGAGCAGCGCAGAGCAGCGCGTGAATGCATCACCATGTCAATTCGGAGCAAAGAAGCTTTTTGAGAGAGCTCAAGAAGATGCCCCACAAGAAGGCTTTCAGCAGCGTTAGGCTGACTTGATGGACCCTCTGCCGGACCTGGGCCTGTAGCAGTGACGTAGCGCAGAGATGCGGGGAGCGCAGCGATAGTGGAGCAGGAGGCATTTTTGGAGAACAGAGGCAGAATGCAGCAGAGGCCCAGCTTTGCCCAACAGTTGCCAAAATTCGAAGCGCCCCTCGAAGCCCATGTAGACTCTTTTTCTCGCCAAGAAGTAGACCCCTTCTTTTCGACTGGTAGAGCTCTCACGTACCCAAGGCGCAGTGCAACCGGTCCCGGTCAGGCCGTGCAGAGGCAGCTCGAGCTGTTAAAGGCTTCAAGCTAGAAGACAGTTCTGAAAGCTGCTCAAAAGGAGCCCCTCGAATGGACTCATGAATGGACTCATGAAGGCCTGAAGGCCTGAAGGCCTGAATGCAGCGCGTCCTTAACGAATTGAAGCCGGTGGGGAGCATCAAGTTGTTCGGAGATCGAATCGAAGCACGGCTTGTGCGCTTTGAGGCATCGGCATCGGGTATGTTGCCAGAGCTCAGCATCCAGTGAATCCAGGAGGTTCCAGTGAGCTCAGAGCAAATACCTTTCTGTCAGAGGCGAGAAGGCACGGCAGGCACGGCACGTGGTGCACGCATGGCACATCATGGCGCCAAGCTCGCCCTTCTCGACTGCCCTCCGCACCGCTGTGTGGCGCGCTGCGCCGTGCGGCCGTGCGCACGCTGTGTGGTCCGCTGCGAGGCGCGGTTGGGCCAGTTGGGTCAAATTGAGCCTCGTGCAAAGCCAGACAAAGACTCGAAACGCATAAGTCAAGGCCTGGCTGAAGCGACCGGATGACCAGAGGCCAGCCTGTTTTCAGGCTGTCTTTGGATTGCTTGGCCTTCTTTGGCCCCCTTGGCCCCCTTGGCCCCCTTGGCCCCCTTGGCCCTCTTGGCCCCGCATGAACACACCTCGTTCGAGGCGAGGAACAACACGCACAACGCTCATTGCCGCACACGTGATCCTTGACAGAAGGTGACGCGACGCATAAGCTTCTCGTAATCTAGAGCAGACTAGAGAAGGCTGTCGCACAGTACACACTGGAGAGTCTTGCTCAGAAAGAGTTCTTCCGAGTCCTTCCACTCTTTGGCCAGGAAATTGAGACCAGCTGGAAACGCCGAGGTGCAGAAAAAGGCTCAGGCTCCGCCACGCTCAGCGCCGCCTGCGGGACTTTGGTCTCCAAGTTGCTAGGAGCCAACGGAGCCCTCCACCTTTTCTCAGGCGGTGTTGCACACGTTTCACGCGTTGCACGCGTTGCACACGTTGCAGGCGTTGCACGCGTTGCACGCGTGGCGCACAGTCAAGGAGCCCCTTGAGTGAGTGGGGCCCTAATGTGCTTCTAAAAAGCGCTTAGTCTCCAGTCTGAGTCTACTCAGTCCCCTTTCTTGCCTGCTCTTGGACTTGGTCGTAGGTTTTCCCGGTGTTCGCGGCGTTCCCGGTGTTCCCGGTGTTCCCAGCTGCCCTTGCTGCCCTTGCTGCCCTTGCTGCCCTTGCTGCCCTTGTCCCGTCTCTGTCTCGTCCGTCTCGTCCTGTGTCGGCTTCTCCGGGCGGGTCCGTGCAGACAGTTGCTCCCCATGCCTGGAGCAGAAGAGCTTCCTTTGGCTTAGCAGGACCGTTCGGACCGTTTGGCTATGTTGGTTGTAAGTCTTTGGCTTGAGCTCAGCTAATGCAGCGTGCGCAGCGTGCGCATCGAGCCCGCGTTGCATCCGTTGTGCAGCCGCTGAGCACCATTTCGCAGCTTTCGCGTCAGCTCTCGGCCCGTTTACAGACCCAGCGGACCAGTACTATCCAGTACGCTCAAGAAAAGAGACCTACGAGACAAGAGAGAGGAAGAATGAACAAGGGCGTAATGAGCCTTCCATCTGTGTCCGAGACGTGAGCAAGCTTTGTCACCCTGGCGCGGTGGGTGGTGACACGGCGAGGACACGGTGATGGTATAACCGTTATGCCCACGGCTTCGTCTGCCAGCTTTTTTTGGGACTCTTTGGCTGCTGTGCGTCCGTGTGACTGGTGCTGATGCCCTTAGAAGCCTTCCGTCTCGCGTGCTCGGCACTGGCATCATCGAAACCTCGGTTCCACCCAGCCTTCGAGGTCCCTGCGGTTTTCCTGCGGTCCCCCGAAAAAAAGAACTGCGTGCGGCCTCTGCAGGGACCACCGCAGTGCCAGAGCAGCCAAGGTGAAAAGGTGAAAAAGGCATGACATGGTGTGACCAAGCAAAAGCGATGGCCTCAGGGCCTCACCGCCTCACAGCCCTCACGGCCCTCACGGCCCTCACCGCCTGCAAGTTGCAGCCGAAGTCCCGAAGTCTTGGTGTTAAGCCATGCAGCGCTTAAGGTGAAGGCGGATCTTCTTCAACTCCTGGGGCCCCAAGTCGTCCCAAGTCGTCCCAAGGTATGGATCTGCGCCTCGAGTCTGATTCGAATACCGAGCTGAGCCGAGCTGAGGCGCTGACGCCGTAAGCCCAGAGCAAGTGCAAAAGCCTAGGGCAAGAAGGAGCGGTGCTCAGCTTGAGCGTTTGAGCGAAGTGCCGTGGAGTCCTTAGAGTCCTCGTACAATGCAGGTCATGGCCATTGCGGGTGATGCTTGGGTCCTGCCTTCTTGCACTTCTCGATCTACGGCTTCAGCCGCTCTTCATTTACGAAGCGAAGAAGCACCAATTGCCAATACTCTCACATGGCAGCTAGAGCCCAGCTAGAGCCCAAGCCTTCGACTCCAAGTCGACCCCCAGAGGCCCAGAGTCGACTTCAGCATCATTTCACGCCGACGCGGGAGCTCCGCCTGTGATTTCGGAGTCTCCCCGCGAGTTCTGCTGAAGCGCACATGACCGCAACAGCCGCGCCAGCTGCGCAGCACCGCGTCGCCGTTTTTGGGAGCTGGAGCGGGCCGAGCGGGCGGAGCGGGCCGAGCGGGCGCTGTTGGCTGACTCATTGGCTCAACTCCTGCGCCCCGCTCTCCTTAAACCCGCTCTCCTACTCTCGCTGAGCCCTCGCCTGTCCCTCTCACTTCGCTCGCTGGCCTAGCCGGGTTGGATGAGAAACTCTGTGAAGTCTGAGCTGAACTCTGGACACGAGATAAGCAGTCACAACTCTTTCGCCATTCAGTCGGCCATCCAGAGTTTTTCAGTTTCCGCATGTTTCCACCCTTTCAAGTTGTACCCGGTTTACCGCTCTTGAGGTATGGCGCGGCCTGTGCTCTGCCCGGCTCTGCCCTCCCACGTTATCAAGGCTTGAGGACAACTGGGTGGCTTTCCATTCTCCTTCTCTGTTTGGAGCTCGTCCCGACCCGTGAGAAGCTGGAAGAGCTGATGAGTTGAGGTCTGAAACGTAGCTGCTTGAGCTTCGTGAGTGATGTAGTTAATGTAGTTGACCAGCCAGTTTGCTGGGCGTCGCCGGGGTCACGTCTCTGTTGCGTGGCTGCACCATCTCGGTGCGTGCATCCGTTGCAAGCGAATGTAGTGCTCGACGCCGCCACCGGGTCACAGAATCTGTCATAATTTCTCATAGCCGCGTTCGGTGACGGTCTCACTTGGATGTAGCAGGGGATGAAGCTCTTAAGAGTGTTTTTGTCGAGCAAATGAATTCTCCGTTCCTAGACTCTGCGCTGATGAGCTCCTGTGTGCTGTCGCAGGCTGTCGCGGCTGTCGCAGGTGACAAAGACCCCGAAGGCCCCCGTAGGCTGAAGGCCCCCTGAAGGCCCCCTGAGAAGGCCTTTTGTGAAGGCCCCCTTGAAGGCCCCTGGAGGCCATCACTTGGAATCTGCAGAAACGTGCAAAGTATCCGTCTGAGAACAGCTTTGCCGCAGCTCGAGGCGTGAGCAGCCCCCAAGCCCGGCTTTCAGCACATTCCACACACAATTCCAGTCTATAGAACACCCGCAGCTGAAGTTCAACTGGTTCTAAGTTAAACCCGGACACCACTCTCGTGAGTGCAGGCGGAGGCGGATCACAGCACTGCACAAGGCATTCCTGTCGTTCCGGTCATTGGAGCAACAGAAAAGTCCTGTCTCCCCCCCCCTCCTTGCAAAATGATGGCATCCTCGAATGGCTCCTGTGTGATACCCTCCGTCTAAGCTCGCGTCTCACTTCTCACTCACTTCTCACTCACTTCTCACTCACTTCTCACTCACTTCAAGCTGCGAACAAATTTCGCCGACTTGACGAACTGCTGAGACTCCACTTCACGCCCAGTCGCACCCATCAGAAGCCCATGGTCCCGGGGGCCGTGGAGGCTGTGGGGGCCGTGGAGGCCGTGGAGGCCGTGGAGGCCGTGGAGGCCGTGGCCCCAACGGCCACTACAGCCATCGGCGTGCTGTGAGGAGATTGCATGAACCTGAACAAGTAATATAGTGGAGGCCGGAATGCAGGCTGTTGTGCAGGCTGCTTCGCAGGCTCGTTCCTTGGCACGCGTTCACACCACCTTCCCCTTCTTCATCGCATCCCCTCGTTCATGGCCGCAAAATGTGGGTCTGCAGCGCTGACGCATTCGTGCAGGCCGGGTCGCAAGCCTTCATCTTCCCTCGAGTTGCACAGCTCACGCTCACGCAAGAGTTTCCAGTGTGTTTGAGCTTTGTTGACTGAGCTCACACCATGTCCAAGCAGACACCAGCTAATAACAGTTCAATGTTACGGCCCATTGACAGTGTCAGTGTGCACCGGAGCAAGGCTCGCTGGAGTCTCGTCCCCGCAAGCCTTTCGGACCCTAAGTATAGGCAAGCGGCAATGCGGCAATGCGGCAATGCGGCAATGCGGCAATGCGGCAATGCGGCAAACGAAGATCTTGGAACGGCGCAGCCGGCCCTGCGCTGTGAGCAGAGGACGGAATACGCGGAAAGCGGGGAACGCGCAGAAAGCTGCAGCTCAATGCCTTAAACTTGGAGCTTTGGACATGTTCTTGAGGCCCCAGGTGGCGCTGCTCGCGCTACTGTCAGAGTTCCGGGATGACGAGATGCACGAGAGATGGGGGTCTCGTGAAGTGCTTAAGGAGCGCTGAAGCCTGAAATAGCCTGAAGCGACTGCCACTGGAGAATCTGGAGAGCGAGGTTCGGCGAGGTTCGGCGAGGTAAAGAAGGCCCATTCCATTCGCACATGTAGAAAGAATGCATCGGGCACTTGCACCCTCGCCGGCTTCTGCTCTCCCTCTCTACTGCTCTCCCTTCCTCTTCATTCCTCTTCCTCTCCTCTCTCTCGCTTTCCCATTTCTCATTTCTTGAGAGCTTCAGGGGCCTGATGGCAACGCTGCCACTCTGACTGTGACTGAGCGAGGCACTTTTCTTCACTCTTCCTTACCGAGAACTGGAGAGGCCTCTTCGCGGGAGCTCTCAACAGAATGAAAAAGACTGAGAAGGCCTGCTTTGGGGGGCCTTGCCGTGGGCAGCTCACAGGTTGTCAGAGGTGACCACGTGTGGTGGCTGTGGTGGGAGCCTGTTGACTTGTAGTGACTTAGTGCAAGGCAGAATTCCCTCCCATAGTTGCTTCCAAGCAAGAGCTCACCGATAGCACACCGATAGCACACCGATAGCAGATCGATAGCACACCGATAGCACGCCGATAGTACATCGGGCGCGACACCATCGACCCTTTTCGGTGGGGCTGCTTGACGGTCTCTGCTTAAGACGGTCTCTGGGAGCTGAGATCACAGGCGCAAGGTGCTGGGATGGGCGTGCCCATTTTTTGCCCAACGGCCGACCGGCCGAGGGACCTCGGTTCTGAGCTCTTTCGGATCTCTTGGGGGCATCAACGCTTCTTTTCCAGGCATCCTCTCTTAATCCTTTGACTCTGTCTGTGGTGTTCGGTGCCGCTTCCTAAGTACGTTGTGTGAGTTATGTGCTCGCCGAGCTCGCCGAGCTCGCTCACTTGTGATCATGTCTCGGCCCCAGCACCTGGGCGAGTCTGGGCGAGTCAGAGCGTGAAAGCCCCAGCTGAGGCGCCTGAGGCGGTTAGAGAAGCCTGAGAGCCAGCCGCGTAATGCCAGGCGGGGGCCCATGATGATCTGATAGGTCCCCGCCCGCAAGGCCCCCGAGGCTGGGGGGTGGAGGAAGACCTTCCTCCTGATCAGGCAGTCTAAGCCAACAGCATGGATGGGAATTCACGTGAATTCACAGTACATCACGGTCTGCAGTAGCTTTGACTCTGCCTCTTGGTAGCCCGAAAGGGGCCACGGGCCTCAATTGTGCCTAAGTTGTGTGTTTGCATGTAGGTCGAATTGGAGTCTGAAGACCGCGGGGCTCGGCTCTGCAGGTGGCAGCACCCTTCGCAGCGCTGTGACGCTGGTGGCCGTAATGAAGTAGCCGCTGTAGCCATCTCCGAATTGGTCGCCCTTCGAGTCGCAAGATTCTCTGTAGCCTTCCAGGGCGCTAGGCCGCTAGGTTCTATAGAGGCCCACTAGAAGCCGGCACCAGAGTCACAAGAAGCGCACTGAGGCCTCACACGGCCTCTTCGACATGCGGTCATGTCTTTGAAACTGTCTGAAAACTTCTGGCCGTGGTCATGCGCTGTCATTGTCCACTGTTCTTCCTGCTTTCCGTTCACCACCCCAGACCTACAACAAAGTTAACGGCCTTTTCGAGTATCCGACTTCATCGAAGGCTTCCCTGTCCGGCTTAATTCGACCACCCCTTCCTTGACACATCTTTGCCTCCGGGCCTCCCCCAGTACCGCTGCGAAGCTGTCCGGACAGAAGTGTTACCTTCGCGACTTGTCATTCAGTCAGGTTGTCATCAGAGGAGTCGCAAGTGTCATAGGACTGGTGCCGCAAGGCGTCGGGTATGATAGGCACATATAGGCACTAATGGTACTTGAAGTGGGCGTAGCAGCTGAACAGTGTCCCCATAGCCGCTGCCTCCGGTCTTGACCTGCAGCCGCCTGGGCGCGGAGGAAGCTCTGCTGGCACTGGCACAGCGCTGGCACAGCGCTGGCACAGCGCTCACAGTGCTGCCAAGCGCTGCCAAGTCCTCCCAACCCGCACCACTTTCTCCTGAGCTGAGGCAGCAGCAGAGGCACAGGCGCCCAAGCGCTTCTCACACCCGACGTGTGCTCGGAAGGCGATTGGTGATGGCATGTTGAGCACTGCGAAAACCCTCTGCTCAAATCACGGATGTGTTAGGTTGCAATGCCCGGCTTTGTCATGAAAGCGTTGACATGTCTTGATGCTTGCTTGCCTGCGTGTGAGTCGTTCAGTGGGTGCGACCGCGAGTTGTGGTCGTCGAGCTCAGCAGCTGATGCAGACATGCTGGAGGGGCAGGCTGCGCTGCCGACGCAGGGCTCCCCCATGCCCACATGAGTCTGTAAATCGTCGTGCCACTACATCAGCAGGGCAGCTGGCATGGCAGCCAACATGGCGGCATCGCGTCGCTGCATCGCGCGCAGGCAGGAGGCTTGTGCCCAGCTGCTTCTTCTGGGTTAAACGGGTGAGACAGCAGAGTCACAGTCACATGAGTCGCCGAAGGTAGCAGCCTGTGAGTTGGCCTTGGCAGCTTCAGAGGACAGAGCTTTGCTGGGGAGCGTTCGCAACAGCAGCAAAGGCCATGTCCAGCACTGCGGGGTCGTAGAGGTGCGAAGGCTCAGCGAAGCGCCACGACGTGGATGTAAAGCTACGACCATGGTCTTTGACAGGGCATAAGACAGGCATCGGCAAGAGTAACAGCAAGAGGCTTCCAGAGTTTTTGCGCCGTGCGAGCTTCTGTGTGTTGAGAAGCCTGATCTACCGCCCATCGGGACACGCAATTCACGACCAGACTTTGGTCCTCCATGCCTTTTTGGATTGTGAGAGAGAGTCGTATGAGTCGTGCGACTCGGAGCTATGTCAGCTATGTGCCCTGGACCAACCCGACGTCTTCGGCCCGCCCCTGCACATCCTGCACATCTGCGGGCAGTACAGAGTGGCAGCGGCAGCGGCCTGGGCAGCGGCCTGGAGTCGGAGGTGCTTTCCTGTGCTGTCGTTTCTCCGCCGTCGCACTTTTGGCCTCGCGGCCTTGCCCGTCCGAGTTTACATTTGCTACTGACATCGACTGCCACTTCCTCCGCCAACAAGCCCGGGTGCCACTCATGAGGTTGCTGCGTATGTTGCCTGCACGATGCAAGCGCCTTGAGTGCCTTCCACTGGATTGCGGCGTCTTGCATTGACACATGTGTCATCTGTGACAGCCCGAGAGGCACCCTGAGCACACGAAGAATGGGAAGTTCCACTTAGCTCCGGCTTGCGAGTGCCCCAGTCTCGCCCAGCTTGCCAGGGGCGAAGAATTATCCAATTTCTCACGAAGCAGAATCGGCACAAGCAACTGCGGGTGCCTTGGATGGTGAGCCAGAGAGTGTCTCTGGCGGACGCTGCTGTGGTACCTGTGCTAGGTTCTTGCTGTGGCCCTGAACTTGAACGTGAGGTTTCAGATAGTCAGCTGAACGGTTGAAGGTGATGTGCCTGAGGGGCGGCGAAG
The DNA here is from genome assembly GCA_905221605.1 of Symbiodinium natans. Taxonomy (NCBI): domain Eukaryota; class Dinophyceae; order Suessiales; family Symbiodiniaceae; genus Symbiodinium; species Symbiodinium natans. The sequence continues at coordinate 49,420 of CAJNDS010000149.1, forward strand.
TGCAGCTGGTCTAGCGTCGGAAAGTTCGCAGCAGGCATGAGTGGCATGAGCTTGGTTCAGGCCTGCGCCTGTATGCGGTGTCTGCGCCTTTCTCCTCACTGCAGCCAGTCGAAAGGTGGTGGCAAGGGCAGCACCTGCGAGCGCTGCACGGATGCTGTCGCTCATGCTGTTGATCGAGGAGGCGAGGGGTCCTTTCACGTCACGTGCTCGGACACAAGCTTCCTGACGTTTGGTGCAGGGTCGCCAGCCGTCATAGCCAGCAAAGCCAGCAAATGTAGAGCAGAGACAAGCAAGAGTAAGTCTAGGCTCGGGATGCCGAATACAGGTCAGAGCCTATGAAGGTTTGACTTAAGCCATGCGAGCCAGCCTTGCCAGAGTGCCGTGGCACCCTAGGCCCTACGCAAGCCTAGCGCTGGGCCTCCAAGTTAGCCACGGTGTCTGCCACAGCGTCCGCCACAGCATCCTCGACAGCACCTGCGACAGCCCTGATGCTGCCCACGTTGAAGCCCGATCCTCACCCTTGATGTTCTGTGCGGCTGGTGACTCAATAGTGGTCCTGGCACCCTTGCACCCATGCCTCTGAGCTGCTTGTTGCAACCAAGTGCGCGTGCTGAGCGTGCTAGCTCTCGGCCATATCCATGCCGCCGAACCGTCCGTGGCAGCCGCCCAGCCGGCCCTGGCTCCTCATTCTCCGCCGTGGCCCCGGGCGGTCAGGCATGCGTGATCTCGAAGCTTGCATCCGAATTTCTCGAGCTATGTCTTGCAGACCTTGCACTCTAAACGGAAGGGGAGCCACCTTGTGTAGGCCTCAGGGCCACAGAGCATGGCATAGCCCAGTCAACGGGCTACGAAGAAGTGACGAAGTGATTGGTACGATTTCCATCGGTCACCCGTGTACCACAAAGCTGCACTGTGCCTGGTGCTCCTCAGCCATGACACCATGTCCAGAGTTCGGATATGTCCAGTCTAAGGCTCTAAGGCTCTGGCGTAGTGTCCTCGAGAGGGAAGCAACACCATGCAGGGGAGGATAAGCCGTGCTTCGGCACCGATGCCTTCTGCAACTCTCAGGACCTGGAGGCAAGAAAGGGGCGTTTGAATCAGCGACGCCTCATCCACCAGCCCATCCACCCCATCCACCAGCCTATCCACCCCATCCACCCGTGTAGCCGCCTGCGCATGTGCCGGCCCCGCGGAAAGGGTGCGGGCGGTGCGGAAAGGGTGTGGCGCGCCATGACGCCATGGTGAGATTTTGACTGAGAGTGCCTCACTGAGATTGCCACTCTCAAGACCCGTCCAGGGCTCCCAAACGCTGGTGCCTTCCGGCGCCTGTCTTTTCAGGTCCAGCAGGGAGGCTACCAAGGGCACCAAGGCCATCAATTCCACCAAGGCCCAGGCCAACAAGAATTGATATGTCGGAGTCCTGGAGCTTTAAGCACAAAGGCAGCCAGGAGCATTTGCAAGCCAAAACTGCAGAGACGCCATGTCCAGTCAGTTCGGGCTCAGTCCCGTGGGGTTGGTACTCGCCATATTCCCAGCTCAAGTCGTGCACGGTTGGCAGTTGGCATGTTTGTTGTGCCCCATTTTCTGAGCCGTGCACTTTGAGCTGCCGCCCCCTTCGTGAAAGCACGTGTGCGTTTCCGTGCAAAAAATGCCTTGTGAAGGGAGGGCCGAAGCCAAGTAGTTCTTTTGATGTGGCGCTGCTGGGGACTTCTCGCTGTGGCGGGTCACTGCCTCAGTGACTGGTGATGCCTCTGCGGTTATGTCATGCTGTGGGGGCGCGAGCTACAAGCTGACAACCACTCAGCGTCGCCAGCAAGCGCGTCGCCAGCAAGCGCTGCTGGCAAGATGCGAGATTGTTTCCGGCGAGTCTCTGGGCACCTGTACAGACTGCATCAGTGTTGTCCCGCTGCCCGTGCTCAGTGTGTGAGAAGGCTTGATTCCATTGAGGTTTGAGCATGGAGAGCACTGCACTCCCCACCCTGCCCGTGCGTGTGGTTGCACTCCCGAACTCCCTACATCTGCTTTCGCCGTCCTTGAAAGCATGTGGCTTGTGCCTACGCCAAGTGCACCGGGCCTGATGTGCATGCCGCTTGCCCCCCTCCTTGCTATCTTGGCCCAGCTGCTTGAGACACCGAGCTTGGCAAGCGTCACGAGTGTGGTGGCCCCCAAACCTCGGAAAAAGCGTGCCCCGTGTCAATGTGGCCATTGAGCTTTCAGGCAATGCGAGTAAACACTTGCCTGAATGGTTGAGGGGGCTGAGATTGAGCGAGGCCAATTTCCTTGAAGGTTTGTTGAGTCTATGTCAGGGAAGGATCGCACTGGCAGGGCCTCGTCGAGGACGACCCAGCATCATGGCCAAGTGACCACGGCGCGCGCGCAGTGACATAGTGGCGCCGAGGGCGACCGTAGCCGTGTCCCAAATCCAACATCGGCGATCGAGGGTCTTCCGTCTTGCCGGCCGAGGCTATGGGCGCATGTATGTCTGAGTTGTCGTGCTGCACGTGCACGTGCTCCGAAGCCTGCCGCAAGGCCCGTCTGCTCTTTCCGGCCCCTTCCGGCAGTCCAGCCGCTTCGTGGGACATGCGCCTGCAAGGCCGGAGCAAAACCACTCCAACCACTCCAGCTGACTGCTCCAACTCCAACGTACACCGGCACGAACATTTTGCTCCAACACCAACACGGGCATTAAGCCCCTAGAGCGTTTTAAGACGTAGTCGACCTGGCCCTGTCAGGGTCAACAGCCCTAGGAGCTCTAAGAGCTCTAGGAGCCTAGAATCTGTATAAGGTCTTACTGTAGGGTTTCGAGATGTTTTGGCATCCCATCATCTGTTTTGCGACGTGCCAACAGTCTTAGGGACGTCGGGAAATCTTCGACTTGACGTCAGGTCGAGCGGTGTCACAAAAGCAGCCGGCGGGCGCAAACTGCGTGAGTGCGCGGTGCCCGTGCATTCATTGCAGCCCGCAGGGCCTGCTGGGTCACCTTTGCTTTTTGGAGCCTTTGCTACATCTCGTGCGTAAGAGGCCAAGGCCTGCACGTGTTCAGGCCTTCAACTTGTGAGCCCCGCAAATCCGAGCTCAAAGGTGGCGCTGAGGGTAATTGGCTGCGTGCATCTGCCTTCCGCACCTCGCCGTGCTGCTCTTCGTCGACGGCCACGCCTGCGCCGCGCTTTGGCGGCGATGCGGCCTCGTGGGCATCCTCAGCATGCCTGGCGGATCGTCCAGTCTCGACTCTCCTGCCACTGTCTGGCAAAGTCTGGCAGAGGCAGAGTTAAAGACACCGCTCCTTCACTTAGCTGCTTGGCGCTGGCATCGATGTGCACGCACCTGGCGAAGCAGGCTTCCTTGGCGGCTTTGGATTCGCAGCCTACGGTTCCCACTTTGGACTCTTTCGACTGCCGGTTCGCAGGAGCTGTCGACCTCGCCTGACGCACTCGTGCAGCGGAAGTGCTCGCATCTTGTAGTCTTGGGGTCTTCTTGGGGAATGCGCTCCGCCATGTGCCCAGGAGCTGTTGGCCGTAACTTACTTCACAAGCTTCGCAAGGTCCCAGCAGCTCTCGTGTCAAGCTGCATCACTAGCTACCAGCCTGCCGTGCCTCACAGAGCAAGTGCAGTGAGTGCAGTGAGTGCAGTGAGTGTGCAGTGAGTGTGCAGTGAGTGCAGTGAGTGCAGTGAGTGCAGTGAGCGCAGTGAGTGCAGTGAGTGCAGTGAGCCGCCCTTTCGCTCCGTTTGGGCTTCCCAAACAGTTGTGCCCCCGTGCGCGCTGACGCTCCGTTAGCTGGGACTGGCAAAGCCCTCTCCGTGGGCTCCGTGGGCGTGCGCGTGCGTGGTCATGCGCAGAACTTCAAAGGTCAGGGCCTGGGGATTAGACCTTAGGCGATTAGGCCCTGCTTGACAAAGGGGCTATGCCGGCTATTTTCAGCAGCCAAGCCTGCACAAGGCTATCTTCCCTCAAGAGCCTAGTCAAGGTCTCCGCGTGTCCTTCTCGTGTCTCTGAGGCACTGACAGTTAACACAAAAAAGAGAACACAAAAGTCACAAAAGCCATGTCTGAGGGCTTGGAACAAATTGCCCCCCCGAAACAAAAAGAGGCGCGCCACACGCAGCACGCGCCACACGATAGAGGGCCACGGCCAAAGATGCCAATTAAGGCCTTGGCTTGAGTACTTGAGAATCTAGATCCGACTGGCCCTGCTCTCGTGTGAAGACCAGATTTCTCCCAGATTTCTCAGAAACTTGAGTCCCTGTCAGGCGCCGACAGCTCTGCCGACAGCTCCGCCGGCAGCTTCGCTGGCAGCGTTGCCGAGTGCTCAGTAGTGTGCCCAGTGCACCCAGTGCACACTGGGCACCCAGTGTGCCCAGTGTGCCCAGTGTGCCCGGCTTCTGGGCGTGCACTTCGCCCGCTTAGGGCACTTCGTGCACATTGAGTCCACTGCCCATGCGCACCGTGCATCCATCTCGCGCACACCGTGCACGCCGCACACACCCGCTCTTAGTCGCATCTTGAGACTTCGCTGGATGTTCAGATCGTGAAGATGCGTTCCAACGCATTGTTCGCAGTGGGCCAACGTCTGTAGGTGCCGTCTCAGTGGCCGCATTTGTTAGTGCAGTCATCGGTGCGCACACAGAAAGGCCGGAGTAAGGTAGAAGGGTGATCCGGTGATCCGGTGCAGCGTCGGGCACTACGAGGCCAGTCGGCCACTGGCCGCCGGTTCCGATATGTTGGATGATGCAACCTGTGTCGAACTTGAGTCAGCACTTCTCCCCAGGCCTTTGTCACAATTGTGCTCAGAGCAGCCAGAGCCTTGATTCACCACCCGAAGCTACTCCTGCAACACCTAACTTTGCTCAGTTCGAGCGCGAACTTCTCTTCGTAAAGGCTTCTTCGTCCTGCTGTGCTGACTGTGCTGCCTCCAGCCATGTCAGCCCTGCTCGGGGAGCCACCTAAAGTCACTGGAGCGGCAAGTGGCGCCCACTTTGCCCAACAGCCAACACCTTGCCAGCCTCGCCAGCTGGCACAGCCCTTCTGACAGCAGCCTTTTTTATTACTCTGGTGCGCATCCCCGTGAGTTCGTGAACGAGTGCTCCAACATCCGCATCACCTCGCCTTTGCCGGTGTCAGCACAGCCGCCTTCATCACACCACAATCTTCAGCTGGTGCTGAGCGAAGCAGCTTCCTCCCTGCCGGCATCTGCCGCATCTGCCGCATCTGCCGCATCTGCCGCATCTGCCGCATCTGCCCCAGTGGCCCTGCGAGCCTCGCGAGCCTCGCAGTTGTGAGAATCTGAGATTCCAGAGGCTGCAAGTGGAAGACCACCCATTGCTCGGGAAATTGACGGAGTTTGAAGGAGCAGGACGGCTGAGGACATCTGAGAGCAAAGTTCCCAGCTGGGGCTTAGGAGCCGCTTGACTATTTCACCGGCTCTTTCGTTCCTTGCAGCGCAGCACTCACCGCATTGCTGGAGAAGACTGCAGGAGACTGCACCGACTGCGTTGCTCGAGCTGAGTGTTGGGCGAGTTGGACCCGATGCTAGAGACGCCATTTGGTTCCGCTCTTAGCTTTCGCATGATCTTGTTTGTGGTTTGATTTCTGGAGCAGTATTACCGTTAGTATTACCATGTAGTACTACCATTATACATGTATACGTGTTCGTTCGTGTACTAAACTGTGAAGGATAGACACCTCATTTCTCTGAGGATCTATTTTGTTCACGTTTCTGCGCTTTTGTGACTGTTTCGCGGCGGGAGGCATGGTAGTTTAGAAGCTTGGAATAATCTGTGGTATGAAGCAAAGCAACGTTAAAGCAACACTTCGCCACTTTGCCACTTCGCTGTTTTTCTCTTATCGTTCTTGTTATTGGCCTGCGCGCTTTACGCCGCCGTGGAGAGTGTGTCGATTTCTGAACAATGGGGGGAGGGGGGGCTGGGGGGGCTGGGGGGGGTGATCGCGTGTACAGTGTTTTCGGCGGCGTTTCCGGACACGTGCTTCTTCTTGCCATCTGTGACGACCGTGCTTGGAATGTGTCCGTTTACCTGCGTTTTTGCGTGCCAACACACGACAACCACGGTATTTACGGTGATTTTGCTGTTTTTCACAAGGCCCGTTTTTTCCACGAGGTCCGTTTCGGTGTCTTCCCGTTTTTTGATGCTCTGTCTCAATGCGCCATGGAAGGCACACTTTTTTTTGACAACTGCGCTGGGGGGGGGTGCTGCCGTAGGGTTTGTCGCTTTCTGAAAAATGGGGGGCGGGGAGGGTGGGGGGAGGGTGGGGGAGGGAGGGTGGGGGGGGGGAGGGTGGGGGAGGGGGGGGAGGGTGGGGGGAGGGTGGGGGGAGGGTGGGGGAGGGGTGGGGGAGGGTGGGGGGAGGGTGGGGGGAGGGTGGGGGGAGGGTGGGGGGAGGGTGGCGGGAGGGTGGGGGGAGGGTGGGGGTGGGGGAGGGTGGGGGGAGTGGGGGTGGCGGGTGATCGCGTGCTCACCATTCCAAAACATGCTATTTACAGTGTCGGATTTTTTGAGCATCCATGCCGTGGATCGGCTGGAGCCAGTGCTATGGCCAGCACTTGCGGGCTCTGCGCTGGCCTTGAAGCTCCCCCCAAAACTAAATCCCTTAATGACAGTGCAAGCACAGATCGGTCCACGTGTCCCTTGACTTCCCGTGCTTCCTCTCGCGTCGTTGTGGCTCAGGGGTTCTTGGTTTGGTTTGTTTTGTTGCGGGCTTTAAACAATCTTTTCTAGTCAAACCCTGACATTCACGCACTGAGGAACTTGAAGTCTCCATTCAGACCTCGACATCTTCGTAGTGAGAAGTTTCCAGCTGGAAGTCTAGACTCAAGGGATGAAGACTCGTACCCCTAAGTTTGTACCCCTAAAGGTTGCTTTAATATACTCCTAATACAGCCCTTATATCTTTTTAGGGATCCTGAAAAAAGGGGACCCCAAAGGCCGCAGAAACCGGCGGTAGTAACCTTACGGTGAGCCAAAAGACCTGCGCCTAAACCTTCACGAAAGAGCCCCAAATTTTTGCACTTTTTCGCATGCCTTCCTGACGCAAAACGCGGAAAATCAGCCGGAATGCCAGGAAACCCCACGCAGGCCGATGAATTTGTGCTTTTTTAAATATGGATGTTCTGTCTTGAACAATCAAGAATGCTGTTTAACCCACGCCTGCCCCGCTTTTCCACACATTATGCCACTTTTGGCCTTTTCCATGCGACATCTCGAATTCACTGCGCCTGCCAGTGTTTTCAGCACTTCTGCCTTCGTCTGTGCTGCGCGTCCTGAAAACGCCATCGACATAACTTCCACGGTGGCGTAAAGCGCGCATTCCTTGTTATTCCATTTGCGAGCTCCATTGCCTCAGGTCGCGGGTTTCTGTACTTTCTGTACTCTTCGCCTCGGTGAAGCTTTGACTTCTTCATGCCGTTAACGGCAAGGTTCCCTCGCAAGAGGCGCAAGATTGAAAATCCCACTTTGGACTGCTAAAGGGCTCTACTGGCTCTACTTCGACATTGAGTTCAAGTTTGGGCTTGAAGGCTGCAAGCGCTGGAAGATTCGCCCCCACCGCGGACACCGTGCTGATCTTCCCTTCGGCGAAGCCCTTCGAGTTCTTCTGGCACCTTTCGCACGTCTCGTATGCTCACGTTTCGCATGATGCTGGCAAACTTAACAAGGGCACCGGGAACGAGATTTCTTTCACACAGTCCAAGCCGATAGTGGTCTGCGCTCTGCGCTCAATGAGTTTTCGAGGTTGGTCTGTTCCCCACAGCGCGTGGGAAGGGGCACCCAGAGACCCCGATCAGGGTGCCCCAGAAAGATGAAGCGAACGTAAGCTGCGCAAGGGCTGAGAGGGCTGAGCCGAGCAGGTGAGCCGGACTAAGCTGTGCAGGATCTGACGGATCTGAGTTACTCGCATGCTGCTGAGCCAAAGGGGCGCTATCCATTCGCACCCTTGGCACATCCGCGACGTCGCCAGGTGCATTTGAACATTTGGACATGCGGCCAGCTGCGAGGAGAGAAATAGGCAGAAGTAGGCACAGACGAGCATTGCAGGCGTTGACAGCATTCGTATTTTCCACCTGTCAGATC
>CAJNDS010000149.1:62500-85000 GCA_905221605.1 Symbiodinium natans
CAAAAGGCATGTGTTAGTCTTAAGAACGACGACGATTATTGTTTCAACTACTGTGTCCAATCCAGGTTTTCTGAGAGAATGAAGAAAGACGACCACGACAGGATGTATCCTTACAACAAACTAAACGAACAGGACAATCTAGTAAACTGGGATGGTGTAGAATTTCCAGCATCAGATGAAGACATTGACACCTTTGAAAAAATACATCACGGAGCAATATGTTTATGCCATTGAGCCTAACGTCACCAGTAGCAAAGTAGTTAATAGAGTTTCTACAAGTAAAAGTCTATCGTGTCATGTTAATTAGTTGTTATTAGAGGAACCACGGTGTTTTCATCAAGGATTATAACAGGTTAATTGGTAGAAGATTGTGTCACTGTATGTATTGTCAGCATGGTTCAAGGTTCAAGGAAACCCTACTGAACAGCCACTCAATATAAAGGATGTATGACGCGAAATTCAACAAATAGTAATGCCGAAGGAGGACGAGCAAATGAGCTTCCAAAAGCATTGCAAGAAACTGAATTGCCCTTTAGTTCTCTATGGTGACTTTGAGCGTTTAACAACGCCATCAACTGATGGAATTAAGGGCACTTGCGTGAACGAAAGTGAACCTAAGTGTCTGAAGGGGATTTACGTGAACGAAAGCGAACCTACCTAAGTGTCCGAAGGGGACTTGCGTGAACGAAAGTGAACCTAAGTTTGTAAAGCGGACTTACCAACATCATACACCGTGCGGGTTTATCTTAAGTGTTGTTAATAGCGTAACAAACGAAGCAACACCTTGTTCATACAGAGGTGAAGATTGTTTGGATAGATTTTGATCAAGCATTAAGAAAATGCAAACAGAGAAGATGAAGAAAACAAAAGATTGATTGGACAGAGAAGCAACGGGAACAACATAAACAAGAAACACATTGTTTTATACGCGGTGGTAAGTTCAACCCGAAAGACCCCGCAAAAACTAAAGTCACGACCACTGCCACTTTACAGGACAATATATCGGTGCCGTACACAACAAGTGTAATTTAGTCTTTCAAACAACCTTGAGAATTATGATGATCACGTAATAATATCACACATGGAGAAGGTTTATAAACTAGTCTGTGGTTTATAAACATTATCTCGTTACAGGTGTATAAGCAAGTATAAAAACCGTAGAGCTTTTGCAGAAGTGCAGAGAAATGTAGGGGGGAATTCTTCTCAGCTCTATATATATATATATATTTATATGTATATATATATATATATATATATCTATATATGCTTCGATATGGCACACATTGCACAACGTGCAGTGCGTACTGGGAGTACTGCTCTAATCAGCGGACTTTCCACGCAACAGTCGACGAGGGTGATGTGGTAAAACCAACGGTATTCAACCACAATGCCCGATGACTATGAGCATTCGGGCAAGACCGAAATCTGCCGCAACACTTTCGCTGAACAACCGCACCACAAAGGGATTAAGGAGCAAGGACGCCGGACGGATGCCAGTGTAGGTACGGCAAGATGGGACCAGCTTACTTGAGCACAAGCACGCCACCTTCAACGTCAACGTTTCAAGGGGGTCCGCGGCTCGCAGATCACGACCCTATGAGAATCACACGTCATTCTCTCGGGGTGCTGCACACGACGGCACTTCTGCAGTGTGGAGCTTTCTCCCAAACTTGGTTTTCCCTGTGCCCCCAGTTTCATTTCAACGCCAAACATTGGTAGATCGTTTGGGTGCAAACAAGCGTCTGGTCACAGATCATGGAGAAACGATCCCAAACAGTGCTTCTGCAGACCTCGAGAACAGGAGAAGGCCCATTCGAACTTGTTCAAGCACCGTGGAAGATTACTGTACGACTCCTTCCAAACAAAGCTCCCTCTCCCCGCAAAAGATATTGGATGCATGCGCGACGCCGAAGTGATTGCCGGTTAGCTTACATTAGATGCGCCTTCGGAACAACATGATTCTGACAGAAATCCTCGAGGAGGAGATCACTGTAGATGCCTTCCAGACCCATGCATCAAATAGGGTGCCCCCTGAGAAAAACCGTGATGTTCGATGCCCTAACAGTTGGCTTTCAAATCGTACCAATCGTACGAATCTCAATTGTTTTGGTTGCAGCTGATGTTTCTTCATGGCGAAAAACTGTCATCCTGGCTCGTGCTGCACTGGATTTGTGCAAGTGTCGCAGGAGTCTGCAAATGCCACCAGTTCAGGGGTCCTCTTACGGTGCGCATAATTGAATAACAAATGGGGGCCATTAGACACAGCATGCGAGCAGTTCAAGCACTGGTTGCAGTCGAAGCTTTACTAAGGACTTAAGGAGCTTGAAGTGAGGGGAAGAACGCGCGCTCACCACTTAGTTGTTTTTCGTGCTTGTGTACTTGTGCAGCTTGTATGCGCTCTCTGTGTTGCAAATTGTTCTTCGAGGACATGAAACCACCGAAGTCGAGCACGAAGGGGTCGATGTGGAAGACCGGTTGAAGACCCTTGAAAAGCTTGAAAAGCTTGAAAAGCTTGAAAAGCTTGAAAAGGTCTTCGATCGGAGCTGCGCAGTTCCTGTAGACTCACCGACGCACGGGAGTTGCCGGGGGCCCTATGGCGTGCCTTGCCGGCCGTATTTCAAGAGGCTCGCATGTCGCATATGTCCGCCTGTCCGCTGCTGGTCCTTTCATGTTGAGATGATTGACATCGTAACGACATGCGTTGGATGTCATGGATGCTGCATGCTGCTTTCTGCTCCCACATCTCTGCAGTCGAGGCGCGGTCAGAACTGCTTTGCCATCCTTGAGGCCGTGCCTTAGGGAAAGTGGACCCCACATGCCGGGCCCCGCATGGGGCGCGCAGATCCCAAGTGAGCTTGGGTCCGTCATTCTGCTTTTTGAGAGCGCTTCGCAATCTTGTGAAGCCGTCGCTGCTCGGCTATGGGTGCAGATCCGGTTCAGGATGTAAGGATCCAAGCAATTACACTGGACACCGTTACACCGGCGTGACGAAGGGCAGGATTAGGCTCGTTGCCAGCCGGTGGCCTAAGGGACTCGCGAATTCTGCATTCGTGATTCGCAGATCTGTGTTGTGCCAAGTCGCGTTCAGAGCGAATTCTCCTTAAAGCATGCACAGGGTAAGTTGCCTCAGCGAGCGCGTGCACGCGCACTGGTCAAATTTTGTTGACGTTGTGAGGCAAGGCGAGGAGAGCGACTTGCCAGTGGTTGAGTTGTTACGAGTTGTTGAGTTGCCTGCAGCGTTTACACGGTTTACACGGCCCCGCTCTCCACCTCGGCAGAAGCTGGCAAAGCTGGCGCAGCTGGCACCCTGTTGAGCGGTTGAGCGTCTCGCTCAGCCTCTCTGCGCCTTCGCAGCCTTCGCATGCCGTACCACCTCAACCGTCTCTACCCCGCGAGCTCAATGCCGCCAGGGCGGTTTTCACAAAGCGCCTCTTTCATATGTTCGTCATCTTTCCCTTTCCGAGGCACTTCGTTTCATTGGAGCTCTGTGCGGCGCTTTTCAGGGTGCTTAAGCCGTTGAGCGGGCGGCCTGGGCGGGCTCTCAGCGCAGAGGCTCGGAGAGACACCCTCCGGCGCCAACTGTGCCAACTGTGCCCTTCTCGCGCACTTCCTTCACTCTGATCAATTTTGAGGCCTAGCAAGCGTAAGCTCCGGTAAGGCGAGACCGTACGTCACGTACGTCCCTTCAGCCCTTGAGGTAAGCTCTCTGTAAGCTCCTTGGAGGATTCATTGATGCCTCCATCTGGACGCGTCTTCCCCAGTCTCGCAACTGCATAAGCAACCCCCTTAATCTATTGCGGCCTTTTTGTAAGGGATACATATAGGGACACCCTGTGAGAGAAAGGCAGCTCTACACGTTTGACAGCACTGAAATTGACAAACCCAATTCAAGAGTCGAACTGAGCCAATAGCAACAAAGGGATCAAACTGTGAATGCAGCGTGAATGCCGTGAATGTGTTCGTGTGCGCACAGCCTCCTCCGATGGCTCGGAAGGTGCGGCAGGAGAGGGTGACGCTCCTGAGGTTTATGACAGAGTCTTAGTCGACAGAGTCTATGAGGCTGCTTCAGGGCACCTTCCTAGTTCCTGAGTGCCCGTATGTAATCGTGGATTGATGCAGTTACTAGAGAGTGACAGAGCGTCACCCTTATGATCTGCGGCAGTGCACATCGCGTGCGCAGCACGTTACCTGTGCTAGCGCCGATCAGTTGCATCAGTGAAAGTTGCAAACCACTCCGCTTTCCATCACACTGTCTGTCACTGTCCGTCACTGTCCACTCCGGTTTCCAGACATGCTTGGACACCATCGTGACAACACTATCATTGCGACTGACTGATCACGACTCAGTAGACGGCCCCGTTTGCATCGCCCCGTTTGCATCGCCCTGTCAAAAGCACTTCGAAGGCTTCAGTTTCAGCGGCCGTCGACACCACACTGGTCCAATAACTTCTCCAAAAACCCTGTGAACCTTTAAGACTTTGCTGCGTTCGGAAAGGTCCTCGGGGCTCCTTTCGTCTTACAGCTGCTGGCAGGCCGGGCGGGCTGGGCGGGTCGGGCCCGCCGCATTTCTGTGGCCCTTTGCATTCATGGCTTAGCTCTACCCTTTACATCCTTTTACAGTACTTTTATACCATCGCTAAAAGAAACTGCTTTCTTTTCGAAGCTTTTGCAGCGCCAAAGCGCGCACTTGAATATGGTGATTTGAGCATATTTGAGAGCAATTCCGCGCTTTGTCTAGTTGAAGGCTGACCGCTGACCAGCCACTTTCCGAATGTGATTCAAACAAGTGACAAGAGCGAACATAGCAGCCCAAGCACCCCATACACGACTGTGGTGCCGGGCCTCGCTTTCTGGGAGTGCCTGGAGAACAGAACAGAGACGGGCAGCAACAGCAGCCACGCCGCCAAGTTGTCACCGCTGCTGAACAACACTTCAATGAAGGTCCCCTTGGAACGGGAGTCTGAGTTGAGCCTGAGCTGAGCCTGTGCTTGGACGTGGCCTTATGGGACCTTGCCACGTGCGGGACGAGTTCTGCAAGTTGCATTTTCAGAACTGTACGAAACGAGACTGCTCTCAGCCCGTTCTCAGTTACACCCACGTAGCACCCCACGCAACGCTGACGGAGTCGCTGAGTCCGCTCTGAGGCATCGGCGCAGCTCGCAGCTTGGCATTTTGTCCCAGAGAAGTCGTTGTAAAGTCGTTGAAAAAGGGCCTGTTCTTGGGTTGCTTTGGGTTGCTGGTGTATGCACTGGCCGGGAGTGCGCGGAAACCCGATCGATGTATCCTGTGCTCCCGAGTGAGCACACACTTGAGCTGCCTAGGGCCTAGGCTACGCTTGAAGCTGAAGGCAGGTTTGTGATAAACCTGATAAGCCGTCTTCTGACACCTGTCATCTCAGAACACCACAGGGTTGCACAAAAACGAAGTGCGCTCTCCATTGTTGAACCCTTGCGTGCCCATTTTCTGAGGCCCCCGGGGAGCCATGCACTCTGTGTAGCTGGGGCAATCTGCAATGTGGGGATTCAGGAGGCAAGTCCTTTCCTCGCAGTAGATGCGACAAGCGATACACCCCTTTATTGCGCTGCCTTTGCCCTCTCGCTCCCTCTCTCTCTCTCTCTGTTCTTTCTCCCGTGTCCGATAGCGAATCTCACTCTCCTCCTTAAGGCTGCCGTGATTTGTCAATGCCCCGCGCCGGGCGTGCCTCATCGGCTTCAACGCATCACGGCATGTTCCACGCAAAAAGGACACGGAGTGCGGTAGCTCGGCAAAACCACTCTGCAATTTCTTGAATTGCTATGTAAGGCGTGGCCAGTGCTAGCCTGTGACTGCCACTGTCTCTCAGGTCAGGTCTCTCCCAGCCTCAGCCAAAAGCTTCCAAGTCCTCTCTCAGAACTCCTCCATCGCCGCCATTTAGCCTCTTCTGCCTTCAGCCGGCCACGAACCGTGCACCGTGACTCTGCAGGGCAGCACTCTGAGACCGCTGGATTAGGACGATAAGGCGATAGAGGATAAGGCGGATAAGGATTGCAACTGCAAGGGCTGCAAAGATCGCATTCGACTCGTAAGAATTTCACTTAGCAGGATTGAGCTACCGTTCAGCTCCTCAGAGCCGTTACGATCAGGCCGCATCAGGCCGTTGCAAAAATGAGTGAAACTGAATCAAGACATCGTCGCGTGGCAACCCTTGCCTGCCATTGCCGGCTTCTGATCTGCCTGTACTGCAGTACATGTTGCAGTCAGTTACAGTGCCTATCTCGAGTAGCACAGCTCAAAACTGTCGGTCAAATCTCTCCCTCGCCTCCCTTCTCTCTCATTCGGAGTCATTTTCCACGCTTGGCATGCTTCCAATCCCATTTAACGGGTCGGACGTGAGGGCCAAGTCGGGGCGCTGCTTGAGCTTGCGGCTTGAGGTCGCTGAGGTCGCTGAGGTCACTGAGGTCATTGAGGTTACTGAGGTCACGTGCGTCTAGGGCTGCTGCTGGTATTCTGCACTTGCACATGAAGCCTCACAAAGCCCTCCACCGCCGCACTTTTGTAAGACACTGAGTCACAGAGAAAACACAGAAATTTTAGTCTCCGCGTGTTCAGTTCGCGAACTCCACAGCACAGCGCTCCCTGCGAGCCCCCCCCCCCCCCGGTTGCGACTTTGAGTCGGTTTATGTTTGCAAAAAGTCGGTTTGCCATCTTGCACGAGGTAAGTCGGCACACATCGGTGGGGGAGGGCGGGGGTGGGGGGGGCGGGCGCGGCGGGGTGGGCGGGGCACTTGCAGTGCGCTCTGCGGCTGTCCCCATCATGGTCAGCCGCTGCCTCCGGTCTTGACCTGCAGCCGCCTGGGCGCGGAGGAAGCTCTGCTGGCACTGGCACAGCGCTGGCACAGCGCTGGCACAGTGCTGCCAAGCGCTGCCAAGTCCTCCCAACCCGCACCACTTTCTCCTGAGCTGAGGCAGCAGCAGAGGCACAGGCGCCCAAGCGCTTCTCACACCCGACGTGTGCTCGGAAGGCGATTGGTGATGGCATGTTGAGCACTGCGAAAACCCTCTGCTCAAATCACGGATGTGTTAGGTTGCAATGCCCGGCTTTGTCATGAAAGCGTTGACATGTCTTGATGCTTGCTTGCCTGCGTGTGAGTCGTTCAGTGGGTGCGACCGCGAGTTGTGGTCGTCGAGCTCAGTAGCTGATGCAGACATGCTGGAGGGGCAGGCTGCGCTGCCGACGCAGGGCTCCCCCATGCCCACATGAGTCTGTAAATCGTCGTGCCACTACATCAGCAGGGCAGCTGGCATGGCAGCCAACATGGCGGCATCGCGTCGCTGCATCGCGCGCAGGCAGGAGGCTTGTGCCCAGCTGCTTCTTCTGGGTTAAACGGGTGAGACAGCAGAGTCACAGTCACATGAGTCGCCGAAGGTAGCAGCCTGTGAGTTGGCCTTGGCAGCTTCAGAGGACAGAGCTTTGCTGGGGAGCGTTCGCAACAGCAGCAAAGGCCATGTCCAGCACTGCGGGGTCGTAGAGGTGCGAAGGCTCAGCGAAGCGCCACGACGTGGATGTAAAGCTACGAACATGGTCTTTGACAGGGCACAAGACAGGCATCGGCAAGAGTAACAGCAAGAGGCTTCCAGAGTTTTTGCGCCGTGCGAGCTTCTGTGTGTTGAGAAGCCTGATCTACCGCCCATCGGGACACGCAATTCACGACCAGACTTTGGTCCTCCATGCCTTTTTGGATTGTGAGAGAGAGTCGTATGAGTCGTGCGACTCGGAGCTATGTCAGCTATGTGCCCTGGACCAACCCGACATCTTCGGCCCGCCCCTGCACATCCTGCACATCTGCGGGCAGTACAGAGTGGCAGCGGCAGCGGCCTGGGCAGCGGCCTGGAGTCGGAGGTGCTTTCCTGTGCTGTCGTTTCTCCGCCGTCGCACTTTTGGCCTCGCGGCCTTGCCCGTCCGAGTTTACATTTGCTACTGACATCGACTGCCACTTCCTCCGCCAACAAGCCCGGGTGCCACTCATGAGGTTGCTGCGTATGTTGCCTGCACGATGCAAGCGCCTTGAGTGCCTTCCACTGGATTGCGGCGTCTTGCATTGACACATGTGTCATCTGTGACAGCCCGAGAGGCACCCTGAGCACACGAAGAATGGGAAGTTCCACTTAGCTCCGGCTTGCGAGTGCCCCAGTCTCGCCCAGCTTGCCAGGGGCGAAGAATTATCCAATTTCTCACGAAGCAGAATCGGCACAAGCAACTGCGGGTGCCTTGGATGGTGAGCCAGAGAGTGTCTCTGGCGGACGCTGCTGTGGTACCTGTGCTAGGTTCTTGCTGTGGCCCTGAACTTGAACGTGAGGTTTCAGATAGTCAGCTGAACGGTTGAAGGTGATGTGCCTGAGGGGCGGCGAAGTGCAGCTGGTCTAGCGTCGGAAAGTTTGCAGCAGGCATGAGCGGCATGAGCTTGGTTCAGGCCTGCGCCTGTATGCGGTGTCTGCGCCTTTCTCCTCACTGCAGCCAGTCGAAAGGTGGTGGCAAGGGCAGCACCTGTGAGCGCTGCACGGATGCTGTCGCTCATGCTGTTGATCGAGGAGGCGAGGGGTCCTTTCACGTCACGTGCTCGGACACAAGCTTCCTGACGTTTGGTGCAGGGTCGCCAGCCGTCATAGCCAGCAAAGCCAGCAAATGTAGAGCAGAGACAAGCAAGAGTAAGTCTAGGCTCGGGATGCCGAATACAGGTCAGAGCCTATGAAGGTTTGACTTAAGCCATGCGAGCCAGCCTTGCCAGAGTGCCGTGGCACCCTAGGCCCTACGCAAGCCTAGCGCTGGGCCTCCAAGTTAGCCACGGTGTCTGCCACAGCGTCCGCCACAGCATCCTCGACAGCACCTGCGACAGCCCTGATGCTGCCCACGTTGAAGCCCGATCCTCACCCTTGATGTTCTGTGCGGCTGGTGACTCAATAGTGGTCCTGGCACCCTTGCACCCATGCCTCTGAGCTGCTTGTTGCAACCAAGTGCGCGTGCTGAGCGTGCTAGCTCTCGGCCATATCCATGCCGCCGAACCGTCCGTGGCAGCCGCCCAGCCGGCCCTGGCTCCTCATTCTCCGCCGTGGCCCCGGGCGGTCAGGCATGCGTGATCTCGAAGCTTGCATCCGAATTTCTCGAGCTATGTCTTGCAGACCTTGCACTCTAAACGGAAGGGGAGCCACCTTGTGTAGGCCTCAGGGCCACAGAGCATGGCATAGCCCAGTCAACGGGCTACGAAGAAGTGACGAAGTGATTGGTACGATTTCCATCGGTCACCCGTGTACCACAAAGCTGCACTGTGCCTGGTGCTCCTCAGCCATGACACCATGTCCAGAGTTCGGATATGTCCAGTCTAAGGCTCTAAGGCTCTGGCGTAGTGTCCTCGAGAGGGAAGCAACACCATGCAGGGGAGGATAAGCCGTGCTTCGGCACCGATGCCTTCTGCAACTCTCAGGACCTGGAGGCAAGAAAGGGGCGTTTGAATCAGCGACGCCTCATCCACCAGCCCATCCACCCCATCCACCAGCCTATCCACCCCATCCACCCGTGTAGCCGCCTGCGCATGTGCCGGCCCCGCGGAAAGGGTGCGGGCGGTGCGGAAAGGGTGTGGCGCGCCATGACGCCATGGTGAGATTTTGACTGAGAGTGCCTCACTGAGATTGCCACTCTCAAGACCCGTCCAGGGCTCCCAAACGCTGGTGCCTTCCGGCGCCTGTCTTTTCAGGTCCAGCAGGGAGGCTACCAAGGGCACCAAGGCCATCAATTCCACCAAGGCCCAGGCCAACAAGAATTGATATGTCGGAGTCCTGGAGCTTTAAGCACAAAGGCAGCCAGGAGCATTTGCAAGCCAAAACTGCAGAGACGCCATGTCCAGTCAGTTCGGGCTCAGTCCCGTGGGGTTGGTACTCGCCATATTCCCAGCTCAAGTCGTGCACGGTTGGCAGTTGGCATGTTTGTTGTGCCCCATTTTCTGAGCCGTGCACTTTGAGCTGCCGCCCCCTTCGTGAAAGCACGTGTGCGTTTCCATGCAAAAAATGCCTTGTGAAGGGAGGGCCGAAGCCAAGTAGTTCTTTTGATGTGGCGCTGCTGGGGACTTCTCGCTGTGGCGGGTCACTGCCTCAGTGACTGGTGATGCCTCTGCGGTTATGTCATGCTGTGGGGGCGCGAGCTCCTACAAGCTGACAACCACTCAGCGTCGCCAGCAAGCGCGTCGCCAGCAAGCGCTGCTGGCAAGATGCGAGATTGTTTCCGGCGAGTCTCTGGGCACCTGTACAGACTGCATCAGTGTTGTCCCGCTGCCCGTGCTCAGTGTGTGAGAAGGCTTGATTCCATTGAGGTTTGAGCATGGAGAGCACTGCACTCCCCACCCTGCCCGTGCGTGTGGTTGCACTCCCGAACTCCCTACATCTGCTTTCGCCGTCCTTGAAAGCATGTGGCTTGTGCCTACGCCAAGTGCACCGGGCCTGATGTGCATGCCGCTTGCCCCCCTCCTTGCTATCTTGGCCCAGCTGCTTGAGACACCGAGCTTGGCAAGCGTCACGAGTGTGGTGGCCCCCAAACCTCGGAAAAAGCGTGCCCCGTGTCAATGTGGCCATTGAGCTTTCAGGCAATGCGAGTAAACACTTGCCTGAATGGTTGAGGGGGCTGAGATTGAGCGAGGCCAATTTCCTTGAAGGTTTGTTGAGTCTATGTCGGGGAAGGATCGCACCGGCAGGGCCTCGTCGAGGACGACCCAGCATCATGGCCAAGTAAGTGACCACAGCTCGCGTAGTGACATAGTGGCGCCGAGGGCGACCGTAGCCGTGTCCCAAATCCAACATCGGCGATCGAGGGTCTTCCGTCTTGCCGGCCGAGGCTATGGGCGCATGTATGTCTGAGTTGTCGTGCTGCACGTGCACGTGCTCCGAAGCCTGCCGCCAGGCCCGTCTGCTCTTTCCGGCCCCTTCCGGCAGTCCAGCCGCTTCGTGGGACATGCGCCTGCAAGGCCGGAGCAAAACCACTCCAACCACTCCAGCTGACTGCTCCAACTCCAACGTACACCGGCACGAACATTTGCTCCAACACCAACACGGGCATTAAGCCCTAGAGCGTTTTAAGACGTAGTCGACCTGGCCCTGTCAGGGTCAACAGCCCTAGGAGCTCTAAGAGCTCTAGGAGCCTAGAATCTGTATAAGGCCTTACTGTAGGGTTTCGAGATGTTGTGGCATCCCATCATCTGTGTTGCGGCATGCCAACAGTCTTCAAGCCAGCTACACCGGCTGCACCCGTGGTTTCACCGGCAAGGACGTCGGGAAAGCTTCGGCCTGATATCAGGTCGGTACCACGGAGCGCTCGGACGCAATCACGGCATTATTTGAGTCTTCAGCGGAAATATGATTAGCATGCAAATTTAGATCGTTGCTTGTTCTTCCGAATCTCATTGAAGCCAGGATAAGATCGAGAGGCTGCCGTTGAGGCTTCTGGCCCTGCGCCTTGGGCGACCTGTGCGGGCCTTCAGGCCTCAAACTCACCAGTGAAGCAGCAGCGAGCGGTGTCACAAAAGCAGCCGGCGGGCGCAAGCTGCGTGAGTGCGCGGTGCCCGTGCATTCATTGCAGCCCGCAGCAGGGCCTGCTGGGTCACCTTTGCTTTTTGGAGCCTTTGCTACACCTCGTGCGTAAGAGGCCAAGGCCTGCACGTGTTCAGGCCTTCAACTTGTGAGCCCCGCAAATCCGAGCTCAAAGGTGGCGCTGAGGGTAATTGGCTGCGTGCATCTGCCTTCGGCACCTCGCCGTGCTGCTCTTCGTCGACGGCCACGCCTGCGCCGCGCTTTGGCGGCGATGCGGCCTCGTGGGCATCCTCAGCATGCCTGGCGGATCGTCCAGTCTCGACTCTCCTGCCACTGTCTGGCAAAGTCTGGCAGAGGCAGAGTTAAAGACACCGCTCCTTCACTTAGCTGCTTGGCGCTGGCATCGATGTGCACGCACCTGGCGAAGCAGGCTTCCTTGGCGGCTTTGGATTCGCAGCCTACGGTTCCCACTTTGGACTCTTTCGACTGCCGGTTCGCAGGAGCTTTCGACCTCGCCTGACGCACTCGTGCAGCGGAAGTGCTCGCATCTTGTAGTCTTGGGGTCTTCTTGGGGAATGCGCTCCGCCATGTGCCCAGGAGCTGTTGGCCGTAACTTACTTCACATGCTTCGCAAGGTCCCACTCGTGTCAAGGTGCTCCGTCATTCGCCATAGTGACACAGTGTTGCAGCCTGCATGAATCATGAAGTTAGGGTCTTGCCATGCAGTTGTGAGGTATCCATGAATGAGAATCAGCAGCAGTGAGCAGAAGTGAGACGCGTAAGCTGCGCGTCCGCTCCGTTTGCATCGCTCCACAGGTGAGCGCCCGCGCACGCTGCCGTGCACAGCTGGCACTGGCCGTGCCTGGCAGACCTGCCCGCACCGTGCGCATCCGGGTCAAGGACTGGGCTAGGCCCTTAGGCTCTTAGGGCTTTAGGGGTGAGGCCTCCCAGTGAAAACATCACATGTCACAGTGTTTTGCGCAGCAAGCAAAACTGTACCTCTGCACACTGACGTCCTGCACCAAGAGCTTGTTTGCAGTCAAGATCAACGCATGTCCAATCTCGTGAATCGAACTGCGCGAGGTGCAAAGAACACCAACAAGAGCTAGTTCATGCAGTTAAGTTAATGCAGCCTCCTCTTTTTCGACAAAGGCGGCCGAAACGGACTCGTTGTCGTTTGCGAATCAGTTGTGCTCAGTTCCCCACCGTGAAAGAGGCATTTGTTAGTGCAGTCATCGGTGCGCACACAGAAAGGCCGGAGTAAGGTAGAAGGGTGATCCGGTGATCCGGTGCAGCGTCGGGCACTACGAGGCCAGTCGGCCACTGGCCGCCGGTTCCGATATGTTGGATGATGCAACCTGTGTCGAACTTGAGTCAGCACTTCTCCCCAGGCCTTTGTCACAATTGTGCTCAGAGCAGCCAGAGCCTTGATTCACCACCCGAAGCTACTCCTGCAACACCTAACTTTGCTCAGTTCGAGCGCGAACTTCTCTTCGTAAAGGCTTCTTCGTCCTGCTGTGCTGACTGTGCTGCCTCCAGCCATGTCAGCCCTGCTCGGGGAGCCACCTAAAGTCACTGGAGCGGCAAGTGGCGCCCACTTTGCCCAACAGCCAACACCTTGCCAGCCTCGCCAGCTGGCACAGCCCTTCTGACAGCAGCCTTTTTTATTACTCTCGTGTCGCATCCCCGTGAGTTCGTGAACGAGTGCTCCAACATCCGCATCACCTCGCCGTTGCCCGTGTCAGCACAGCCGCCTTCATCACACCACAATCTTCAGCTGGTGCTGAGCGAAGCAGCTTCCTCCCTGCCGGCATCTGCCGGCATCTGCCGCATCTGCCCCAGTGGCCCTGCGAGCCTCGCGAGCCTCGCAGTTGTGAGAATCTGAGATTCCAGAGGCTGCAAGTGGAAGACCACCCATTGCTCGGGAAGTTGACGGAGTCTGAATGAAGGAGCAGGACGGCTGAGGACATCTGAGAGCAAAGTGCAAAGGTTGGCAATGGGAATCAAGCAGAAAATAGAAGGCACTGTGTAAGGTCTCCAGCCGCCATTGCAGACAGCAGCCCGAGCGTGACGCCGCGTATGTCAGAACATGTACCATCTGTATCGTAATCTGAGCAGTCGCATGAGCAGTGGCATCTTGCTATGGCATGCTCTGAGGCCCTTCTTTCACTTTCTTTCAAATGTGAGAAAGAGGAAACGGCACCCTGCTCTCTTTCTGAAATTGAGCAAAGGATTGCTGGAAGCACCGTCGGTACGGGTACGGATGCTCTACAGATGAATCCCCAGCAGCCTTCAGCAGCCTTCAAGAGCCTCATTACCTGGAATGTGAAGGAAAGACCCTGGCTGGCTGACAGCCCTCTCTTCGCAGGCTCCTAGGTACGCGTCTACTTCTGCCAGAGCTGAGCTGCATCGGGATCTCGATGTCGCGTGAGACTTCTATTGGTGCTCGGCAGTGGCAGCGGTCGAGAGACGGATTTCGATTCTTCGATTCGTCCCCTCGAGGCTAGTAACCGGCTAGTAGAGACCGTGGGGTCTCGTGGCCCTGAGGTGGCCGAGGCCAAGCAGCCACCCAGAGATTCTCACACGCTCTGCTTCGCGGAGCGCAACACATGCGGTGCCCATTGCTGCCCCCATTGCTGCCCCCTGCAAAGTGTGGCTTAAGGAGGGCTCCCCGAGTCCTCTCCGTGCGTCCTCTCCATGTGTCCTCTCGCACTGTCTGGCTCGCGACACCTGGGCGCGCTAGCGACGGAGCGCTCCACCGAAAATCCGGACGAAAAAGGCAAAGACGCAAGCTCTTGAGAGAGAGGAGGAGCTTTTGAGCAGCAATTTTGCTTTGCTTGCAAGTATTCTACGGATGTCTCAATGACTCAATGGTCTCTTATGATGTCTCAATATGTCTCATAGAGTGCTCCCGCCTCCCGAGTCAGTGCGGAGCGTCGTGTGCCCACGGTGCCGCTTGGCCTGCAGTCATTCATATTTCACATATACATATATATATATGGTACCCCCCCCCCAGTGACCTACCCTTTTTCGCCTTGTCTCAAGTCACCCAGCTGCACTGCAAGCAAACTCGGTGTGCAATATAGCGTATTTCCTAGGGCGTAGACTAAAATGCAACTAAAATCGCATACACGGGACAGTAGAAAAACCAAAAACACCAAAACCAAAAAACCAAAAAACCAAAAAACCAAAACCAAAAAAACCCAAAAAACCAAAACCAAAAAAACCAAAAAAACCAAAACCAAAAAACCAAAAATACCAAAAAAACCAATTTTCCGGGACTCTCAGGAAATCCCTATGAGGCTTCTCCAAGAGTCCCGGAAAATGTTTTTTTTTTTTGGTATTTTTGTTTTTTTTTGGTTTTGGTTTTTTTGTTTTTTTTGGTTTTGGTGTTTTTGGTTTTTTGGTTTTGGTATTTTGGCTTTTTGGTTCGCCTTCACGGTCACGAGGCAACAACTACGCATTTTTAAGTGTGCTTTTCAGAAATAGTATACAAGTGGTCTTTCTAGTGCTTCAGAACTATTTGTTTCGTTATTATATAAGTAGAGCCGCTAGTGTTTAGTGCATCTTTTGGTTGCACTCAAGTGTAGTAGACCTTATAGCCATTACTTGGTGCTCTGGTAGCTCAATTCGCATGGATAAGATTTGCCTTGTAAATGCGATTAATTATCTAGAAGCAGCATTTTCAATACTTGTCTTGAGAAAAAGCATTTATTGCTCAGAATTGTTTGCTTAAAAAGTGACTCCTACTCGTCCAGGAATAATAATCCAAACTTTGCCAGAGATTCTCCTGAAAAGCTTGCGCTTTTGGATGTTTTTATGTATTTGTGAATTTGCTTGTGTATGGCCTTCACTAAGTACTTTTCTAGGATTCTTGTGCATTTTTTAAGCCTGATTGTGCAAGTTGCGTTTTTCAGGCATAGTATGTATGTGGTTTTTTATTGAATACTTCAGACATTTTTGTTTCATCGTTATGTAAGTAGAACCGCTTCTATTTCCATTATTGTGCATTTTTAAGCTTGCTCATGCAAATTGTGCTTTTCAGACATAGTATATAAGTGGTCTTTAGTGAATACTTCAGCAATCTTTGTCTCATTGTTATGTAGGTAGAACCGTTTCCATCTCCGCAAGTGTTTATTTCGTATTTGGTTAAGTATGGTCCTTTAAATAGTATTCACTTGAGTCAAATTGGGCTGTTTGCTAGAATGAATACTTCAAAAAAAATTGTTTCATGAATATGTAAACACAAGGTGTTTCATTTGACTTTGCAGATGGTACTTCAATAATACTTTGCCTGGTATAAACACAACTGTTTCAATGCATTAGTTGCTCAAATTTGCCCTTTAAACCACACTTTGCCATATGTTGGTTGAATATGGTGCTTCTTTCGTATTTTGGTTGAGTATGGTCCTTTAAATGGTATTCACTTGAGTCAAATTGGGCTATTTGCTTAATAATTACTCTAGTAGCTAAATTCGCATAAAATGATTATTTCAAAAATAAAAACGATTCATGAATATGTAAACATAAAAGGTATTTCAGTGGACTTTTCAGAGAGCATACTTTGCCTAGTACAAACACAATTGTATAAATACAGTATTTGCACTTTAAACGCACACTTTGCAATTTTTTGGTTGAGAATGGTGTTTATTTCGTATCTTGGTTGAGTATGCTCCTTTAAATAGTATTCACTTGAGTCAAATTGGGCTCTTTGCTTAATAATTACTCTAGTAGCTAAATTCGCATAGAACCAAGAAAAAAATTTCACTATTTGATTAATACTTTGCCTCGTACAAACAGAACTGTATAAATAAATTAGTTGCTCAACAAAACATTAATTGCCCTTCAAACGCACAATTTGCATAGAAAAACACTGATCTAAACATCCAAAAACAGCATTGTCCGCTTCAGATTCAAAATGTGGATTCTTCCAATGCTGGCTTATCGGGGTCTGTGAGGTGTCCCAGTAACTGTCCTTCATTACCCGGTGATTAACTACGCGACTTTTGGGCCTTCTTTGTTGTTTTTTGTTAAAAAGGCCTTAAAAGGCCTAAAAAGGGTAGGTCGCTGGGGGGGGGGGGTAGCATATATATATATATATATGGTCACCCCCCCCCAATGGACCCACCGCGGGCCTTGATCTTTGCAAAAGTACCGCAAATACCGATAAAACCTATGCTGTCTGGTGATTTTCCGGTGACCGGATTTTTGACTGTATTCCTTAATTCACCCTCTCACACACGCACGGAGGGTTTTTCTTTCTGTTGGCATTTAAACCTAAGCCTGCAAAAAAAAAAAACCTTAACCTTTAAACCCTGTAGGGTTAAGGTTTAAAGGTTAAGGGTTTAAGATTTAGGCATTTGAACCTATGCCGGTAATTAAAGCTAAGCCCTTAACCTTTAAATTCTATCGGGTTGAGATTTTTACAGGTTTAGGGTTTAAGATGTAGGCGTTTAAACCTAAGCCTGCAACTAATTTTAAACCCTTAACCTTTAAACCCTGTAGGGTTAAAGTTTAGAGGCTTAGGGTTTAATATTTAGCCATTTAAACCTGTAGCCAAGCCCTTAACCTTTAAACCCTATAGGGTTAAGATTTTTAAAGGTTTAGGATATAAGATGTAGGCATTTAAACCTAATTAAGCCTGCAACTAATTTTAAACCCTTAACCTTTAAACCCTGTTGGGCTAAGGTTTAAAGGTTTCGGGCTTAAGATTTAGGCATTTAAACCTATTCCGGCAATTTACGCTAAGCCTCTAACCTTTAAACCCTATAGGGTTAAGATATTTAAAGGTTTAGGGTTTAAGTTTAAGGTTTAGGTATTTAGACCTATGCCGGCAGTTCATATTGAACCCTTAACCTTAAACCCCATAGGGATGAGATTTAAAGGTTTAGGATTCTTTACTTAGACATTTAAATCCAAGCTGACGATTCAACCCAAACCCTTAACCTTTAAACCCTATAGGGTGAAGGTTTAAAGTTTTAGGGTTTAAGATTCAGACATTTAAACCTAAGACAGCGATTAACACTAAGCCCTTAACCTTTAAACCCTATAGGGTTAAGGTTTAAAGGTTTGGGGTTTAAGATTCAGGCATTTAAAGCTAAGTATGTAATCAATTTGTCACCCTTAACACCTCTAAACTCTGTAGTGTGAAGGTTTAAAGGCTTAGGGTTTAAAAAAACCTAAGCCCCCTAAGCCCATAGAGTTTAAACCTTAAGGGTTTAAGGTTTACGCATCTATTCCTTAACCCTAAACCCTCTAGGGTCAGGACCCTAAAGCCCTCGGCAATCAAGCCTAAACCCTTGACCTTCAAACCCCATAGGATGAAGGTTTAAAGGTTTGGGGTTTAAGACTTAGGCATTTAAACCTAGAGGGCATTTAAGCCTTAATCCTAAACCCTTTAGGGTCAGAACCTTAGCACCCTATAGGGGTCTAGCACGTTCAAAGGCTTGAACCCTACAGGCGCTGAAGGTATACATGTCCTATCGGTTTTTAAACCATTACACCCTGTAAGAAGGTTTAGGGTCTTTTCGGGGTCTATCTCTAAATTTCTCACGGGGTTAACCCTGCAGGGTTTAAAGTTAAAGGTTTAGGGTTAAAGGTTAAGGCAATACCTATAGGATTAGAACCTTATAACCCTGTAGTGCATGAGGCTTAAACCCCTAAAACTTAACCATCTTTTTCTCGAGAAAACCAAAAAAACCAAAAAAACCAAAAAAACCAAAAAAACCATCTTTTCCAAAACTATGGGGCTGGGGCCTCCAAAAGATGGTTTTTTTGGTTTTCTCGAGAAAAAGATGGTTTTTTTGGTTCGAAACCATCTTTTTCTCGAGAAAAAGATGGTTTTTGAGCAGCCGCTCTTCGAAAAACCATCTTTTTCTCGAGAAAAAGATGGTTTTTGGAGATCTTGTCCTGGAAAAACCATCTTTTTCTCGAGAAAAAGATGGTTTTTGGAGGTCTTGTCCTGGTAAAACCATCTTTTTCTCGAGAAAAAGATGGTTTTTGGAGGTCTTGTCCTGGTAAAACCATCTTTTTCTCGAGAAAAAGATGGTTTTGCGAAGGATGGTTGCTCAAAACAATCTTTTTCTCGAGAAAAAGATGGTTTCGAACCAAAAAACCATCTTTTTCTCGAGAAAACCAAAAAAACCAAAAAAACCAAAAAAACCATCTTTTCCAAAACTATGGGGCTGGGGCCTTCAAGAGATGGTTTTTTTGGTTTTCTCGAGAAAAAGATGGTTTTTTTGGTTCGAAACCATCTTTTTCTCGAGAAAAAGATGGTTTTTGAGCAGCCGCTCTTCGAAAAACCATCTTTTTCTCGAGAAAAAAATGGTTTTTGGAGATCTTGTCCTGGAAAAACCATCTTTTTCTCGAGAAAAAGATGGTTTTTTGAGGTCTTGTCCTGGTAAAACCATCTTTTTCTCGAGAAAAAGATGGTTTTTGGAGGTCTTGTCCTGGTAAAACCATCTTTTTCTCGAGAAAAAGATGGTTTTTAGAAGAGCGGCTGCTCAAAAACCATCTTTTTCTCGAGAAAAAGATGGTTTCGAACCAAAAAAACCATCTTTTTCTCGAGAAAACCAAAAAAACCATCTTTTGGAGGCCCCAGCCCCATAGTTTTGGAAAAGATGGTTTTTTTGGTTTTTTTGTTTTTTTTGGTTTTTTTGTTTTTTTTGGATTTTTTTGGTTTGTTGGTTTTTGTTAGTTTCTTGTTTTGTTGTTTTTTGCCTTGATCTGGCTAGGACTCGGCTGCCATCCGCGGTGGGTCCATTGGGGGGGGGTGAGCATATATATATATACCGTACTTATATATATATATATATAGAGCATATGTATATATGTATGTATAGTTATGTATAGTGTGTATGTATATATATATATATATGTATATCATGTGAGTCCATTTTTCTGGTTTTGTAGTTCACAAAGGGGACTCGGCACTCCGAGGGGTCCTCACGCGCTTCGACACATGACTCAACTCTCAACGTTTCAAGCAGAGGATGTTGTCATAGATTTCCATGATACATTCGCATATTGCTCGATGATGTAGTTCCAGTGCGTTGGAGCCGTGCACTTAAGATGGTGGACATGTCGTGGACAGTCCTGTGGACAGTCCTGTGGATTGTTTTTTTTTATATGACTTTGGGGGGAGTTTATATCGGCATCTCCCGGCATCATGTTCTGCCCCGGACAGGAGAGTCATGGTGCGCCGAGGCGGGTGTAACCCAGTGCAAACCTGTGCAAACCTGTGCAAACCAGTGCACCCTACTCACGCTCTCCTCAGCTCTCCTCAGCTCTCCTCAGCTCTCCTCAGCTCTCCTCAGCTCTCCTCCTACAGTTCTTTCCCTTCACTTGCTGCGAATTACTGCGAATCAGTGAACGTTCTCTCTCTGCTCGCTTTCTCCTGACTTTCCTGCTTTCCTGTTCCCTTCTGTTGTTTTCTCCCCGCAGTGCTTTTTTGCAGCCTCATTGAATACTCTTGCCATTTTTGGTTTTTCTCTCTCGCGCTCTTTTTTTCTTTCTCTCTCTCTCTCTCTCTCTTCCTGGGTGCCTCTCTATCTCTCTCCATTGCATTCTCAGGTCCGCGGCTGCCGGGGACCCAAAACTCAGAGAGCGCCAGATCGAGGGAAAAGAAGAGGTACACCGCAAGCTAACAGCTGAGTCTAAGAGAAGGGCGAGGGGGCACTTCATTTTGTCGGATTTTGCAGACGGGGAAAGGCCGGTGCTTGCCGTGCTCCTTGTTGTGGGGCTCGCATCCCAGCTTGCGCGGCTCCCCAGCACCTGTCGAAAAAGCATAAAGTCTACGGAGTCTACGGAGTCTACGGAGTCTACGGAGTGTGCAAAAGGAGAAAGTTGCGCCCCCAAGAAGCAACGTACAAACGAGAGCGGTTGTCCCAAAAGCGTCGTTGAGCTGCGATGACCTTGTGACTTGTGAGGCATCTACGTTTCAGCAAGACGAAGCGTTAGGAAGACGTACGACGACACGGTTTAACCAAGACATCATAGCCCATCCAGCATCCCAGACATCTCCCGCAGCATCGCCCCACGAACATCTGCCAGCGATGTGGTGCACGCGGTTAACCTGGCAGCAGAGGACAATGCTAGGGCTGAGGGTCAAGCTGGTCGCCGTGCGGCGTAGGCTACAAGCCCGAATCATCAGGACACACCAGGACACACCAGGACCTCAGGAGCACCGAGAGGATGGTTTGAGCTCAGCATTTCGAGAATGGTGCCAGCGTCAAAACACCCGACACTGAGAGGGTTGTCGTTTGCAGAATTTCGAGAATGCGCAACCGCGCTAGCTCGCCGTTGTGCGGCGGGTCCCGCAAATCCTACCCTGTGCTTTCTCAGGCACAGGAAAGCAACCCAAGTACAGCACCATCCATGCATCAACGGTAGCGACAACCTTCTTGAAGACGAGCTCCGCTGAAAGCCCTTCACCACGCTTTCAGGAGAGAAATTCGCAAGCCTTTCAAGGCCCCCTCGATTAGATTCGGACATTCGGAGGAGCATGCCTCCTGAGGTACGCCAGTCAGTGAGTCGTTACGCACCAGGTGTTGCATGCGGCAGAACTGCAGCCTTCGCTCTTAGCTATACGGCCATGTGCTGCACAGTGCCGCCATTCTGTTTTGTCATGATGCTACCCAAGAGCTGTGACAGGGCACTGTGGGTGAGCTTCTTCTCCCGAGGGCAACTGTCGTCTTGGCCCGTGTCTTTAAGTTTTGCGCCCCCCTCATACGAAGTGGTAGTCTTTTGTGACACCCTCATACGAAGTGGTAGTCTTGTTCCGCGCCGCCCTCAGAAGTAGTGGCCTTGCGTCTCCGAAGTTCACTTCATGTAACCTTCCGGGGGTTTCTCCCTTCAGAGCGCGCATAGATAGCGTGCTGAGTTGAGCCTCTGAGGCAGTCCTCTCCTTCGTGGCCACTGGGGGCTCGCCCGTGGAGCGTGCCAAAGTGGCGCGCAAGGTGAAAGTCTTCGACTTCCCTTTCCTCAACAGCGAGCCGGAGCAGGAGAACTGCGTCTCAGAAATCCCCCTATAAACTTTTTGTCTCAAACTCTCTTTCCAAAATTTTCATGCCTCCGTGTATTCTCCTTTGTTTTATATTGCAAATCCCTGAAAAAGGGCTTTCCTCTTTCCTCTTTCCTCTTTCCTCTTTCCTCTTTCCTCTTTCCTCTTTCCTCTTTCCTCTTTCCTCTTTCCTCTTTCCTCTTTCCTCTTTCCTCTTTCCTCTTTCCTCTTTCCTCTTTCCTCTTGCCTCTTGCCTCTTTCCTCTTTCCTCTTTCCTCCTCTCCCGGACACTCCCCCTCTTTTTTCTTTCCCCCGCAAAGATTGCTTTCAAGGACCCGGCAGAGACCGGCACCTCCGCGCAGGCGACGGCCACTTTTTGAGCTGAGTTCTCTCGTGAGTTCTCGAGCGTGAGTTTTTCTTGAAAGAGAGGAATTCGTCTCAGAGAGCCAATGTTCTCTCAAAAGTGCCAGTGTAAAGTACTCTACTGCGTCACATGCAAGCGCCGCTGTTTTCCAATGTGCCGTGCTGCAGGCAGATCAGGAGGCGCGCGCAAGGGGCCTCAGCCGCGCTGGCGATTCCGGCAATTCCCCTTGGCGCCTTTGTCTTTGGGGTTCTTAAGACTGAAAAAACTTGCAAGGGGATCTTGCAGTCCTGAAACGCGGCCTATTCAAAGCATACAATTAAAACATGGTCACGAACATCTAGAAACCGGGCCCTTCAAATTTTGGGCACATAAAAGGTTGTAAGGATTTATGAAGGTTTGTATGTACAAGGGGCCTTAACCAGCGAGGAAAAAATCTGGAAGCCCGGGCCCTTTCATATGGTAAGGATGTTAAGTGTTCAGGGACTCATAAAAATTAAAACGGCCCGGGGGGGCCCTGGGACCCCTTTTTTGAATTGGTAAAATCCTTAAGATGCTTGTAGTCTAGAAACCCGGGCCCTGTTACACG